>KQ435727.1:3802153-3825143 GCA_001276565.1 Melipona quadrifasciata | reverse complement strand
TGCGAATTTCAGAGCTTTCCGGCGAAATTGATAATAGAACTGGCGAGGGGTTTCAAATGTATGGTGGAGAAACGTTGGCGTTTGGAAAGGCGCAGTTGCAGGAACCAGGTGAAAACGACGACAGATCTGCGGATTGATCGAGCACGGTTGGATAAAATTTTGTCACGCGACACGCGTTTTGGAAAAGCGATGCTTTCCATTCTTTTTGTCACACTGGTGATTTTACGGGGAGGAAAAAGCGCGCACGAAAGAGAGAGAGAGAGAGAGAGAGAGAGAAGGAAGAGTTCGTTGAACTCGATGAATTTGTCGATGAAACTGTATACATGTAAATGGTTAAAAGACGCGAACCTTTCCAAACTCCATTCGGGAGTTAGTCGAGTCGTTCGAACGGAATTAATCAAATTGATTAACTACTGAGAATAAACTCAAAACTCGTTACCTTTCCCTTTAAACTCAGTATTTTTGCGTTATTTGTCCGTTTGTTTGAAAAAAAAAAATCAAAAGCGTATTCCAGGTCACAAGTTATGGTAGCGGAAGCGGTCAAAAGAATTAAGTGCAACAAAGCTCGTGCGTTGCAAGCCTGGCAAAACCACGCAATTACTTACGAAAAGGTCTTTCTGATAACCGAACAAACGAAATCTATTGGCTTACGAAACGAATCAACCGGACCGATTATTGATCATTATTACTATTATTCAATTTGCAAATTTTTGTAGAAAAAGCAGAAAAGAAGTGAAAAGACCTGTCGTATTTTTCCTTTGTACTTTTCATTCGTATTTATGCACCCAAATAAGAAACTTCGTGCAATGATGGTAGTACATAAAAATAATGGTTACAATTTAAAAAGGAAAAATCATACAACAGTGTTTCACAAAGTGTGAAGCTTCTAATTCTGGATTTATTTTTTACGAAGATGTTGTCACGTCATGTGACGTAGTAAGCGCTGTTTCTCGCAAATTCAAAACTGAAAAATACTTTTCACGACCGAATCCAATCCGAATGGACCCGAAGAAGACGGAAGTTTCTCCTTTGGGACGACCCCTCCAAAACTTACTCGCCAAGTTATTGAACTTTGAGTACAGTCGAAACTCGACAGATTGAAAGTCTTGTCGAATTTCTCGAATTTCTGTCGCGTTTGGTGAAAAAGAAAATCACACAGCAAATTTTCAAATTCATAGTACATGTAACCGTTAAAAAATGTTTTATCGCGAAACGTTTGAGTTTGTAGCATTTTCGGGGAAAGACAGCATCTTATCTCTCTCTCTCTCTCTCTGAGAAACGAACACGAAATTGCGGGACAAAAATAGAGACCTCGCGCTCCAAAATTCGCAAGATTGTAATTAAACCGCCGAAACTGTTGGAAACTTTTGCAAAGCTAAACGTACACGAAAGTCCGTATCGGTATACGATCGACCGTTTCCATTAAACGATTATCGCGGCACCGGCGACACCTCTGATTTCAGACGAACTCGCGAACTCGGGAATTAGCCCGATTGGATAGACGGTGCTAACCGAGGGAAGGAGAGGGGGGAGGGCACGGGGAATTAAATTGCGTTCCGCGGATTTAGCTGAACAACCGTGGCGCGACGTCGCGCATCCACTCGCGCTCCCGCGTGAACTTGATCTCGTTATTATGAACCGTATACCGCGTAATATGATCGACGGCCCGGCCGGAATCGCGAACTCGCTTCCGGCGATGGCTGGCGCGTATGATTTATACATACAGCGACGCTGGCTCCGAAATTTCAAATCCCGCCCCGCATTACCGTTCGCCGCGCAGTTTACGATCATCGCGTGATCACTTCGTATTTTGCATTTCGTATTTCTCCGCGCTTCCATTTATTTCATTCCTCCCAGCCGCGCGTCCCTCTCCGCCAACTTTGGCGGGGCCCCCCTTTTTTTTTCGTCCTTTTACGCGCTCTTTTACGTTCTCTCTCCCCCTGGTGAGGGGATCAACTGCCCCTAACGAGAGGTCCACCGCCGTTAAATTACGATGAAATTATTAAAATATGATAATCTCTGGCAAATTGCGAGGCCAGATGAACCTGTGTGTACCTTCGTTAAAAACGTCATCGGGCTCGTTAAAGTTGATATTGATGCGCCGGTGACCGGGGGGACAGGTAGCGGCCATATAAATTACCACGCCTCGGAAGCTTGTAATTCAATGGGTCGGCCGAGAGGTCTCCTCAAAGACCCTAAAGAAACTTCGTTTCGACTCGCGAGACTCCCACCGCGAATTTCGATGGCGGGGCGCGAGAAACCCCGAAAATATCGGCTCGAGTCTTCGAGTATTCCCGAAAGGAGTAGAATTTCCGGAAATAATTAAAATTTCCGAAAGAATCGCTATTTTCGAAAATTTGAAGATCGAGAATCGTGGAGTGACATTAACATACGATAGTACGTATATCGAAACCCTATCCGATTGTCTCTAGGGTCTTCGCGCATCTCTAGTTCGAACGTAATGACCATTTCGCAGCGGAATGTGTGGCTGAATTAATTCTGAATAGTGATTACATTTTTAAATTGTTTTGGAAATTTAAACAGGCAAGGTATATCTGAAAAGTAAAATATTTAAAGGCTCCGTCCTTATTGTTAGCCATGGAATATGCGTAAGTTCGCAAATATGAATTATGCTCGAAAAATCTTTAAGAAAAGAAAAACAATCTTTAATGTTATATTCGTGTACGTCGTAACAGAATTGTTAATTAACAATCGTTACGTCAGTCGCTTTTAGTCTAGACATTATAAAATTTATGATCAATTGGAGAGCTCCGAGGAGAAACTCGCTAAAATTTGCATCCAGCCTGTAGAATTATTTAGAACACGTTCATATATAGAATATACAGCGATAGGAAACTTAACGATCTGAAAGTGAACCGAGAAACGTGACACCGTTTAAAATCGACTTTTTATCGCAACGTTCCGAATAAGATAACAATTTTTCAAGAAAATTTCGAAAATTTCTCAAATATGTTTGTATATTATATAAAAAAAATAATACGTGGATGCGATACACAAAGGTATTGAACGCCTACGAAATTATTTAAAAAATAATGACACAACTTGATTACACTCGGCCGGTCATTCTATTATTGCTACTCTGTCGGGTTCGTGAAATAATCACGATGAGCGCCTTTAGGAATTCGCACAGGATCGCGTACAAAAGGCCGAAAAAGCAACCACCTTGACCGCTTTCCTATCTTCGCGTGTACCGCTGCAAATAAATTCGATCGATATCGACGTGAAAATAAATTTGAAGACCAAGATTTCCACCTCTTTAACTCGACCTTTACATTCTTGATGTAACAGCCACTTTAAATAACCACTATCACTCTCAATTACAAGTTCGACTACTTATTATCGTTCGATAGTTCTGTTCATAAATTACAGATAGAAAATTGATGAAGAAACAGCCTTAATTCTCCGGCAATTTAATTCTATTTGCGGAGAACGAGATACACGACGAAGGAGAATAATTCCCCAACTCTTGCATCATGCACAAAATATCTGTTATAAAAAATTTATGATCGCCCTTTGGAAACATTCGCATTGGCTCGCAACAAATTCTCCCCGCGTTTTTTCTCTATACTCAACTGTTTTTTTTTTTTCTTTTTTTCACACTTGGACATTACACTCGAACCGCAGGGTTTTCTTTACATCGGTCGAAACGCGACGAAAAAGGAGAAGAAGAAGACCTACGATTCCTACGACAGAGTGGTCAGAGAAACTAACGAGCAAAGAACTCTGTTGGTACCTATGTAGTTTTATAGAAAACTAATTTATATACCAATAAAAAAATACTCCACGAAAATAAAATATTATAAAATCTAATTGGAAATATTCTTATACTCGTTGTTAATGAACACTTTGGATCAATAATATGACAAAATGGAATAAATGAACATTTGCCCGGCAAATTCAAAAGACGGACGCTGTTTCCAAAGACCAAGCTAATGTTTCCAATACTTATTATGTATATATTCTAACTATTGTGTACGTATATATATATTTGTATATGTATATAAATATTAATTTTTATGGCATCTCCATACATAGCATACATCTTTGCGTTGCATCTTTTCCTTTCCGAAAATAAAAAATGCTGCTTGTGTCGTTCCATATTACTAAATATGATGTAACAAATGATAGTCTAAAATACTGCAGGAAAACATAACCTCTTAAAAAAACGCTGTGAAGAGAGTTTGAGTGAAGATTGTTTCAAATACCTTCCTGTTGGCGAAATTTGCCCGCCAAGTACGAAATTACTTTTTACTCGACCCAATATACAATATATATATATATATATATATTAATTTTTGCAAGTGTATCGCCGTGCAAAGAGATAGAAGGAGGAAGAGGCGAGATAGAGAGGCGCAAGTACGGTAGCAGGAACGGTCAGATAATTTATTACGGCATTACTCACTGGCGGACACCTCAATGGCCAATGGGTAGCTCTCGACGTACGTGTGGTTCTCGCTCGTGTGCCTGCCTCTCTCGCATAGTTGATATTATTTAGCTCGAGAGCCAGCGAGAACGCCGACAAGCACAACCGCGAGAGGGATAAGAGGCGAGCTCCTCCGGGTGGGAGAGAACGCACCTTAGCCGAGGCCTAAGGTCTCGCAACGCATAGATCATCCGGGGCACCGGGGTATACCGGTTTTCGCGTCACGTGCATCCACCGCGCTCGGCTTCGCGAATTCGCAGACGCATGGCAGAAGAGAAAGAGGAACGACCGGGGAAGAAGAGGCACGAGGAGGAGGAAGAAGCTTTCGTGGAAGACCGCCGCCTTCGAGGCCTGCCTTTACACCGTGGATTTCGTTGGTCATTGATACGAACGAACGGTGCCCAGCCACGACTGAGATTAACCGACACGCGTGTTGCGCAATACGTCTTGTTAGCGGCTGCTGCGCGATCCCTCGCGCGCACACACGCATCTTTTATTTTCCCTTGCGTGCATCTGGCCTACACAACTACTGGCGTGTTAGATTAACGGCGCTGGTGTACACAGCTTTTGGATTTTTCACGGAATTTACATACACGCGTATTTCGAAAGCGACGCGAGCTTGGAATCTCGATGGTTTTTCGATTATGCAACGACAGAGATGTCGCTCTAAATATTCGGTTCTTAAATTTTCTATTCCTGGAAAAGGAAGTCGCTATCAACATCAGAAATATATCAGATCTGTGGTACCTCACGTAAACTTTCGTCCAGCGCCGCGTAATAACATCGGCAGAAACAACACATCAGCGCGAGACAATGTTCCAATATTGTTCTTGCAACTGAAACTTATACACCCGCCCGCGCTACCTGAATCGTCGGATAGACGCACCATCGGCGTCAATCCCAACAAACACTCCGTTCGGACCGCCGTCCCCTTCTTCGATGCCACGTCAAACAAAAACGTCTTTCATCCCAACTCCGTTTTTAATATGCACGCGCAGACCCCCCAACTCGGCCAAAAAGGAAACGACCGCGTGAAACCGATAGAAAATGAAAAAGAAGAACCTCGTGAAAAAAGAAAAATCCACCAACGCGAATACCTATATAACGTCTGAACAAACTTTACGAATGTAGCAAGTCATCGGGCGAACTTTTTTCATGGGAAAAAAGAAGAAAAAAAGAGAGAGTACGGGCGAGCTTCGATGGAAACATTTACGACCTCTCTCTCTCTCTCTCGCTCCCCCCCTATTTGTTTTTAAAAGGGACTCGTAAAAGGGACGACCGGTCGGCTCGTCTGCTCGGCTGCCATAAAATGGCCAGTGGGTGTGAAGGGCTGACAGGCCGGGTTATACGGACCATCAAGGTTGCACAATCTGTCATAGAGGGGTTTCGGTGGGGGCGGCAACCTGTTGCTTCATTGTTACTCGGAGAGAACGTGCATGGTAGCTTCGGCGTGCGCGTATACATATAAACTGCCTCTCTCCGACAGGCAGGCCGGAGCCACACAGGAGGCTATGTAATGTGTCGCGACTGTGTGCCGCGGTGTGTCGCACATCCGGACCGACTCATTTTCGCGGCGGTCGCGCGACGAGCGCCTGTTTGTCATCGTCGCCGCCGCGTGAAAACCCGCTTAATTCCCGTGCTTTTCTTCCGTCGCTGTGGTACACGCGCAATGTGCCGTAAAGTAGGTAGCTAGTTTGCGAATTGAAACGGCGAGAGACGATACTCGACTGGAGAGAAGCTCGCGCTCTCGTTGGCAAACTGCTCCCGCGCTCGAGTGAATCGCTCGTTTGTTTCTTTCCCTTTCATCTATTCTCCCCGATTTCTAAGGAATTACACGTCTATCGTTGGATGGAATTCGAGTTAAATTTAAGCCCTCGATTGTCTTCGATTGATTTACACTGGAAAAGATCCTTTCTCAAGAACGAGTGTTAAATATTTTAAACAGATCTTACGACCTGACACGATCCACATGAAAACTGATGCTGCAACTGTATTCTCTCGTTTGATTATTCTTTCAATTGCAACGACGCGGTTCGGCATACAGGATTAAATATATGCGACATTCTGAATGAGATTCAATCGTGTTCCAAATGACACGAAACACTGTGGAAATCTTCTTTATCTTCTTGAAGGTATAAAATTATATCGTCGATTGTAACGTTAACAACCATTTCATTTTGCGTCATGTATAACATTAGAGTAATTTAGAATTCGATTGGTTCTACCTTCTCTAAATGCATATCAATATCGGTATTTCATCTATTATTCTTTTATACTTTCTACGTCAAACGAATGATAACAAAGAATGAATAACAACGAAGAAAAACATAAATAACAAAGTGAAAAAACATTTCTAACGTCTAACAGTTCCCACCGACGAAACTGGACGCGTGCACGCGCGGGTTACACTCGACAGAATCGAGTCCGTAATAATACACGCGTAATCCCAAAAATTTGTCCCGAGACAACGAGCCCCTCGTTAACGTCTCGCACAGTTGACGTAATCTTCGACGTTGGATCTAGGGTTGGTCCGATTTAATCCTAGAACGTTAGCTGTTCCTATCGCACGAGTATTAAGACACGCATAATCGGCATCCCGTGTTAAAGTGCTGCGACGCGTGACTAAAGCGCCGCGACGTCTAGGCGACCCGGGGCGCGCGCGCGAGAGGAAATTCCGATGACTCGTATACTAGAATTCATTAAACATTATCCCGAACGAAGGTGAAAGTAGCCAATTTCATGGTGCAGTGAACTCAATAAAGACGCGGAATGCGCGTTCCGCCATGGACAAGGCGTAGACACGTACGTTTCGATCTGACGTTTTTCTTTCTTTTCTTTTCTTTCCTCTCTCTTTTCTTTTTTTTTTTCCCTCCAAGCTCGCTCGTTTTACAGAGCGGCACACGTTGACGACGGCTGTAACTTTTAATGAATTTTGCACACGCACGCACGCACGCACGCACGCGTAGATATACGTACTGCTTCTCGCGATATCGACACACGTTCCGCGATTACGTGCACTCGTAAATGGGACAACGACGGAAGAGGAAGAAAAAACTGGTCACACCGATTGCCAGAGGAGAATCTCGCGATTCGTTTGACAGCTAATTGATCTGGCAAGAATTCGAGCACTGCAGAGATTCCGGAGAATTCGGTGTCTTTAGCGAGTACGACGTTGGCCGTAGAAATTTGAAGAGAAAACTCTGTAGAAATATTTACTCTAGCCCTTAGCAAAGACAGCGCTCGAAGCGAAAGAAAAACCGGTCTGGTATTGGATCTATCATACAACCGTAAAATGTACGATCTGTTCGAACTGGCTTGAATAGCCAATAAATTTACCCTCGAAAATAACTCAACCTCTTGCTGCTTAACGCTAACCGTACCACGCCCGATCAAACGACCGACTTCAAAGTTTAATTTAAAAAATTATATAGTCCGTTGTTACTTCTTTCGTTCATTCAACTTTATGAAAATTCTTATATCGTCTGATTAATCAGTTTTCAATTTTTCTTTTTCGTTTCTGTTTTTTTTTTTATCGAGAAAACTTACCGTCCGGCTTGTTTACTACGAACGTTTGACCAGTCAACAAATTTACATCTTTTCATAAAGTTCTTAGCTCTGAACTCAACTAAGATCTGAACAGCTATAAACGAGCTTCAAGGTCCTTGATTTGGCCAGCAACTCGATGCGTGAGTTCTTTACAAGAAAATAACTAGACAAAATATACAAGAGACGAAGATTTTTGTTTCAACCAGCAGAAAAGTTTACCATAGGCTGTCAGAAATTGTTCCAAAAAAAAGAAAGAAAACGTGCAAGGAACATAATAACAATATTTCGCAAAAAACATTTCAAATAAGATTTTGCAAATAATAAAAGTCTTGTATGATTTGTAAAAGACGAATGTCTACGGAAAGTGTACGAAGGGGAAATCCATCATCTGCAAAAAAATGCAATTGACAAAACCAAAACATCCTTCGTTTACCTACAAATGAAATAAACTATAATCCTGTCGTTTCCCGTTTATGTTGAAACATATATAAATAAAATAAAATAAAAAATAAATAATAAAATATATAATATATAAAATAAATAAAATAAAAATATATGATTATATCCCGCAGTAAATTGAAAATCTATACCTCTTTCGAAAGACGTTTATTTCGTAAGCCGGTATCTTGCAAAAGAAAGAACAAGTTGTAGAAATTTCGAGGAATTTCGTTCCAAAGTAAAAAAAGAAAAGAACAAAAAGTCGAAGATTTCGCGTTCTGCGATCGTCACGATAGAGCAACACCTTCTTCGAGCAACGCGCGGCAGAATAATGGTATTTCTAATCGCAATCTAGCAAGTCGCTCGCAATACGTTTCAGAATGCACCGTTTCCGCGAATTGTGGCAACTCGGGGCGTTTCCTGTGTTTCACCATACACGCAGCTGCGCTTCCGTCGATGTTAATCCAGCCTCTCGCCGAGCGAGACTGGGACGCGTGGTTTTTGCTCGGAATCGTTTCCTTCGAGAATTATCGCCGTTAATCGCGTACGATTACGAAAAAGGAAGACCGTGTCGGGCACATCGGTCTGGAATTACTCGAGTCACTCGAGTTTCAATCTCGAAACCCGCAGCGTTGAATGATCAAACTCGCTTTCGGAAGAAAAGAAAAAACGACACGACGAAAGAAACGAGAGCTAGTTTCATCTCTCGCGCTGAACATTATAATAATTAAAATAGTGGTGTTCTTTCTCTCTCTCTTTTTTTTTTTTTTTTTTTTTGGTGCTTCCGAAGCACAAAATTGTTCAGAGTGCAAATAAAGCGAGGAAAAATGTAAAAACCAGTGTATCGCTAATAAAACAGTTTTCCACCGAACTTCCGTTTTTTCCAATTAAATATGAATTTACACGAAAATTCAAGGTTTAATAATATAACAAAGGAACGCGCGCGCGTGCGAGAGAGAGAGAGAGAGAGCGTATTGAGAGTAATATTTCAGCAGAGAAATACATTCGATTCAGCAGAGGGAGAGAAAAATGATCACTTTATTCCGATGGTGTTTATTTTATTACGCGGTTGCCTGGCTGGCTGGCTCGAATAACCCCCACCTTCGCCAAATAACTCGGTACGCGAGTGTACTTGGCAAGTACTTAAATACTTAATTGATCAGAGCGAGCTGGCGCTCCGGCCGAAAACAGGTCACCTTAATGCCCCTGTTGTTTAATCGATCAAAAGGTACCTCGCCTTGCTGCCGGGCGAGAAATTCGGTAAGAAGAGGGTCAACGGGCGAAATTCCTCGGCCAAGTTCCTCCCGAACAACACACAGGAGACGCGGACACGGCGGCAAAAAAGGGCAGGCAACTTCCCGACAGAATGTATTCACTGCGACGAGGAGGTGAGCTCTCCGCCTCGATCGAAGGCGACGTCGGTGTTCGTCGAACCGTGAATCCTTACCGAATCGGCTCCCAGGGGCTTGCTACCGACGATTTAATGAAACAAGACGTCGTACCTCGACAAACACGCGGCGAAAAGCCAATCACCTTGACGAAATTAGTGTGCCCCTCCCCCTACCCCCGCGTCGTAGAATGCAATTATCGAACGATACTCGCGATCGTCTTTATGCAGTTGAAAGGCGCGCAAGCGAGGCACAGCTACAGCGAGTCGAGTTCTGTTTTCCTCTAAGAGAACGGGAATTATATAAAATTTACGCTGCGGCCTTATTCGTTTCGCTTTGCCTTCAGCTTCCAACTTTTCTCAGGGAAATTTTCATCAAATTAGAAGCGCAGCGAGTATTTGAATTGACAGAGAGAACGATGAAGGAATTCTACGGCTACATATATTCTCTATCGCGATAGTTAAATTTATATAAATCTCACATTGTTTTCTTTTTTTTTTTTTTTTTTTTTTTTCCCATTTTTTTTTTTTTTTTTTTTTTTTTTTTGCTTCTTTGATGTATAACAATTTGTCAAACTTTGCAATTGAATTCTGCAGCGAACAATCGCTCCGGATGCGAACAGTTCCCTCCCCCGGCGTTAATAATACACGACAAAGATTTAACGTCAATTTCATATTAAAGTAACAGAAGGAAATACTCCCTCGCGACGCGTGCCTCGCTTAACGGAATATTAAAATAACAGGCCGTATTCAAACACCAGGTATTTTCAGATAATACAAATTTTATTACCGTGGTAGAATAATATCCAGCTAAATTAATCGAAACGATGGAGCAACGTTGTCGTTGCTGTTCTCGGGGATGAAACACGTTTTCAAACGAAGCTCGAAACACGATAAACAGTAGAATTATTTCATCCGATCGATTCCACCTTTGACGGAGGCACATTTCTATAATATACGAGGAAAAATACGCAGCAGAAAAACGTCCCCCCTCACCCTTCTTCTTTACTCTGCTGCACGCGCTGTTGCTCGCGCAGCGTTACCTTTATGCGTCTGGATCATTACCTCGTTTGAATAGTTCGCCATGAATCTATCCGTGGCATTCCGCGTAACGACTGTTGAGAAAGAGCCAGCGCCGTGTGCCGCGAGTTTTTTTTTTTTTTTCTCCTTTCTTTCTTCGCGAGCATTGCCCCGCTTTGTGTACCGGGGGAATTTAATAAACGACACGAGAGCCGACCCCGGAGGCTCGGCTTATTAGCCACGTACGCTCGTTTAACTCGAGTCCAGTCGACTGAGTTCGAAACGCCGAACTTTCAAGACTTTCCTCCCTCCCAGCACCGTTAATACACAGGCGCGCTCCAGAGAGTTTCCCGTTTTCTGAGCGACGTTCCCTGCGAATGTTCAACAACCGACGCGACCCGCGCCTGCCTGGATAATAATCCGGAACTCGCGCAGAGGTTACGCAGATCCTCCTCGAGGATCTCCGACTCTCTCCGCGCGTGTAATTTTTTGCGGTCGTTGAAAATCGAAATTGGAGAAGTATAACTTTTAAAACGAAGAAAGTTGTATCGAAAGCTACGGGAGATTCTCGGATCCCCCTGTGCGTGTGGAATTTTTCCCCTTTTCTTTTTTCTTATTCGGCGATCGAAAGTGGAAACACGAATCAATTCTTAAATTCCAATCTAAATTAAAACAATTTCTAATCTAATACAAACAATTTCTAAATCTAAATAATTCCTATGCAAGATTTATTTTGAAATAAAACCAAGTTCTGCTATGCAGTATTCTCGGTGTCGAGCTATGTACGACACAGGCGGCGCGATCTACTTGACCATTTGTAACCTTCTGCGCAGACATCAGTTTTTTTTTTTTTTTACGATTGAAAGTGATTTTAGCGGGGGTAACCCAGAAAATCGGGCCTCTTTAAGTGCAACGCTAATGCAACGAAAATTGGCGATTGGTTGATTCGGGTCACGTGATTCGCGAGAGGGCGTGGAGTAGACCTCGAGTAAGAGTGACGATCGCGCCTGTAATTTGTCTTGCATATCAATAAAATTATGGCAAAAAAGTCGTCTTCATTTCCTAGTCAGAACAGTTGTTTCTGGCCTTTCAGTGAGACGAATCGTACTGGGGTACGAGTTGTTTTCATTTTGCAATATTGAGTTCCTGAATATATTTTTTCCCCGAATAGTTTGCAGCGTGTGTAACGAGAGAACGGACGTTGAAGTAATGATAAATGACGGCGGAAGTGAATAATGTCTCCGATTATGCAATCGAAACTGCACACGTTCAATGGCACTCAATTCTTTTGTATTCCTTTTCTAGTCTTTCCTTCTTGTACTCTGGCGGAAGGAAACCTATTCATTCTTTTCTTCTCTTTTTTCTTGCTCGTTACAGTCACGCAGTTTCATTCACTTAACGTCTTAATTACACGGTTTATTGTAGTATCTGTTTGATCTACGTCGATTTCCCTGAAGAATCGCAGCGTACTGGAAAATGAGCTGCCTGAAGGATTCAATGGAAAAGTTTTCATTGCGGATCGAGATTCATAGTTTGTAGAGAATTATCGTGCCGAGTGTAATGGAATTTTAATTTCGGATTTCCTTTTACAATTTAATTGGTAAATTCTGAGGATCCAATAATAATCTGAGATATTGTTAACATCACCGTCATTTGATATTATTTCGATCTTGAGGAAAAGGTTCCCTTTGAATTTAACATTTGGCAACTCTTTCTAGCACTCTTTCGCCAAAGTCAATTTTCTTAAATACCTCGAAATTGACAATTTTTCAGATATATTCGTATATCAATTTTAAACTTAATCTCTTTAAACATTCCAAAACAGTGACAATTGGCGCTCTCTCTTAAAATCTTTCCAAGTTTCTCGAATTTGACCGCTCCTAACGAACAATATCCAGAAATCGGTTCTCACCCTCCGCAGGAAGATCCAACCCTCCGCAACGCGTATCCTTTCACTCACCGCGGCGAGAGATCCGGCCGCGGCAGCCCTTATCGAGGGCACAATGTCCGGAAACGCTCGAAACTTCTCCCCCCGGCGCACTTAAGAATCTAATAAACGGTATATCGCGACCGGCAGGTCCGGCAGTGGCACGCGTTAAGACTTCAAACCCCGGCATAGCTTATTGGACCCCTACCTCCCCGTTCGTTTCTCTGCTTTCCAGTTCTCTCCGCCCGACGACTGAGTTTAAGGAGTTTCGCCGTTAATTCGCAGTTGGAGGGTTTTGCGCGCCACACACACACACACGTGGCATACATATACAAGGTGTCCGTGTATTTGTTGCTATTTTATCGTTCGTTGGAGTGAAGACCAGAAGGGTAGTAGAGCACTGTGTTACGCTTTAAAAATCGCGAACAAGCCAGCAACATTTAGGGATTGTCCGAGTTAAAGGATGACGAGCCTTTTCTAATCTGATGTGTATTCAATTGGATCGGAAACATCGAGTAAATGATTCCTGACGATTACCAGGCCGTCAGATTTTCGATTGGAGCAAATCTACCAAATAACCAGAGTTTTATTTACTTAGTATCGATTAACTGCAACTATCTTGGACGAGCACGCAATGTCGAAATCGGTGCTCAAAAGATGAAGCAAAAGACACATCGTCGCTTGGAGCTTTCGATATCCAAATGAATTTCAAACTTGACCGACCGCGATCGAACCAATCCATACTGAGCGAGACGTGGAGGAGGGTTGAGCCGTGAAATCGCGAGACACGGTGTATAAACCGAGGGGGAGGGGGAGGAAAGGCCGCGGCAAGCCGAGATACGATCTAAACGTGGCTAACCGAGAGACGAAAAGGGGTGGCCCGGGCATCCGGCCGGTATGGAAGCAGCAACCTGGCGTACGCCTAAGTCAAGTGAGCATAACCGTGCTCCGCCTACGCCCGAGCGGACGACTTGTTTGAGTTTGCAGTTGCGAGCGCGCGCGTGGCTACCGAAATGCAACCAACTCCTTCGTACACGCGAGATACACATCGACTCTCTCTCGCTCTCTCTCGCTCTCATTCTCTCTGTGCGCTCGGGACGAAAAATTTCAAAGGGAACACTTTTTTTTTTCTCGGTGTCGACCGCTTCAAAAGCGAGGAGTCCACTTGGTTTAAATAACTCCACAGAGAGAGAGAGAGAGAGAGAAAGAGATCTGACTACTCTCTGTTGGATTGCCGAGGGTTTCCCGAATAGGCTGGGAGAAATGGAGGGAACAGGTTTGTTACGGTTTTCGGTCGAGCCACGTTTCTTTTTAAGAACGCCTTGACACGCAAGGGGCTTCAATGAGAGAGTTCTCTCGAAAATTCCAGCAATTCCTGCGAGATGCAAAATTACGCTTCACTTTGCCCGGTTGCAAACGTTAATCACTTCGAATTACCATTTCGAGAGATTTATTTCTTCGGTATGTGAAATTCCACTGCTCAATATTCTCCTCGACGTCTGACGACACAGACGGCACGATCTACTTAATCCGATCCGCGAGCTCGTAAGATCCGTTTGTAAGCTCGCAGCGTGAAATATTTTTCTGCAATTTTTCCACTCGTATCGTGCACCGGGGGTATCGAAGTTATAAACGGACGACCCGAGTTTGTTACATTTAATAACAAACTGGTAATATTGACCAGATTTTGGCCAGGAAACACGTTTCACGGAGGTTCTTTTTAACAGCGCTCGACACACACACACAGAGAGAAGGGAGTTGCGTTTCGCGGAGTAAAGCGCTCCGTATCCCGGAGAGAGTTTATTTATAAAGGCGCTCGATCCAAAATACAGGGAGGACGTAACGCTCGTTTCCGTTCTAATTTGCAGAAATTGAGATCAAATGATGCACGACGACAAAACAGCCGTACGATGGAAAAAAAAAAAAAGGAAAAACTTTTTAAACGTGGCGGTACCGCGGAAAGGTCAGTTTACGTGGCGGGGCAGAGAGAGAGAGTATTGATCCGGCTGGCCGCGCGGTCCAATTACAATATTTCATTGAACTATAACCGCACGCGCTTGTCGAACGCAAAAAAAAAAAGAAAAATGCTAGTTTATTGCCTCGTTTCGGTCATCAACGAGCCGTCATAAAATGATCTGCAGAGCGAAACGCCGTTTACAGCACGGATTTTCGAAGAGCACAGCGCGATAATTGTCGATAAATGACGAGAATAATCCGAATATTCGCCGACTGGTCGAAATTCGAAGTTTGAAGAGCTGAACGAGTGATTGATTCGTGCTGTTAGAAATATCAAGAATGAAAACGGTTTCACGTAGAACAAAATCGTAAATTCATAGAGCTCAGAAAATTCAAGACCTTAGACAGAATAGCTCGAAGAAATAATGATTTGTTACCGAAGAGGACGAACGTACACATGTACTTTTGGAACGAGGGAAAAATCTTTGCAAGATTATCGTCTTGAGATTCTCAGACAGATCTTGCGATAGATCTTGTTTGTAGTTATATGAGAAGATTCTTTCTTTCAGCCTAAGTATTATTTTTAGATTGAACGTAGGAAATTTGATAAAATGTAATACAACGTTTGGAAAATAAAATAAATCCTTATGTACGTAGGTTCCATTTGTTTCAATATCCGCAATCTACTCGTTAGTCTAATCTATTTGCACGACTCGCTATTGATATCTTGGAAATATATTTACCGAAAGAAGAAGTATCGAGTGAATTCTTGAAATTTCCCCTTTGCGTGGATTCGGAAGAATTTGATTTTCCAAACTTCGACTGAAACTCGAAATAATTAAATTGAACCCTAAAAAGGTCGACACAACTTTTGATCTGTACTGCTGATGATTAACATAGTGTAAGTATAATCGTTCAGATTAAAAAGAACATCTCGGAAATACTACACTAACACAACCCACTTGCGATCTGAACTAATACACATGTTAATTATTGGTAACTAATGTATCTAGTAAAGTGCAAGAGCTAATAAAGTGCAAAAACTCTATCGTTCAATCTGAATAGAGTGTCTAAAAAGAAACTTTGATCTGAACTAACATGTTAATTAATGGTAACTAATACATATAAGCAAAATAAAGTACAAAAATTGTATCGTTCGAGCACTCGGAAAAAAGCGAAATGGCAAATGAAATACTGCACCAACTCCTGTACTAATCTGTGCCGATATATCAACTATTGGCAAACTAACACAACGTGCGAAAATTGCATCGTTCGGACCGATTAACACCAGTTGGCAACCACGTTTCCCGTTGATTCCTACGAATCTATCAGACTTCTCCCTTTCCTTCGATCTCCACCGCGACAACTCGCAAGATTCGACGACGAACCGTCGTCGAAAGTCGTTGGAATTACAATTCCCATGTTCTGTGTCAATTGTCCCCTTATCGCCGGAGATGTGCCGAGAACGGATGAGAATGGTGGCGCGCGGCGTTGCGTAACGATACGTACGTAATTGACGATGCACACGTGCGATATCACGCGACGTGCAACGCGCATTGTTTTACACGGCTGGATATCGGGGACCTCTCGCGAGCGAGAGAGAATAATAAGTTATTGCGCGCGAGAGGCGCCGAGCATCGACTCGGCTAAAGTGGAAAGTTCTTGCGAGCAGGAGACGAAGGGGGTGGGAGGGGGTTGGAAAGTCGACGGGCGCGATGTTGCAACCAGCCACCGGGGCGTGTACTCGTACGCGAGTCTACTCGAATTTTCGGGGGTTCAGCCTGAGAGAGCCGGAGTGATTAATAGCGAGACTTAACGCTGTATACACGTTTGATTAATGCGCGTGAACGCGATTAATTCGCGAGCTCCCGGCAAAACCGTCTGTTAAGAGGCTTCCCTTTCGCGGTTGCGCGCCACGACGATGACGAGATCAGGAGCCAGGAGCATCGAATATTTGTTGACTGAATTTGATGGACGGAATTTTGGTGAAAATAGTACGAAGGGTGCAATGTAGGCAGAAGTTCACGCGTATCAACTCTTTTCTAGATCATCTACCAGCAATTTATTTACGAGTAAAATTGTTGAAAAGTTGGAACTCGGCATGTGATTTCTAAAAAGTGTATTTTCGATTTTTCATATGTTTCCAAATGCACAGGAAATCCGCAGTCTAGTTATTAAATGAGAATCGAAAGATTCAATGTTGGTTGGCAACCAATCTCAAGTGAAAATAGTTGCAAATAGGCTGCGGATCTTTCTTGCAAATTGACACTTTTTGAAAGGTCATTTAAGAAATTTTGACAAAAAAATGTTCCAGATTCTCTGTGCATAAAAATTAAAATAAGATCAGCCTAATCTTAACGTACAGACATTATATTACTACTTGCAACTCGAAATTCCTACCAATTTATATACCAACGGAATATTTCTTTTTCCCTTTTCTTTTTTTTTTTTTTTTTTTTTTTTTTTCATTTCCCGTAAAAGAAGTCGTCGAATTAGCCTCGCGCACGCGGGAGTCTTTATATAGTCGGCGAGGCGTTTCACGAGTGCTCGAACGCGATAATGCGCAAGTTGGAAAACACAGGAAGCAATCAGTCTTCGGGGGCGACTCCCGAAGAAATCATCCACGGGAAAGAGGTTCGAGAGTGATTACTCGTAAAAGATCGCGATGATTAATGATAACTGATGAAGATGATCGAAGAAGCGCGAAGAAGGCCAGGCTCTCGCCCAGAGAGTGAAAGATTTCGAACGTGGCGCGCGGCAAGAAGGATAGGTCTTTTCCTGTCTGGTCTGGCTGGAAGCCTTGATTGAGATTGTGCAGCAAACAAGTGAAGTGTACGACGAAAGCCGTACAGCGAGTTGTCTAAGCCTTTGTGTTCAACAGATCGTACCCTTATTGAGTTTCCTCTTACACGGCCCACTTACATCCTCCATTTTTTACCACGCCTGCTATCAAGATTAATTTACTGAAATCCACGGCTGCACAATCCTCCGACAAACTGCGAGGATCTTGATTTTCGATCGGAATGGGTCGCGTCGCGTTTACGCTTGATTTATGAAACACTTTCCCTCGGATCCTCTACCAAACTTCAGCGCGATACGTCCACTTAAAATTGAACGACGAGTTGTTCGCGTGTCTCGACTTCCCGCCCTCTTGTCAAATTTTCGACGTACAACGAAACGAAGAACGGCGGCGGGAAATTTTACTTTATTTCGGAAATGAAATACCGGGGGAAAGAGAGTCAACTGAGCTTGGTCCCATCATGCGTACGTTGGTAAAGAAATGATAAATTGTAAGTTCGCGATTTTATAACATTATAAAATGTACAACTTACGTGCAAAGCTTGTAATTTGTCAAATTCCCTTGTACAAGTCTGCGACTTTATTGTTATTACCGGTATTTACGAGAGTATTCGTTTTACCGAATTTATCGTTACCGTTGTGCAAACATATTTCTTGCAACGATATTTGATGTGCAATTTTTAAAATTTCGCCCCGATAACGCCACCGGTCCTAGACGGAACGTGTCTTAGGACGTAGAAAAAAGAGAAGCTTGGAGGCATAGTTATCTGCCGAATTAACGGCCGCGGACGCCATAAATTAAGCGTAGACCCGAATTAAAGAGGATGTAAACGCACGTGGCCGACTGTTAAGCTCGTCACGTCCGAAGAACCGGTTAGATCATGCCGTTGCTCGTGAATCTCTCCCGCCTTCTCCCTCTTTTTTTCGGATGCTCTCTTTTCGATTCTCGCACGCGGCTTGAAGTATGCCTCGCCATTATCATCGATGTTGCAGTTCAATTTTGCCACGGCTGAAAGTGGGGGTGCGAGTCTGTCCGGCGTAAGTGAGAGGGCTGCCCCGTGGTTAGGGTGTGACGAACGAGTGTACGTGTCAGCACTGCAAACCACCCTCATTTAATTTGCTGAGAGCCGCTGTATATCACCCACGCGCTCTCCTCTGCTCCCGCGTTTCCCACCAAGAGGGAACCAAGGAGGAAAACTTTCCGCCCGACCATCGAGTACCTATCTCACTTTCTCTCTCTCTCTCTCTCCTCTCTCTTTCTGCTCGCTACTCGATTACAATAAAGGCCACCGGTGGTCACTTAAGCCAATTTCACCTAATCGTTAGACGATTCTGGTTCCCACTCCCCTACCTCTCTATCGTGCCACGATCTTTTAAATATCCTTTTTATCTCTTGGGAAAACTTTCAAAGTCGACTGTGTATCGAGGTGAACGAGTCGCCTTCGAAAGCTATCGTTCCCTTTCCGTTATCGCGGAAATTACAGAGATCAAGCGGGTTTAATCGCCGGGCAATTCCGGTCCGTGGGTTTTTTTTTTTTTTTTTATCACTGAAGGTGATTTTAGCGGGGGTAACCCAGAAAATTAACAAACTGATGCAACGAAAATTAGCGATTGGTTGATTTGGGTCACGTGAGTCGCGAAGGGGCGTGGCGTAGACCTCGAGTAGGAGTGGCTTCGTCTAGAGCGATCGCGCCTGTAATTTCTTTTGTATCGATTCAAATGTTTGCATATCAATTTTAAATTTAAAAAATTTATGGCGAAAAAGTCGTCTTCGTTTCCTAGTCGGAGCAGTTGCTTCTGGGCCTTTCAGTAAGACGAATCGTACTGGAGTACAAGTCGCGCAGTTTTTCCTTACCAGTCGTCTCACGACGACTTTCATCCTTTTTCTTTCTGAATTTTTCATTTCCGCGAAGGACCGTTGCCGAAACTGGAGAGAGAACCAAACTGGAAAGTTAGAAAGTTGAGCGAATATTGAAGGGATAAATCATTTTTATTGTCTCATCGGATGTTTGTAATAATATCGGCTCGGAGCACACGTGACTTGCTCGTTCCGCCGAAGCGCACACGACTTCAGAAAAGGGAGAAGGACACAGTCTGATCATAAAGTCATCAAACAACACCCACATTTACTCCATTCATCACGATTCGCGATTCATTTGAATTCAAACACGCGGGCATTGTAATATTCGTGTTTGAATTTATCACTGCAAAAAATTAATTAAAGAAGAAATATCCGTAAAATCACGTCGAAATGTTTCTGGAAACATTGAAAATTTCACGTTCGACAAATAAAAACTCGGCGATCGTAATTTCGGCGGGTGTAATTTCGATTTTTATCGCAGCTGTACATACAACGCGTCGCTCTTTAAATAATAAATAACTGTTTTTTAAATAAACGAAACGCAGCCGTTGCCAACGGTGTGTATGCACAGCGAAACGCTTGGAATAAAATTCTCGGGAATAGAATTGACATTGTCCGGGCTCGCGTTACGGCTTAATGATCGTTTGTACTGCATCATCACCGCGCGCCGAGATTTTTTCCCCTTCATACGCCCATCGAACAACTCGTTTCCATATAGCCAATTAACGCCGATCGGGTAATCGCGAACCAGCCGCGTCTCGTTTCGCTGTAATTCCGGCTAAAACGCTGGCGGTGACGTTCGACGCGCGCGGAAAAATGGGGCAACCCGGTGTAACATCTGATGGAAATGTTTCCCGCGGCGAATTTTCATTTCATCGTCGACCATCATTTTAACGCGGAGATCGCGAGACTCTGAATTAAATTTCCCCCTCGTATATTCGCGTATCCTTGCCTCGGAATATCGCTGGCAAGCTCGCGTAACACGTCAAACACGCCGAATTCATAGAGCAATGTTTGCCCCACGATGTTTTAATTGATAACAGTTAGTCCAAACGTTGTAGTTCATAATTCATCGCGTCAAAGAGCCGACGTTAATTACTTCCACGTACGCGGCGTATTTCACGCGAGCGATACAAACGGAGGAAAAAAAAGTGTCGAGAATTTTATTAGATTTTCGATCTCGTTTGAAAAATTTTCCAAACGTTTCATTGCTGTCTCGATACTTAATCGTAGATTAATAATGTCTACGTATATATATATATAAATAAATATATTGACCAAAGAATGAAGCAGACAATGAAATGATAAATTCACGCGTGGTCAGCAACGAAAAGAATCTAATTTCATGGAAATTTAATACGAACAACGCGTGTTATATTTTCAACGATTTCTTAAGTAACGAAGCCTACCTTTTGCGAGTATCCTGTTTCGCTGTCTCTTAACAACGCGTGATTTCTCAGTGTTTCAACTACGTCTCTCTTTATTTGTCGAAGCAAAGACAAGTCAATTTTCTCCGAGATGAAATAAATATCTTTTCTTTTGTATTATCTTCTCTACATATACAGGGTGGGTCCTCTCGAATTATAACGACGCAAAAACTACTTTTCGCCTGTCGTGAAAATTTTGTTGTTGTATTGTCGGGGGTATTTTTTTCAAGGATTTTTCAACGAGGTCATTGTTGCCTTTTCCCCATATAACTATGGTAACTGGTAAAAAAATACATTTTTCAACGAGGTCATTGTTGCCTTTTCCCCATATAACTATGGTAGCTGGTCAAAAAATACGTTCAGATGTGTAAAGAACATAACTTTGAAAATTTAAGTTTTACGTACAAATTTATCACAGACCAAGGCGTCAAGCGACGATCGAGAATCTAATAACATGTAACTTAATAATATGTAAATAAAGATATTCACTATTTATTACATTGTCAATGAAAATTTTAACTCTTTAGGTACAGAACACTCTGTAGCGTTCGCTCCGGCAAATTAATCATTTTATTTTCCATCAAACGACAACACAGAGAGAGAGAGAGAGTTACGCAGAATGTGATGAAACCCCGATCATTGAAATTAAATCGGTCGATGCTACGAAATAAATCGGATCGTATGAAATGGCAACCGGGTGGTTGCAGCCAGCAACGAAACGACGTTACACAACGCTTTTCCACGCCCGGCGTCCGTTTCGGGCGAATTTTTGACTTTTCGCAAATCTGGTAATTAATCGCGGACTTTCCCGCCGGTTCTACGAATAACTTTTGCTGGAAATTACAGCGGATGTTAAAGCCGGGCGCGACCATTCTAATTAAATTTGCGGTGCCGTTTATCAATCTGAATGAAGCACGCGTGCCGCGCATTTCGCGTTTCGCGTGTATCGCGATGTCCGTGATCGCGATTTCGAAAATTTCCATCGTCGCGTCGTTACTCTATTTTATAACGAGAGCCTCTCTCTCTCTCGCGCGCGCTCGCGCTCGCCGTGTTCATTAAACGATAACAATGGCCCAGGCGTTAAAATATGACGAGAGTAACTGGCGAGAAATCGAGAAGAAAAAAATCGAACGGCGAAGCTCTAACAGCAGATACGCGTTTACGATTTATCGTACCTCCTCGTCTTATCAATCAATGACATCGAACCTTTTACGATTTTTACAATCGTGCCTACGTAAAACAAGATGTGAGGTTTATCAAATTTACATTGAAAGTGTCATACCAAGTGCATTGCACCTTCCCTTGCAAAAAATTACTTCTGTCCTGTATGTTGTATTTTTATCTTTTATTTATATTTCTACCGGTCGTGTTCGAAACAATCGGTAAAACGGAAAAGACTGACAGATTCGTCAAGAACCTTCGTCCCACGCGAGATCCGCTTTGTCCCGGCGATAAAGATCTTTCGAGAAACCAGCGAATTCCCGAAAGCGCCAGTTTGGAAAAAATAAACGAGACGCCGGTTGCAGGTGTTACGTGCGGGATCGAATTCACGCGAATTCGCACGCGAGCGGCGAATTCTAAACTCCCGTAATTGGCTGTGCACACACTGGCCGTTTACGGGGCCGCACGATCGCGATCCACGTCGGATCAAGTCGTCGCCCTTTCCTTCTCTTTCCTTTTTTTCCCTCTCTCTCTCTCTCTCTCTCTCTCTCTTTTCTTTCTCTAATCGTTATAACTTTATCGCGACGCTCCGAAAGATACACTCGGGTCTCGGGTTACGTGGCCCGTTCGCATTATAAACGTCCCGCGGGCGACCAATTTCGCAAAATTATGGCGATCCCGCCGCCGGTTACGTCGCACTCGTGGAAACGAGCATTAATATCGAGCGTGGCCACGTTTAAAGTAGCAACCCTCTGGTGGCGCTCACCTCCGCCCTCCGCGCGCTCGGGATATGAAGCTATCAGTTTTAAGTTGACCGACCCAAAGCTGGCGAGCTGTTAAGACACGAACACCACCACCAGCCCGCCGCCATTCAGTCGTGCACTTTTTCACACGCGCGAAATTCCGCTCGCGAGTCGCGCTTCTTTTCCTTTTCTCTTTTCTTTCTCCTTTTCCCTTCTTTCGCTCTTTTCTTTTTCCCTCTCTCTCTCTCTCTCTCTCTCTCTCTCTCTCTCTCTCTCTCTCT
>KQ435727.1:3758807-3780284 GCA_001276565.1 Melipona quadrifasciata | reverse complement strand
CGGCATCGGAATGAGATCTCGCTAATGTAACTGGCAGCCAACGAGTGGCTACAGTCAGATAGGACGGCCGTGGGACAAGAATGGAGAGGGGGAGGGGGAGGTGGTTGAGAAAGCGGCGAGGGAGAAAAACGAAGCGAGGGAGAAAAAAATGTAATTACAACGGGGGAATGATAATGAAGTTTACATTTTAATAACCCACCTTGTCGCCAGATGGCCAGATGTCTCGAATGGAATATTAATACATCCCCTCGCCGCGTGTTTCACAGCCACCGCGTCGCGAACACCGCAAGATCCAGCCGGGCTTCCTTCATTCCGTGCAGTATGCAAACACGCGTGGAAGAAGGGCGAAGGAAGAACGGCGAGGGCGGGAGCGAGGACGAAGTCAGAGCTGGCGTGAATTTTTGCGAAACCGGCTTCTAAAGTTGCGTGGAATTACTTGGGAATTTTTGCAATAACAGGGTTGAGATGTCTGCGGCTGAAATTCTTGCCGCTGGAATTATCAGAATGGTCGAAATGACCAATTGTGCCGCGAGGAATACTTGGAAGTTTTGCAATAATGAGATTAAGAATCTGTCGTTCAAATTTTTACCACTTAGAGCTATCAAAATGGTCAAATGACCAATTGTGTTGCGTGGAACATGATATTGGAAATTTTGCAATAACAAGATTAAGAATCCGTAGTTTAAATCTTTATTACTAGAGTTATTAGAATGGTCGAAATAACCGATTGTATCGCGTAGAATATTTTACAACTAAAGTTGAGAATCTGCGGTTTCAACTTTCACCATTACTTAGAACTAACAAAATGGCCAATTTGTGTAACTTTCCAGAGTAGCTTTATAGACTTTATTATAAGAATTTTGCAAGGCATATAAAAATATGCTCCATGGGAGAATTTGGTCAACATCTCAGAATTTCGTTAAAGATCTCAGTTCCAAGGAGCGAACTGAGCCTGTCTCGCGCCGGTCCTGACTGAAGATAAGAGCGAAGCACGAGAGAGGTGTTATTGCACTTGTGCAAAGAATGCAGTCCACGGCGTCGTAATATATTTGCCGTGGACCCGGGGCTACATGTCGACGCGTCAGCACGCTCCATTTCGGACGACACGAATCTAATTTGTTAAGTTATGAATCTGTCCGCGGTCGACGATCGTTTCGGTACCATTTTTATTCTCTCTCTCTCTCTCTCTTCATTTCTCTCTGCTTCCAAGACCAACGACTGACCCACGGTCAACAACATTCAATTTGCAACTGCATCTCCGGCTGTAAAACACTGCCGTTGGTAACGAGGCAGATTTACCGACACCACTTCCCGCAAACCACTTCGTTTAAACTTTAAACAACAACCTCCAACCATTGTGTCTCCTTTTAATCGAAACTTTCGCGAAACACGTCGTCCCATTTTTTTTAAAGACGAGCGGAACAGCAAGAACAATTTAACGAGCTTTCAACATAGAGGAATCGTCTTTTCGATGGAAGAGCTACCCCTATCGAGGTCTGTCGAGGTCTGTTCAAGACCGCGCGGAGGAGTCGGTATTGCCAGATAGATATACCAGATAGATAACAGTTAATTAAGCACAGAGCGCATCGTTCGAGAGGTTTTTTAACCCGTGAAGCGAATACCTTCGCCGCCCTATCTCGCCGCGTCCAATTTTAAAATCGTTTTCCCGAAACGTCGTGGAACGGAGGATTCGTTCGCGATGGCATTCGACGATACAGCGGAGACATCACCGAAACGTAGCAACCATTTAATGAGGATGGCAGACTGTCTTCGGAACGAGCGTCCAATCGCCGCGAGATCTACGAAGCCAGCGGAGAGTTTCTATCGGAGATTCGAATCTGGAGAGGAGCGGGCAGAGGAGGGAGGGAGAAAAAACGAAAGAAAGCGAGGAGAAAAAAGAGGGAAAAAGTCCAGGGGGGAGGGGGAGAAGAAAGAGAAACGGCACGCGATGAAGATCCGCTACGTAACTACGTCCACGTAGGTGTTCCAGCGAGATTTTTCCCGTAATTATCGAGTCTCGTTTCTCCGGGGCAAAAGGGAGGGGAGGGGGGGGGGGGGGGGGGGGGGGAGAGAGAGAGAGAAAAAAAGGAGAAGAAAAAGAGAGAGGAAGAAAGAAGGGCGGCGGAGAAGGAGAACAAGAAGCGCTAGTTGCGAAAGTAAATGGCTGACGGCAAGAAGTAAGTGGCTGGAATGATTAGAGAGCAGCAGTAGAAGATACCGTTCATTAAGTCATTTTGCACAGTTGAACCTCCGCCCACTCTCTCTCTATCTCTCTCTCTCTCTCTCTCTCTCTCTCTCTTGCGAATGGGAGAGGGCTCCGTTTCGACGAGGCAGGCGTGGAAAGCAAACTGGCTGCCAACTCTCCCTTTGGTAAAAAGTAACATTAGCTTCGCCGGAGTCTAGCGCACCAGCCAGAAGGTACCTTCTCCCTGTTCAGCCATTTTCAACGGAGTTCGTCTCTCCCTCGAGTCGCGATTTACTTTAGTTAATTCTCGCGACGAAATAGTAAAAAGAGGAGGAAAAAGTAGCCGCGACAAAACTGCATTTTTCAAGACTCGGGGAACTCAAGATTTCGAAAATCTTACAGAATGTAAAATATCTTTTTGACGAGCGAAAAGGGAGCAGTCGCGGCAGACACGGACTCGCGCGATAAATTTTTACACGTCTGGATCTCTATCGACGTTGAATTCTCCCTCGCTAGATTGCTGAAATATCACACTGTAAACCGAGTTCAGCTTCAACGAGAGCAGCTTCTCCTCTCTTCTCCTTTCGTTTCATCCCCCCTGCTCGCTTCACTTCCCTCCTCCCGTCTCCTCTGTCTTCCAGCTTCGTTCCAGCTTCGTTCTACCTTCGTTCTCTTTCACCGTGTGTGTCCCACGCTAATGCCGAGCTACGTTTGACCCCTCTGTGTCTCCGCTCTGATTTCCACGTGAACTCGCACGAATGTGTATTTACTCTCTCTCTCTCTCTCTCTATCTATCTCTCTTTCTCTCTTTCTCTGTGTGTTGCAGTACACCCACTTGGAGCTGGTTTGATGCTAATTAAGCTCCTCTCGAAAAGTTTACTCGAACTCCACGCGCAGCTTAAGCATTTACTGCAATTTTGTAATCTGGAGTGGTTCACTCACCGAGGCCGGACTCGGATGGTACAACCCCTTCCGTTAAATTATTATCGTTAATTCAGTTTACCAAGGGGCAACTTCGCGACTGGTAATAACGCGAGGGGAATATACACCGTCAGAGGGATTTAAGACGAAGACACTCACGGCCAATTGCCCCTCCAGCGCGTTAACGAGTGCATTGTGCTCGTCGCGCGACTATTCGCTGCCGCTGAATGCGGCTAAACCTACGTGGAATCGTCGGGAATTCCGGTAAACGGCTGAACACCGATCGGCAGGATGTTCTAAGAACGTCGGAAAGATTTTCTCGAGATCGTTGGTAGTCGTAGCGTATCTGATTTACACGAAAAATATCCTCCATAAAAATATCCTTCTGAGGTATCTGACGAAATATGTTCCGCAATCAATTCACGTCGACGAGAAGAAAAAATATATTTTTCTGAAAACTACACTCATCGTACACCAAAAATCGGTGATTTCATTTCGGTATATTTCCTTATAAGCAAGCCCAGTCCACTTTACTGTGTAGAAGTAAAATTTTATTTAACTTTCCGACAGCGTAAAATTAACAATATCCCACTCTGCCGTGTGCGATTAACCGTACGATAAAACAGTCTCAGTTCTGGCGTGCAAAAAAATTTTAAGTAACGATAAAAATCAACGAACTGCAGTTACGCGAACCGTTCATCCCCCCCGGACGAACCTTCCCATAATACGTTATTCGACCACCCCGTAGACATCGAACTTAACTACTTATATACTTAATCTCCTGTGTAACTTGGTCGAAAAGGTTCGTCCAATGATTGTCAAACATACACGCAGGAACCGCACGCACACACTGCCATCAACACGTTAAAAGGGCGAAACATCGAGCGATCGGTTCGGCAATTCCCCGCGACCTGATGGCCATTATCATATTCCTCGCGTATCATATCAAATTTATGGCTAATAAAGGCCGATCGAATAACAGGCTTGCGGGGCCCTGAAAGGTTCGCCGAGCACGGAGGTAGGACTCTCCGGGGGCCCGGGCTCTCTCTCCTTTTCTCCCCCGGCTCGATTCCGACGACGTCCGCCAGCATCCGTGCCGCAGTTGGCTGGCTTTATAGTTATGCCAGTTGGCAGTAGTGGCAATTGATATGCACGCCATTGATATATGGGTGCATATTTCACAAGGTTGGCAGAGCCCGCGAGCTCTACGGTTTGTTATCTCGCGCGTTTTCTCCCTCGTTTCCATTCCACTCCCCCCTTCCTCCCCACCCGCCGATATGCCCTCGTCTCTTTCTCCCGTTGTGCAATCCCGCTTCTTACCTCTCTCAACCTTCACCCTTTCGCCTGGCCAGACCGTGGCTACCAACGCGCGTCCAATGAATTATGCCCGTCCTTTGTTAAGCTCCTCGACGTGTCTTTGATTGGAAGCCCTCGCGCTTCTTGCCTCGAAAAGAACAGGCTCGCCGCGAAACGTACGGGGAAACCTCTGACCCCTAACCGGCGACCTTCGCCGATCGTATACCTAACACGAGCGAGATTTACCTCGCAAAGCGCAAGCTCGTGCAAATACTCGAACGATACCTTCTACTTTTACAAGTAGAGTACTTTTACGTCGTCGAATTACGGGCTGAATTGCCTCGTGCTTCAAATTTATACTTTTACGAACGCGATCGAGAAAGTGGGGCACGATTGATTCGTTTTATCCAACGAGATACGACTTTACTTTGAACGTTTAAGCGCGACCTGCGAGTCTCCGTGTTTGCAAGTTTCTCACCGACCGCGGATTTCGTTTTGCACTTAAAAACAAAATGAATTTCAAACCTGACGACGCGCAGAACGCAATGCGCAATATTTTACGGAGATTTACGTTCTTTATAAAACACGACCGAAGAAACAGGACACAGGATTGATTTCTTTAATCTATCAACGACTGTCGCTTCACACGCGATCCGCAAATCTCTTTTTCGCAAGTTTTGCAAGCTCTCTACGGAAAGGTGCAGATTTTCACACGCTCACGAAGACTATTCCGAATCTAATAATACACAAAATGCGTAACACGATGCGCAATCTGATGTGAACTTCGACAATAATTAAATCCGCGAACTGGCGATAAATCCACGCTTCTCGAACCGTTATAAAGTTGTAAGCTGGAAACTGTCTCTCGAAAGTTGACAGTCATAGCTCGTGTATTTGTCCTCTAAATGCCGGGGAGTATAAATCGCGAGGCAGGACGGTACGAAAGCTGGCCGAGGCAGGACGCGTGCTAGCACCGTGTTTCCGCATTGTTCCACGTGTATCGGCCGGGGAGGGACAAGACCAGGGTGAAATAAAACGCGTCGCTCCGAGATCGGCAAACTTACAGAAAGCGGATTACCCCGGGTCGCCTTCTCTATTGAATAAATTCATGAGTACGCCGCACAATCGGCTATAAATTATCGAGTGATTTTTGTCAATATTCATAACGCGCGTTCGCCCGTGCACGCCGATGCATATCGGAGCTCCGAGTTCCCATTGTCGTTGACTGAAAAGCTAAACGCGATGCTTTATCAGTCGAATTTAGTAATGGATGAAACTGCCGGCCGACAGGTGGCTAGTGTTGCGGTTCTTTCTCAGCTGTGATTCGATTCGGTGATATTTGAGACGGACGATCAACGCTTTGAGCGAATAACATTTCAGATTTCACGAGATAAGCGTGAAAAAATACGCGACCAAAAAGGATTATTACTTATAGAATGTTATACGTCTACAGTGTTTAATTCGTAGCTATAGATACAGTAGATCAACGAAAAATTTTACTCGATCAACGATCGTGTATGCTAAAGACACTAAAAGTACTCGAAAATTTGTAGATAAAGTGGATCATTGACAATTTGAGAAAAATTTTACTCGGGATTGAAGACTATTGTCAGCAAACGACTGACGATTGATGAGAATTAACAAGGCAAATAGCAAGTACGAATAGTCATATTTATCTCGTCGATATCGATCCGCTGGGCAATATTTTATTTGAGCAGAATCTAACAGTAAACAGCAAATATTGAATGTTTGCTTTTTAACTGCATACACAGGTACCTCCTTCGGCTGACATTTCAAACTCTCCTCCCCTTTGCCAATCGAAATCGATACTGACCGCCCTTCCGCCATCGCGCCTCCGGGAAAGAAGAGGAACTTTGACAAACTTCGACGAAAAGGAAAAAAAAAAAAGAAAAAAGAAAAAAGGGAGAAAACGAAGGAAAAGCAAGTGAAAAGATCCAAGTGTTCTCTTATAAATTCTCCGCGGGGGGGAGGGAATTAATTTAAAGAAAAAGAGCGGAGAGGAAGCGACGACGTGAAGTCGCCAAAGAAAAAAAAGAAGAGAGAAAAAAAAATATATTCGTCGCGTAATAAATTCAGAGGAAACGTAAAATGCCCCCTTTTGCTTTACGACGCACGTACACCGCGGTGGGCTGGCTCGTGTGTATGGAAAAAATGTCACCAACTTTATCAAGAGTCACGCATTCCCAGAAGGCTTATCATCGTCAGCCGACCTAATTATAATTGCCGTTCTGTGTTCGTCGAGGCTATAATGATAATACGTTTCCGTATTTCACGTTATACATCGCCGATGAATACCTAGAAGACGCGAACACGAGACCATGGGCTGTATTAAAAAAGGGAAAAAACGGGGAGAGACAGAGAGACAGAGAGACAGAGAGAGAGAGAGAGAGAGAGCTTGAAAAGTCAACGGATATACGTAATGCGTAGCGGCGTAACGCGAGATACATAATTTCCACGGGAAACGTGCAGCGTTAATCTTCATTGAAAAAAGAAGAGAGAAAGAAGAGGGAATGTACGAGAGGGTGGAAAGAGGAAAAAACGAGGGGGAGAATAGAGGGAAGAATTCGAGTGTGTATGTATCGTTTCAACGAGAACGAGTGCTATCTAACGTCGGCACGCGATATACTGCTTTATTCCAAGCCGGTCGTTTAACCTTTGGACAGCATTTTAATTTCGCACCGGCTAAAAGCTCTGCTCGTCAATCTGTCCTGCTCGCGATAATCTTATACAATAATGGACAGAAAGCTGAGGGGGGGCTCGGACCGGTTGAAAGTTTAACATAATCCACGAACTTTTTATGTGTTGCGGTACTAAGCTATCGTGCGTTTCTAGAATACTACAATAGCCTTATTAACGTAAGAGTAACAGTAACGTAAGAATACTATAAGCTGCCTTATTAACGTAAGACGTGTAATTCTTTAAAAGGATCGAAATACTGATTGAACGACAATCGAGGACTTTATTCTTTCGTTCATTTGCAAAATTGGCCAATTAACGACATTTCGATCTTACCAATCCAATGATGAACACGACAAATTTTACTCGAACGACAAAGAACGGAAGCAAGGTCCTTTCGAGGAATTTCTCTGGTACGAACCTTTTCGGTCAATCTCGAAACTATCCAGCCGCTATATTGTTAACGATCCTTGTGGAGCCATCCAATGGCAACGATAATTCTGTAATAACGGCGGTAAAAGGACAGAAGAGGAATTCGTCGTTCGACGAATGACCGCACGACGGTAGCTTGAACGTGATTCACGGAAGCGTTACTCAGAGCGAAAGAGTTTAAGCCCGCGTCGGGATACGATAGTCGTCGTATAGAAGTCATTTATCGAATGAAGCCCTGTGTTCTCTCGGAGGAAGGAAGGAAGGAAGGAAGGTATGAAGGAAGGAAGGAAGGAAGGAAGGAAGGAAAGAAGGAAGGAAGGAAGGAAGGAAGGAAGGAAGGAAGAAAGTCGACGAGGAGGGCGCGGTTTGATGTGGTGTTTAACCGCGGCTAAAAGTACATCCATTAAATCAATGGCGTGCCCTGTGGCCTCTTTCCGCCAAGGAAACTTCAAAAGATGTTTTTGCCGGCGAATACGTGCCAGCCAAGAGAGGAAAGATACCGTACACATCGGTTGCGTTTTATGAACCGGTAGCAAGATAGGATTTCCGTGCCGGTGATTCAGTTTCTACGTTCGACGGCTCGAGTTTTCTTTTTTTCTTTCCATTTACGAGCACAAAAGGCACGCCGGAAGACACGTCTTGCTAGCGAACCAGTCGCTGGAATTTACAGAATGCAAAAATGGTAGACTCCGCTTGTCTACCGTTGCCGTTTCACGTTGGACTTTCGTTGACGTTCTGCTGCATGGAAACGAAGCTCAAATTCTGTCATTTATACCACTAACATCGTTTGTATCATTTCTATCGCAAACTTTCTAAAAGTGTCGCGAGCAATTGTAAAAAGAGCAGTTTTGCAAAAATGAATTGAACAGAGAATAGTAAAATTTGCGGAAATGAATCCTATTCAAAAATGATCCAGCAGCACAGCCAAACAGGACTGTCTCTTTAAAAATGACACAAAAGAAGCTCTTGCAAGATGTTAACTATTTTAAGTTAACCAATATTTTTAAAATAATTATCAGAAGCCATTTTGCAAAAATGAATCGAACAGGGAATAGTTAGGCAATATTTCAACATAAATAATTGTGTTTTTAATGCTTTTCTAAAACAACGTTACAAATACGTTTCCAGTCGTTTTCAAAAGGTAAAACATTTCCTTTCCTTAGACAATCCAAGATCCCTTTGCAGAGCGTTGTAAGCGCAGAAAGACAGAGGGCCAAAGAAGGTCCAGAAAAAGGAAGTCGTGAGAGAGAGGATGTCAAAGTCGCCGCTGCGTCTAACGTGCACTGATCCTTCCTGTCGACCTCTATGAGTATTGATTTTTGAAGACCCGAGCCTTCTTTCCCTCGTTACAGATCCACGCGAGTCACCCGAAATAAACGCGAAAATAACATGTCCCTGCAACGTGGCTCTCTTTGATCAAACGAGAGGGGACTCTCTGTTCCATTACGAAACAAATTTCTAGACGCGTATCTAGGCGCAAGATAAATTCGCAGACATGCGTCAAAAGGCTCGAATTAATATACAGCCTCTTGCGGGTGGGGAATTTTCACATACGAACGACGCTTCTTAGCAGAAAATGTCCTCAAGGAGAAGCTTGCCAGGTAAACCTTACTGATGAGTCCAATTAGCTGGTTCCAAACAGGGGGAGGGATGAACAACTTCTCCTTCCCTCTCATTTCTGCCCCTCTAACACATTTATAAGCGCGGGTTCAATTCGCTGTATGTAATTCGTATTCACTCGACTCGCTCGGAAGCACCATCCTCCCCGCTTCGTTCCTCTTTGCAGCTTCGATCCGAAGGATTTTTTCAAATTGAACGCTGTTACTTGGAACGTCTCTTTTGTCGTGATCTTTGATCAATCGGTGATTGAATTATCTCGAAGGCTGCGATCTTCTTTCGTACATATTATCGTTAAAAGAAAGATAATTTGTCGAATCCTCGGTCAGTTCCAAACAAATATCACTGCGTCTAAATGGTGATTTTCCAAATCCTCTTCAACGTCGTTCCGTCCGAACGTTATTCAATTACATAAAGAAACCCTGTCCCGAAAGTTACTCTCTCCAAAAAAAAAAAAAGAAGAAGAACTTCAGCGTCCAAACAAATCCGAACTTCCTCGGGAAGATCTTCCGGCAAACGCGAATATACGTATCAATTCGGCGGGGAAGGGGGGAGGAATTTAATTAAAACGTCGCTGGTTTCGGGCATTATCAAGCTGGGAACGCAATCCCAGTGAGTTGGAAGCGTGTGCGGAGAGCAGCTCGACACTTTTTTCCCTCTGGTTAATCCGCGCCAGCGCGAAGAAGAGAGACGCGGACCGCGCCGTGGGACGCGCGTGTGTGGAAACACGGGAAAAAGAATCGGTGGCCATCGCGTCTGGCTGGAGAATCCGGCTGGGATTAGTGTGGCGACGTTGTTCTAAGTTCGGGACATGTTTGGTGAAGAGAGCGGGTTCCGCGGGGGGAGGTGCGCGTGGGCGCATGGCGAAAAGCCAGCGGCAGACAGCCACTTCGTTTTCTCCCTACCGATGCCACCAGACAAATCGGTGTTACACGCGCGCGTATACGCGGTGTTACGAATAAATGTTAGTCGGTGTCTGTCTGGCTCTCGACGAACGATCGTACAACGTAACGCGCCAGGCATTGATAAGTGTCCTAGAACTTTTTTCGATGATCTGAAACACCAGCGAACGATTTACAATGAGAATTAACAAACAATAGATATCTCCTACCTATCGGTCGATCCAAAACGTATATTTCATTCGAGGCAAAGTGTAACAGCGAGCAGACAGTATGTTCGTGAGGTATAATTTTAAACGACGACGAAAGTTTATGCTTCGGAATATCTATGGGATACGATGAATTTTGCTGTCTACGATTTTCTATTATAATTTCTCTCATTTCTCTCGGAGAATATGTATAAAACAGAGAGGATTAAATTAAAATATCCGCAATTTGACAATTATTTGAATACCAGCGAGTGAAAATTAACGAAAAATAGATTTCATATAATACAACAGCCAGCAGATATAATTCAAAACAATGAAGAATATCTACGAGACACGGTGAATTTTCCGTCTACGATTTTCTATTACAATTCCTTTCATTTTGTTTCAGAGGAAATACTTTGAGCATGAATAAAACAGAGAGACCTAAATGAAAATGGCCGCAGCAAATTAGCCTCGAGCGTCGTCGCGACACAGCGAACCTCATTCCCGTTGTCTCGCTGTCTCGGACGTTGCCCGTGAATATCACCCATTTTTTTTTCAACACCCCGTATATACGTTTCGTCGCAGGCTCGTGTGGGAAGATCGTGGTCGCTCGTTCACGGACGTACGAGCGCGTACTCGCGCGTATCCGCACGTGTCGCCACCAACAAGGCGCGTTCGAGGGATACGTAAGATTCCGGCCGCCCCCACATCGCGACAAATTGTTGCCCAGCCGATCGAGCCAGAGCGACGCTTTGCTCGCGTTCAAAAAACTTTCAATCTTTTTCTGAACGGTTCGCGCAGCGCGTCGCGGATGCTCACACGAGGACGCTCGTGTGATTCATGCCACACGCCGGCCGACCGTAATGACACTGGCAAATTGCTGGGCTCCGGCACCGTTTCCCAATGATTTATCAACCATCGCCACCCCGTGCCAGTCGAACACGATTGTTTCCACCGTGATCGTCGCGATCAATCGGTACGCGCCTGCCAACTTGTCTTCCCGGCGCCGACTCTGGAACTACCGACGATCAAATTATGAATTTCCTGCGTCGGAGAAATTCAACAACAAAGAAGGCAGAAATGTTTTTAATTTGAAAAAAATTACTCAAATGTCGCAAGTAATGGTGAATCTAGAAAATTTTCATGAAAAAAAGGTTCAATTTGACTATATTGGTCAAAGTAGTGTGTAACTGAATGGAATTTTAGTTTCTTTACTATTGTTTAGCAGGAAATATTTAGAAGCTAAATTTAGATTCGTACAATGATCTTTTCGACAAATAAAATGCGTAGAAGTGTGCGATATTAAAAATACGTTTTCTATATAAACCGACAAAGATCATTTTCTGTCTTCACTTTTGTTCTTGCGGAGTATCGATTTGAAAGAAATGAATTAAGAGAACGCGAGCCGTAAAGGCAGTGTTTTTTACTTCGAAGTTCGAAAACGACGACGCGCGGGCGATAGGCATTTCTAGCACGAATTTCCATTCAGATCGCGGAACGCTCGTCTCCTCGGAACATTCGCACGATGCAATATTTCAAAAGGAGGATCCCATTACGCAAGCAAGTGGTTTCACATGCTTCCATGCGGTCTGCTGTAATCACTGTGCGAACGTGATAAGCTATCCAGCAAAGGCTGCTTTCAGCGTGCAATTACGTATACATGCTCGTTCAACGGTGAATTGTATTAATTAACCCGATATAATGTGATTGTTAAACCATCTGTGATTGTAATCAAGTGGACCAACGTGACTGCATCGATGATTGTTTTCCAAGCTCCCGAGTCAACAATCGCAACATCCTCGTCGACTTTTACCAATTAAAATTTGACCTGTGCTATTTCCACATGATCGTCGCGCCAAATCGAAATATTTATTTTAATTGTGCTTTAGCGCCGTTTGGAAGATTGAAATACTCAAATGGTGTCCATTGGGTTCTAGATGATAGACGGCAATAATTTATGTTTCGTTTAAGAGGCCACATGGTTTTAAATTGTTGCTAAATGAGGAAAATTTAAGAATATTTCTGGAGATAAAGTTACATTTCGCTAAAAAAGATAACAAGTACATCTTATTCTATGTTTTTAGTATATTATTATATTATTGTATTATTATAACACAGGAAAATAGAAGGACATGGCTATTTTTTTTATCGAAATACTTTATTTAAAGCAAATTTTTTTCAATTTTACGTTAAATTGTACGAGAAGATCTCAAAGTCTAAACTTGGAATAACATATAAATTTCGTCTCTTTGATAATAAAAAGAAACGAGATGCGCGAATCAAAAGTTCGCTTCGTCGAGTATTGGAACGTTATCGCAAATTTTTGTCTAAATTCAGATATATCTGCTACCGATCTCGAAAATTAATGAAATGGCAATTAAATGACAAAAACTCCAAGTTGATCACTTTTTAGAATATTCTAGAGCAATAACAGAATATACAACTTTTGAAACACCGATCTTTTCTCAAGTCTAAATTTCTGTGACTCCAAGTTCCCCTTCGGAGCTGAGAAACCAAGTTCTCGAGCCATTATTTCTCCGTCGAATGGAAAGGACGCAAAGTAGATAATTAAAAGGTCCTCGAACGCGTTTCCACGCGAAAGGTAACGTTATCGTTGCCTGATCTCCGGTGTCGTTAACAGCGCCGATGAAAAGCGCTCGCACGTTCAACAAAGGCGGGGAGGGGGAGGCAAACAAAGCGCAACGTCGCCGCGTTAATCCCCGAGTCTTCGCGTAGTCGAGCGTAGACGGGCCAAGAAATAATTCTCCCGGTTTTTGTCCGTAGTTACGCGGATCAGGGGACACTAATTTATACCGTAGACGGAGGGAGGAAAAAGCCGCGAATCCACTCGCGAAACCGGCGAATTACCCGGCCATAGATAATCCACTGGCTCACGAAATCAACGACGGATGACGAGATACGCGTTTTACGACGAACCTCCGCCGCGAAACGGCGGAATTTTTATCGCTGACCGTCTTGCAAACAAGCGTCTCCTCGCATCTCCTAAAATCAACTCGAAAGGAAACCGAAGTCGTCGTTTCCATTGTTTTCTCCGAGCGATCTCGAGGATACAGTGGAGAATAAAAATATCCGAGGGACGAGCGTTAGGTTGTAAACCCGGCTGCTCGAGACTTTATACGATTCCGCGAGATCTCGCGAGCGGAATTGAAGTCCAGTTCTTTGCCACCGGATTGTCGGGCTTTTTACGCCAAGACGTGCATCGAGAGCGAGCGAGTAATTAAGCACGCGCAATTACTGCTTATCTGGGCACTAAACAATGATTTAGCAGCTGGTTTACGGCGTCGTTAAATGACGGAACTCTGGTGTCGTTTATCTGAGGTGATGGCTCTGTGAACTCCGTACGTTACGCGTTCGTGGCAGATCCATGGCAAATGATTGAATTTAGCATCGATTGAACTCGTCTTGACAACTACCTTCACGTGACAGAGAAAGGAATAGCATTCTGTGTAAAAAATTAAATGTAACTCGGTGAAAGATATTGGAAACGTAAAAAATTGTTATACGCTAGTTTGGTATAGTTGGTCATAACACAACCGTGCAACTTTGTCTCCGCCATTTGCGAGGAAAGTAACGCCCTGTACAGATCGAGGAATTTACATATCGAGAAACGAAGAATTCGCCTGGCGGAAACTGTCTTTGCGCTTCGGAAAGCCATCCCGCAACTGCGGCAACTATTCTAATTACCCGGTGAAAATGAAATCGCTGGCAACCGAAATCAGGCCGAATTCTGGGTCGGATCGTTCCAAAATTTCCATCGTCTGAGAGTCGAACGAATTTCACGTTGAGAAAAAGAGCCGTCCAGACGGACGCATTCAGGACGAGCTCCCTTTTACGTTTCCTGTCTCCCTAACCCAGAAACAGCCAAAAATAGGTCGGCCTGTCTGTCTCATTAGGGGACACACGCTGATCGTAAAAGCATCGCCGAGAAAATACTCGACGACCAGCTCCCGGTTTACAACCTCGCTGGTGAATTTCCTCTTCCAGTCAGGGTACACACAGAGAGAGAGAGAGAGAGTTGTGTCGATCGTGACACAAAGACTTTAGTAGTCTTGCTCGTTGAAATGGCGGGGGCTTGAAGACTCAATTAGCAGGGACGGAGCGGTTCCGAGGAACGGCGGCGAAGAATTAACTAAAACGGCTGACAGCGCGATCGTGGCGCGACATCAAAGACGCAACTCTCGCGGTGTAACATCCAACGGCGCTGACGCTCGACACCCTGACTCCACAGGTAGAAAATGGGTAGGTTGAAACGGTATGTGGGACGTCGCCGACTCGAAGAGCATGCCTCGAGGTCTCGCGTTATCCCGATAGTAATGTCCTCTTCTCCGAAGCCGAGTTACACCCCGTGAATAACCACCCCTCCAGGATGCGTCAGCGCTTCGTTAAAACCTCGACCTTCCCATTTAAAATGTGCAGTATCTAGCGAAAAACGAATAAAACGATTCCAAAGTGTATCATAAATGAAGCAGCTTAACAAATAATCAAACGGATATTAACTAACAATCGTTGTCGAATAGAATCTCAATAATTAAGTACAAGTAATTGGACAGAAATTAACTAAGAATCGTTGACGATTGGACAGAATTATACGTCAGAGACTGAGTAATTTCATAATTCCCATTCCCACGGGAAGGAAGGTGAACACCACCAGCACAGGGAAATGGAAAAAAGAAAGAAGGAAAAGGAAATAGGATCACGCGAGTGAGCGATCACATTGATAGTCTCGCGTCGATACGTCGGCGATTCCTCGCGGCGATAGAGACGGTCCTTGATAAAGTGCACGCGTACGTGCATATATATATATATATATACACACTTTTCGACTCGAATCATATTCTCGTGCACGCCGGATCGCGCGGTCAAATCGACTGCACGCGATTAACGAGGCTGGTCTTTCGTTTCGTGTTCTGTTCAACGTGGTGGATATATTTAAAGAAATAACAAAGAAGTGATAACAGAGAAAACGTAACAAATACCAACGACGAACGCGACAAATACGAACAAGATGATTTATGAGCAGATAATTATACGAAGTAACATTTCAGCTCAACTTTGAACGCTGCAACTTCGTCCGAGTGTTTTCATCACTTTCGCCATATTGATCATATTGAACAACTACTCTTTGAAACGCACGTTCAATATCGGCTATGTAATCATTGTCACGGCTTTCAAATTCGTTATCAGTTGCTGCTGTACAGGATGGAAAGAAAAGTTTGTTCGTGGCTATCACAGATGAATTCATGTAAAAGACCTGTCACAAAATTGAATTTCAAAGTCAAAACAAAATTTTTTTTTTTTTTCATTGTATTCTACTCATCACGAAGATAAAACTTTTCCAACAAATAGTTCTGTTGAAAAATGGCGAAAAAGTTTCTTGATCATTTGACACTTGAGTTGCTTAAATTGTTGCATAAATTTTTCTTTCCACCCTGTACATTGTCTTGCTCGTCTAGCCAAGGTCCAATTAGTAACTCAGTATTTTTTAATTGAATTTTGGATTTTTGCGAAAAATAACACTCACTACGAATTTGATCCGTAAGTAGTCTAATTTTGAAGTTGCTAACAATAAGCGGCCCACAACGACGCTTATCTTTAGTCTCTATTAGTCTCAACAAAACAGTATCGAGCCTCGACACAGGACCGTGTAAATCGCAGTCGCCTCGACGAGCTCCGTTATTTGCAGCAAGACAATTCGAACGGATGATCGGTAAGCAAATACCAAGTCGGAGGAGAGTGCAATAAAGACGGCTAAAAGAACAGTTACAAATTACACGCGTGAATCGAGCACAGCGGCCGTCACTGTGGCTCATCAATCACCGGCGGGGGTAGCAGGAAAGTCGGCAACAAGCTGACGCCGTCGCGCCGGTGGAGCAAGATCCTTGCGTCGACGCTTCATATCCCCTTAATGATCCGTAAAATCCGAACGTTCTCGCATAAATTTCCATATTTCTCGTCCACCATCCGGTCGTTTCGCGAGTATATCCCTGCACGCGTTGCTGCGATGCGCATATGTAGGTAGGTACAAAGTGCACTCTCTCCGCTCGTAACGTCGTAACGTCGTCGTCGTGACGTGATCCTCTGCGAGGAGAAGTCTCGCCGTCTCTTTCTCGGCTCGCGAATGATGCATCGCGAACGATGGAGCCGGCGCGCAGACGGAACAATGCAAATAAGCCAATTACGTCAATCCTGAGAAATCGTCGACTAAGGATGAGCAGCGAAGCCGAGGGATGAGAGAGGATACCCAGAGCCGATGTAAAGCTAGGATGTGATCTCGTCGTCGTCCGTCGTCGTCGAAGAAGAAGAAGAGGAAGAAGAGGAAGAAGAAGAAGAAGAAGAAGAGTCACGGAGGAGGAGGAATGGGGAAGAAAAAGAAGTAGAAGGTAACGATATGAAGGAGAGAAAGGGGCTGGCAGGGGGGAGGGAAGAAACGAAGAGGATCGCGAGGAGGCCGAAGGCGATGCCAACGCTGGCGCATGCAACGGAATACGTGCGCGATGCATTAGGTAATGATATCGGCATTATGGCCGAGGAGCGTGGAACGGACGAAATGACGAACGGGCCGAAGGATTGGAACCGGGGCCCCATCGAGGCCCCATCGAGGCCCCATCGAAGGAGGGCCACAGGGTAATTATACAAGCAAACAAGGGGCGGTCCCAGCAAGATTATAGGGTTTCTCGAGCTGCCTCCCACCCTGTCTCCCTCTTACCGGCCACGCTGTTTGCCCGTAATTACAGGGCCAAACTGCTCTCTCCGTGGCATCCCCCTCTATCTCCAACAGCCTCTCGCCGAAAGATGCCACCCGCTAGTCTCTCTTTCTCACTGCTTCTTTCCGTCTTCTCTTCATCTTACCCCTTTTTTTCTTCTCCTTCGCCTTCTCTCTTTTCTTTTATTTTTTGCCCTTTTTCTTCTCCTTTTGCCTCTTTACGTCCATCGATACGGCTACGATCGATGCTCGTGGAAGGTTGTTTGGTCGTTGATGACTACTATTCCAGTGAAATTAGCGGCGAACAGCTACGAGTTTCGTCGTTTTCATCGAGGGAAGAAAATGTCGCGGCGCTTCTTAATATTCCGGGAGAGACAGATTAGCTGTATCCAGGATCATCAGATCCTACGTCAAGTCAATTTTTCAAACGTTCCATCGAACGCTAGTACCGCTAATTTCTGTTTTTCTTTTTCCTCTTCTTCTCTTCAGTTTCCCGCTTCCCTTCCCTCTTCACGCTCCGGAGGATCTTTCCCCGGAGCCGATGCTCACTCGAGAGCGAACCTCGATGGATAACTACGTTTTCATTTCCACCAAGCAGCGTCGTACCGGGGTTGTTCGCGTATCGATTGTTTTACGATTACGCAGCGTGGAAATTGAGTCGAGTGGAAGTTAATTCGATGACGATCCGATTCGACGAGCGACTTCGGGCTCGATCGGGAGGAAAAGTTACCCGGCGAACTCGCAGTCACTCGCATTTCGAGTTTATCTCGAAGGACCGGAGGAACCGGATGCACGGACGTGTACGTACAGGAATTCAATTTGTTCCTTCGTCGCAATTACAGAGCCAAATTGTTCCTCGTGGCATCCGGACCGTACGTCTTTCGCCTTCTCCCTGGAAATACCGCCAGGCTAATCTCTTGCCTTTTTCATCTTCCTCTCTCTTCTATTTGCTGCACCGCCAGTCCGGCATCGTTCAATTCGTCAAGCGCCAGGCAACTTTGTCGGACAACAACCGACGCGAGAAAAACGAAAGCAACTTGCAGAATTCCCCTGGATTTCACTCTCGATTGCTACCATATAGTACACAGACAACGCAGTCTTATTTCTTGAAATAAGAAACGAAACTCGTCGTTCTCAACAAGAAACTGTATATCCAACGTGTATAATCACCGTTCGCGTAATTAACGTAATAACGTTTCTTAGAAAACGAAAACACGAGAAATTGTCATCCTACAAAATGGTACAACCTGACAGAACGCAACGTCGATTGTGAAAGATTGATTTACAAATTCAAAAAACACGGCAAGCACGCCACCGCTCAAAAGTCTTGCTGCATTTGTTTCAAAACTGACGGAATATATTACACGTACAAAATTCAAAGATGGCATCGTATTATTTTGTCACCTTATTATAAAAAGTCCTATTTCCTTAGTACAGGTATAATTTTAACAGGGCAAAACCACACGATCTTTCACTTCACGGCGAAACACATTTTCACGCGTTCCGTGTGTTTCTCGCGTTCTAACGAAATCGTTGTCGCAATTTTACGTAATGACTACACGGGGAGCCGATCGACTTTTCCTCTCACGATCGGCTGTCGATCATCACCGCCAACCATTCTGCAAAAAACGCCACTTTGCTGAACAACGTAACAAGTGACGATATTCCCCGATGATGAAGTCTTGCATGAATTTACGAGGAAACGTGACCGGATTACGGAAACCGTGACAAAGTTGCGCGTATGCGCACGCACACGTGCAGACGCGCGCACCGTAGCGGTTCTGGTTAATTACTTTTAATTCGCCGGCTAAATTTACGCAATTTTCGTCGGCCACCCCAGTCGCATCGGGACCCGGCCGAACGGTATTACCCGTGTATATTAATTTTAAATTATACCGCGAACGATATTTACGATTATTGCATAATGAATCGGCCCGATAAACGAAACGAAGTTGATTTACAGCGCTGGTAGCCAGCGCGCGTTTTATAGGTTCGCGGAACGGCGACAGCTGCAACGTCGAATTTCTGGGAACGCGAAGTGCAGACGCTTCTGCTGGTCCGCCATAGTTCCGCGATCAAAAAAGAACCCCCGCCCAGGATTCCAATGCGCCCCGACATCTTGATTAAATATTCATTCTCATCGAGGCGAGACACTTGTTGCTCGCAAACAGAACAAAACCGAATACTTGCGTTTACTGACAGTGAGACGAACCGTTCGCTCGGACAACTTCTGTTGTTATCTTGTAATGTTTTGAATGCTAGGAGCTATTTAAAAAATCCCTGTTTTGGATAGTGTCGCGCGGCTCGATGTAACTGCAATCGTGCTGTTTTGTGAAAATTATTACATATGCCTATTTATGCATATATGTGGTTTAGGTTTGACTGAAAAGAAAGTAATTGAGAAAGATAGCTTGAACACGGCTGACGACGATATGGCGCTATAATCGAAACCAAACGCATTGTAAATAAATTGAGCATCGCGAAACAAACGCTGTGGCGCTATTCGAAATCTGAACAGCTCGATCGCGCTGCGTGGCACTAAAATGGTTGAGTAGACCATCCCCTCCACTGCATCGATCTCTCCGTGCGTGTGCCCCACTCTCCCACTGATGCAGTGGAGTGGGGGTAGCGCTAGCTATCAGGAAACCGCCAGTTCGCCACCTATGCTACGATAGTTCAAAATTTCCACTGTCTACGGCGAGAACTAGAGCAAAGTTAAAGAATTAAAGAGAAAAATTCCACCTTGCAGTATAAATGCGTCAACGTAAGTAACGTTTCGCATTTCGTTGGCAATTTTCCTAGAATCGTCGATCGGGAGGATACGCCGGGGGCGATCGTCGTGATAGATCAGTTTCGCGCTAACGAGAGGAATGAGTCGGCGAATTTGTAAAACCGTGCAATCTTCTCCGTCGGGATGCGAGAACACTCGATGACGTAAAAAGGACCCATTTACGTCAAAGCACCGGCTCTCGAGCGAAAGGAGCGCTGATAATGCCTTATTCATGCCACACGCGTTTGACTCCTTATCCCTTTCTTTTTTTTTTTTTTTCTTAAGTCTGGAGCACTCCCCTTACGAAACGCGCCGACTTTTCGTTTTTCGTGCGACAATACACCGGTCTGTGATCGTGCAACGGAGGAATTCCGCTTAGCGATTCAAGCCTCACCAGATACTGTAACCATCAGCGAATCAACGGTAACGCTCGATTCGCCGGAAAAATGCAAATACAAACGAGTACAAATTGAGTTATTATCCGTGTCGCGCCTGGCTGATACTTGCATCCAGCCGTTGTACTTTTACTCGCGCCGTAATTGTTCGCGTCGTTAACGAATGAATCAACGTTCATGATCGTTAGCGACGAAGCGTCTGGTGAAAGATCAACGATGAACCATCACGGGACCGTTTAATGCGAAAGTGGTGTAATTTCGAAATGCGTTGCGTTGAACCAGATACGCAAAACGTCGACTTACGCACTATTTCTGTATCAACGTTGTTGCCAACGTTTCGTACATCGGCGCGAATATCCCACGCGAAACACTTGCGAATTTATCAAACGAGAGTTAAAAACGCCGGAGGAAAAAAAGCAATCGGACACCTCTTACTGCGAACTCCCTCCATTTTCGACGTTGATAATTTCCAGAGAAACACCTCGCCTCGTCTGGCAAACTGCTATCTTACACCGAAGGGAGATGTAATTATGCCCAGGCACGAAGTCTCAGTTAACTTGCAATTAGGAATTAAAGCTTCCAAATATTTGATCCATCAGCCCTCGCTTCGTATACGCGAGCCGTATTTCATTTACCAAAAAGTGACGAGGGAACTCGATCCGAGTTGCACTTTTGCAGTCTCTTCGAGGGAAAAAAAGACGAACGCGCGCGATCTTTCTTCTCTTTTTCTCTCTCGGGCGAGACACTTTCTCGGAGCAAAGAGAAATTCCTCGAAATTTCGGATTCGAAAAGGCACTAAGCGAGCGAGATTTGCCTTTTGTATTTGCCATTTGGGTGAACGTCGAGTGTTGGTTGGTTAAAATTGGCGACTCAGCGTCGACCGGGGATAGCAATACGGTATTGCATTCGAAGTTCAACCGCGAAGACAAACTTCGCAGAAATCCTACGTCACTTTCACGGTCTCTGTCGAGACTGCCGGTTCGCTTCGTCGTACTCCGTACACGACCTACTTTCGAGCCTGCTTCGAGCGCGTTTCAGTCACGAAACCGGCGATGCAATTTAAATATTTCATATGCAAGGCAAACATATTTCGAAAAGTGCGTCGATTCAGCTAATTGCTCGACCGACATCCCGCAAGTGGCACGACAAACGAAGAAGCTTTTACTCGATGATTCAATTGCCAGTGATTTTTGTTTGAAGATGAGTGATTCGCGCGATTGTGGGTTAATTCAGGCGGAAGAGAAAAGTTGCCAATTATCGATAAAAATTTGTGAAATTCTACAATCTGTGACCGACCAATCTACGATTAATCACGAGTCAGCAAAATATCGCACGAGGCAGCTGATTTTT
>KQ435727.1:3732845-3758755 GCA_001276565.1 Melipona quadrifasciata | reverse complement strand
GTGATCGTAAGCGAGCATGTCCATGAATTTTACATCGTTACTTCCACACACAATGCTGGCAAAAATTAACATTTTATTTTCTGATAGGAATAATCACTCTCTACCGTGATCATAAAAATTAATAACCCCCCCGTTGTTTGAGAAACTACATCATCCACGCGAGGCAATTTTTAATAACGCCCACACTATCTGCCTGCAATTCCACCGAGTCGTTCCGACGAGACGGTACAGACTTTGTTAAATCGCGATCAAGGATTTTACTCTGTCCATGGAAAGAAAGTGTTTCGCTCCGCGAAAGAAAATGTGATAATGCCAGCGGCGATACTCGTGAAAAATTCTCCGCAAAGTGAATCGTGTAAACAATTTCTGACTCTCGCCGCCGCGCAACAAAATGATTGGAGGAAAGAAGCGGCCAGCCACGCCGGTTGTACGTTTCGCGGCGAGCGATATACGTTTTCGGGAAAAGTCTGCCGTGAATATTCGTCTTGGCACGGTTAGCTGGCAAGTAACGAAGCCAGCGAACGTTTATTTTTGCACTTCATAGACCAATAATTCACGCAGACCGTGGCCACCGATAGTACGGCCGGTTCTTCTCTCCCTCTCCCGCGAAATACTACTACGCGTCGTTGAAATCGCAATCACGATCGATCTCACCCCGGCCTCGAATAAATCAGACGGCCGGCTTCCATTAGAAAATTCACTCCACGCTCTCGTTATTATTACCAACGACGCGATATTTTAATCTCGCGAACGAACGAAACGAGTTCGTCGCCGTCGTACCATCGAACGGGGGGCATTTGCAAATTGCCCGGTTGGCGCGAGGGTTGGGGACGACGGGGGTAAGTGGCAACCCCTATCGTTGGAGCAAACGAAACATTGCCAGAGACAGATTTTTCGAAGCAAGTTCTCCTCTTATAGAATTTTTCCTCTTGCGAGGTTGGCCGCAAGTAGGTATATCGTCTAACATTTATAAACAGAAGAAGGGGCGAGGGAAGTGTACGTGGCGTCCGGACGAAAGTTGGTTGTCGGCGAGGAAAAAGAGCGGAAGAAAGTTGCGTGTAAAGTAGGAAAAATATGGGACAGGGATAAAGCGCGCGACGACGTCGAGACAAGCTCTTCGAGGGAGGGCTCGGTGTCTCGCGTGGCGGAAAAGGGCCAGCCAAGACGAGCTTCGGCGAGACGAGGCAAGAGAACACGGAGAGTAAGAGTAAGACGGCCAAGAGACGGGATAGAGCTGGAATTCCGGGATGAAATTTCTTGGCACGCATAACACGAACGTGTCGTTCGGCAACATGCGCCGGGTGAGCTGGGCGGTGAATTCCCGAATTACAAGCCTCTCATTTGAATAAACGTAGCGAACGACACGGGGTTACTCGTCTTTGTTTTACGGCTGGACGCGGACAGTGACATGGGGGGAGGGGAGGGGCAAGAACGCCGCGGCTAACATCCGAGGGAGGCGTTAGACGTTGTGAAACGTGAAATATAAATGAAGAGGAGAAAATGGGGAAGATAAAAGCGTGGTAAAGGCAGCGAGAGAGACGGGCGGAGCGACGACCAACGACTTCAGTCCACGAACAACAGAGTATTTCTTGTCAGAATAACGTGAAACGTGGGTGGATCATTTTGTGTATACCGTATCAGACGACTCGGTTTTACTTCTTTCTCTCTCTCTCTCTCTCTCTCTCTCTCTCTCTCTCTCTCTCTCTCTCTCTGTTTCTTTCTACACGCTGTGCAACACCGGATGAACGTGGGTTCAAAAACCGCATATAGGAAATACGATTCACCTTGTATTCCCTGATCGAGTGATACGAACAGGAACCGAAGAAACACGGATCCGTGTGATTTTAAGAAAGCGCAGAGGGGATCTGTCTCAGAGACGAGAGAAACAAGCCTCGACGAGAATAGACCGTGACAATACTGGAATTTCGCGTGGATAGCGATGGCGATTATTTGCTCCGATTTATTATCCGAAAAATCGGGGATATTTTCAGCGAAGATATATTTGGTAAATTGTTTTTGCTCGACTGATGAGAATAACCACAGTTCGCTGCGTAATTATAGATTGTAAAGTTCTTCGGTCTGTGATTTAAATAGGTAGTTTCGTAATCGTACTAATGATGTTTCAAGAATGATTCTGGTCGTAAGTTCAATTCTGGTCGTAAGTTCAATTCCCATCAGTGCACAAATATTGACACAAATCGAAATTTGTATCTAAGTAGATACTTTTATAAAGGTAAAATTGAACTGACAAATCAATCACCAAACATATTTAGTTACAGTTTAGTTTGACAATGTTAATTTGTAATTTAATGTATGATTGAATTGTATATTTGTACTTGTTATTCTATTGAATTATTTGTATATTTGTATTTACATATTGTACAATCATATATAATCTTGCAATTATAGCAATTTGCAACCAACGCTTAAAGTATTTCAATGCGAGCGTCTGGTAAACTACCCGCCGAGAGTAGTTATACTTCACTTTGTGCCGAAATTTTAGTTGTTAACGCAAACAACTAAACTTCGTAGCTGTGCTGATAAATTTTCCAATTTATAGTTGCATTAACAAATTTTCCAGTTATTATTTTCGAAACACCGCGGAGAACCTTGACTTTCCGTACGAACAACCGTGTTCGTTGAATAACATTCTACAACATATTCTCCGCGTGGCATTGTGGAGGTTTCGCCCGATGAATAAGACCATACAAATGCACGGCAAACACAGTAATATATTTAAAGAGAAAACAATATCTATTCCTCTGTATACCGTGATTCAAATATCAAAGATAAACTCGAATTCAACGGACTTGTTTTCGTACCTACCATTGAAAACAGCAAACCGTGAAACGTTCTTAAATGAAAAAAAGAGACGCGGAACGTTGTTCGATATTCTTCTGATCCAAATATACTTAAAAAAATCTCCTCATTTTTACGACATAACACTGAGCAGATTATTTGATATTATGTTATTGATCAATTCTGCAGAAGCAAATTGCATTTGCATTTGCAATTGCGATTTGCATTTGAGCATTCGTAACAGCCCATTGATATTCCTCTAACCCAAATATTTCTAAAATTCTCCAAGTTTTTTATAACGCAACATTTATGATACAGCGTTTCATCTTTAAATTCGCTACAATAAGACAAAGCCAAAAACTTCCGCGGAAGTGAATTAATATCAAAACACAGGTGAATCGACTCGTTCCTTCTTTCGATTTGTTCATAAAACGGACAAAACTGAAATATTCCCTCTCCGATTCGCTTGAAAATCTTCAATCGCTTTCGTTGCGATCGTACGAAAATTCCTAGCAACGCCAATTGCGCGCCAATGACAACGGAGCTTTCGGGCCGAAACACGCGCGTTTCTTTGTACTTTCCAAGCTGCGGGGAGAAAACATGCCTGCCCATCGTGAAACGCGTGCAATATTAAGCGGCCGGCCAGGAATATTACAGGAGCGGCGTAGAGGGGCAAACTCGGCTGGTTATTTTATGCGCTGCGGACGTCGCGTTTCAACGCGAGGTCTCGAACGAAACGCGCGGGCCCAACGACGATCGCCAACGACGCCGGCGACTCGACAACTCCATCCCGGCTTTCCATTATCGCTCGTCTCCTTATGATCTATCAATCTCGGTCGCCGGCCCGTACGCACCGCCGCCGCCGCGTAATAACAACTGGGCCAATTTGCATACGAACCTCTGCATTACGTCCGCACCACGATCGCAGCGCGCCGCTTCTCTCTCTGTCTCTTCCTCTCTCTTTCTCTCGAACGTGAACACGCGGCACCAGAGACCGAAGAAACCGAAAGTGTTCGACAGGAACCGAAAACTGGCCGAGGGTCGATCGTTGGAATTTCAACCGGTAGCCGTCTCGCTAATTTTCGTTACGGTCCCCAGCTACGGACCGTTCCCTCCCGGTTGGAAGAATTCCGGGGCAATTTGAGAGACGAGGATGAAAAGAGTCAGGGTCCACGATAATTTTTAACCGTTGTTTCTTAATCTAAAAACGATTAAGACAAGTCTTGTTCTATTTTGTCTCGTTCCGTCGTATTTTATTAGTTCGATCGCGCAAGACGGACGATAGCCCTCGTCCTTCTTCCTCCATCGAACAACCGGAACTGTTGCTGCGTACAACGCGGCAATTTCCTCGGACGGTGGCCACCGGCTGGCCGTGGCGCCATTCCTCTCTCTCTTTCTCTCTCTCTCTCTCTCTGGGAAAGCAGCGACGGCGAAATCACGTCGGCTAGAATTTTTACGACGTCACGGGACGCAGAAAGGCATTTATTATTTGCGGTCTTAGAAGCGATCCTCGTTATCCTCGTTACCGAGGCGAGCGCCTCTCGACAAGAAGCGTCTCTCGCGAACAGAAGAGAAGAAGTCCAAAAGACCGGGGCTTGGTCTTGGCGAGATTGAGAAAGAGGGAACGTACGGAGAGACCGGGAGAAAGAGAGGGTGGGGAAGAAAGAGAAGATCTTGAACGAGTCAGGGATGCAGGGAGAGTATGAGTGCTCGGAGAGAGGAGGGAGAGAAAACAATAAGACGAAAAGAGGAGGGTGAGGAGGAGGAGGAGGAGGATGAGAGAAGCTGAAGAGACTCCGGCCAGAGAAGGAGAGAGGGAAAAGAGCAGATAGGTACTGGCGCGGTGGAGTAATAACGGACTGCTCACCATGATTATAGAGCACGAGGCAGCCGGTACGTTGCTTAAATCAACAGAGAACAGAGCCGGAGGTTTCACCTGCCGAATCAATTTTTACCTCGTTTCGAATCTCTCCTCGCCCCGTTCTCGTTTCTCTCTTTCTTTCGACGCGTTCTCCGGTCCATGCCAACCAGTCTCTCACCCCGCATTATACCGACCGTGACCGGTTTCCCTGCTTACCGATTGCTTTTTCACTGGATCCACACAGGCAACTGTGAAATCTTCCTCTCCTCGTCTCTCGACGAGGTCCCTTTATTTTTCCCTTTTTCTCCTTCACCCCTGGCTGAACGAACGGAATCACTCGACGCTCACCGGGAGAGGTTGACTTTTCAAGGACAAGTTTAATATCCCCCCGCTGTTGAACGCGCTTGTTTGTTTGTCGTCGGCGGCGGGGATGAAATCGAGAATCGTCGAGAGTAATGAAAATATTCTTGCGGCAGAAATTGAATTTCACGTCCGTCCCCGTGTTCCCGAAACACTGTTCGAAACTAGGTGGTGCGCAGAGTCGGTCGAAGGAATTACAGAATTACATTTCCTTAAGACGCGTTAAACGTTAAATCCCTAAAATTGTTGTCAACGTACGGAGGACGCGAGTTGTAAAACTTTGCTCTCGTTAGGATGAATTTAATTGAATTATTAGACTGTTTCTGGCTCCAATCGATCCTAGTTCTTGCACACGGTGCGCAATACCTGGAAGACTCTCTGCACTTTGTACTCGAAATACACCCAAGAGCAAGATCGTTTACTTAGAGGCAGCTCCACGTAATTCGTTCCATAACTCGCGGCGTGCAGGTGCTTCAGAAACCAGGGAGTTTAACAGGACTTCTCCCCGGTTTTTGTTCGGCTGATCCAAAGCGGATACGTCGGGGGAAATTTTGAGACCACGAGACTCAACGCAACTTGGCGAGGGGACAACGCGCGCCGGGAATAATTAGAACGAAACAAGCAAATTTCGAAAAGGGAAAACGAGAAAAGCGGGCAGAACAGGAAATCAAAGAATATACCTTTTCATCAGCTAACTTTGCCACGCTCTCTTTCTCTCTCTCTCTCTCTGATTCATTCTGTATATACACGTACGCCCGGTAAATGGGGATATACATCTTTTTAATCCAATTAGCCTCTGTTTCTTTGACAGCGTCCCTTTTATATCAAACGCATCCAGTCGGCCATGCCCCTCGCCTTCGGCCCGACTACTTTCGGTATTACGTTTCATTTTCATTAAAACGTAACAGTTTTTTCGGCAGAAGCGGAAAACTCCCATTTTAAAAAGAAAAAGGAAGACTCGCGGAAAAAAAGAGTACGCGAAGCGTAAGTAAAAATGAAATTTGAACAAACGTGGCTCAGAGTTATCGTTCCGAGGCATTTCTGCGTGTGTATTCTCGGACACTTTTTTAATTATTATTCGTCCATTTCCGTCCGTTTAACGTTTATTATTCAACGTTTTTCAGGACGACTAGTACACGGGCTTCTCCGATCAGTAAAATTTCAAAAGTCAAGCGCGACATTATCCGAAAACAGAGAGAGGCATTTTGAAATTTACGAATAACTACATTATTTAAGGGAGCCAGGGACAATGCTCAACTTCGTTGCTCTCGTTCGTCGAACGTGGACGTGGATAGAAGCAGACGGATCTCGGCTGCTTTCTTTCCTGGTCGTTCCTCCGACCAGAGCAGAGAGCCTCGTATCTTCCGTGTACCTTCGGCAAGGTTTATGCGAGGACATCAAACCGGCCGTGGACCGGATATCGACGACTTCAAAATAACCAAGAGAACAAGCCAAGTTTCCCTCGGCCCGGCTCCTCGGTTTAAGGGGGACGTTTTTCCTCGCTCGTCGCGAGCCATGAATTTCGTCTATTTCGCGGTTTATGACCTCCTTCCCGGAACAACGGACGCTTTTCACGTAGCCCCGGCCACCGCAGAAAGTATTCGCAGACTGGCCAACGCCAGTCAAGAGAGTCAAGTGCAGCACTTGACTTTTGCATCGTACGATGCCCTCGCGGAACAGCGGAACAGCGGAACGGCGGCTGGGTCGTCGTTGACCCAGCGCAGCCGGGGGCATTCCCACTGGCCGCAAATTGATCCCGATCGGGATTGGGATCGGGCGATTCCAATGAAAAAGAGCGCGCGTTTCCACGAAAACAAAAAAAGAAAAAAAAGAAAAAAAAAGAAAAAATCCCGTATCCAGCGCGCGTTGTTTCGATCGTAAATCGGACGAATCGACAAACGTACGATAAGTCCGTGTGTGTGTGTGTGTGTTTGTTTGTAAACGCGCGCACCGTTAAGAAATTTATGTCGGCACACGCGCGGAACGAGTTATCTTCGGGGACGATATAAAAATGATTTTTCCCTGAGACTTACGACTTGTTGTCCCGATCGGAAACAACGATCCATCGGACCCGCTCGCCGAGTTTTTCGATATCCGCCTCGAGTATTGCATTAGAAAGCTTCTCCAACTGTTTTTCGTATTATTCCGCAGGGAGGAAAACATCGCGGGTTGATTTTCAGCGATTTTATGAGAACCCTTGTAAACGAGAAAGAAAAAATAGGAAAATAGGAATTACTGTTTTTCCTTTTTTTTTTTTTTCTAGGAAACGAAACGGGAAGAGGTTCTGTCAAGAAAGTAAAATTTCACTGGTAAGAAACCTAGGTCCCATTTGTCCCATCGTGGAATTTATATTTGAATCGTTTGCCAAAGGTAAATTCGTTCTAACGATCAAGATTCGAAAAAAACTGCACGACTTGTACCCCAGTACGATTCGTCTCACTGAAAGGTCCAGAAGCAATGAAGACGACTTTTTTGTTATAAAATTTTATTGACATGCAAACATTTGAATCGATACAAAACAAATTACAGACAACGCCAATCCTACTCGAGGTCTACTCCACGCCCCCTCACGCATCACGTGACCCAAATCAACCAATCGCTAATTTTCGTTGCATTAGCGTTGCACTTGAAGAGGCCCGGTTTTCTGGATTACCTCCACCAAAATCACTTTCAGTAATAAAAAAAAGTCCGATAGATTTACTACCTCGAATGATTTACGTTAACATAAATATATATCGTCTCACTATAAAAGTTATTTTAATATACTCATAAAGAATATGAATTACATTGAACTGATAAAAATATAATACGTAAATTATGTGCGGCTCTCGACAAATTTTCGTTGGCCAATGAAACCCAAAAGATCAAACGTTCGACTGTTGAAAAACTCATTTCCAAGCATCGCGTTTGACTACAGAAAAACGAACATGGTTTTCCACGGAGGATGGAGCAGCGTGTAATCGTTACGAACTTTATTATTCGCCGGCGATTAGCGCGACGAGTGGGCAGGATCTGGAGATGATGCCGGGAGCGCGAACACGATTTGCAAAATTGAACATGAGGACGCGCCGCCGCAACGCTGTTATCGCGCGGCTGATGATTCGGGATCGATTATTAATAACGCGTTAACGCGTGCACGGAACGTCGCGCGGGCGGTGTTTCCGCTCGAGTGGGACTCGGCGGCCGGACTCGAACGGAAGCGAAACGACGCGTTAAATCCGCGAACTTGGCTGGTTATCGGACGCGACGAGTGTACGCGTTCTTTGACGGAGGTGCATTAAACTGGAGGAGAGCATTAGCTCTACGTCGGCCGCGTCAACGCCAACGTCAAACTCGCAAACAGTCGCGCAGCTCGCAGCTGCCAATCCCCCGTTTTGCTCGCACGTGCACCGGACATGGCTCGGAGCAGATTCGAGACGCGAGTGGCAAATTTACTCCGCTGGAATTAAGAATCGAGGGACGGGGAATATATGAACTTTCTCCAAGAGGCAGCTGCTCGCCGAGGATGAAAGGATTCAAGAATCGCGATTCGTGCGACCGTGTCAATTGACACCGAGTTGGAGAAGCGCGTGTTGATTGCACGATGCTATTTACAGCGAGAACCATAACCGAACTGAGGCAATGATTAAGAAAATCGTCGAGACTCTGAATTGTTACGAGTTCGTAAAAGAAAGTCTATTTGGTCACATTTTAACTCTTTGCACTCGACTTCTGAGGGAACGTCTTAGATCTAGTCAACAGCTCGGACTTCCTCTTTTTATAATTTGCTGGTAAATAATATAGTATGATATCTGAACAGACGCCTAGAGTGAAAGGTATAATAACAACGTAAGAAGAACAAAAGAATTTCAGAAGAAGAAATTTCTCAAAACAAGCCCAAGTCAATTGAATAATTCACATAAACTAAACTTCTTATTGATTCTTACAAAAACTGAAGAAATGGTGGGGAATTTTTCCAAAGACTGAAACTATTAATTCTACTATTAATTCTTGTATATTATACTTGTTCTGGCAAACCTGCAATGCACGTTGATGATTGCTTTAAATTCAAACGATATCACATACCACAATATAATCAAAATCTCATACTGAATACCATTCGAATGATTCTTTCCAATACCACATCATTTTCTTTAAAGTGACGCTGTTTCGTAGATAAATTGCTGGTAGACGATACAAGAAAAAAGTTTGTCAAGAGCAAAGCTTTTACGCGGAACTGATTATCCTAACTAAAATTTTCAAAAATATTTCTTCAAAGATGTCTTTAAACGAAGCAACGGGTGGGTTATCCCTAAAACTGGGGATACCTTTGTTCCCCAAAACCGTAAAACTTCAAACATATCTACATCTAACGTAAAACTCGGTCGAGTCTTCGGCGAAACTCCGAAGAAAGAGCAAAGGAAATAAACGACGAGAGCTAACTGGAATTTTAGCGGCTAAGTCCGGCTAATCCACCGACCTGCAAGAACCCCCGAGAGTATCCCAGCGACAAAAGCGGCCAAGTGTATTTCTCAAAACTGGACGATACAAAGGATACCAACTATTAATACTGTTAAACGAGATTATAGGAGCGTAGCGCCGAGGACCAAGCCGGAACAAAAAGGTGTTTCTGCCTCCCCTCTCTTCACCCCCGTCGGTGTCCAGTCTGGACACGGGTTACGCTGGAGGGCGCACTGGGGTTTCCGAAGGGATACGATAGCGAGCTCATGACGGCCTCGGCAAAACGAGATCCTCGTTGCGGGTTGGTCGAGCTCACTCTGCCGTGAAATGCATTACGTATGCATCGCGCTATCACGCCGGGAATCTGAGGTCAGACATTCGCTAATTCGCGCCACTCTCGGGATTTTCTCGAGCGGAAATCTGGTCCACGGTGCCAGAAGAGCCGTATATATACACACGCGCGCGCGCGCGCGCGCCGGCATTATGAATTCCTGGTCGCGCTCTCCAGCCACTTTGTCCGCGATTTTTCATTCCTTTTCTTTATTGAAATCGGCCACCGGCAAAGACCCCCGGGGAAGAGAGAGGGAAATTAATCGCGAATGCCACGCGGAGGCGAGACAGAGGAGAGTCTTCCCTCCCCCTCCCCTTTGGGAGAGATCGATCGATCGTACCCTCCGCGCGATCCTAATTAGCTGGCAAGGGATGGGAGGACGATTCGACGTGAAAGATTTTATTCGCACGAAGGAGAGAGGTCGCGAGGATCTTCCGGTTTTCGATAACCGTTGACTTATCGCTCCCTCAAGACAGCGAATCTGTCGAATCAGTCAATGTGACAAATCATTGCGAGAATCGAAATTCAGCAGATCGATGATTTAGACGAGGATTTAGTTGGAGTTAATTTCCATGGGACTTTGGCCAATCTAGACGATATTAGGCATTTCGAAATTTGATTATCATTGCGAAACTTGGACGTGCAAAATTGCAATGCAAACTCGAGTTCACACCCATCCAAATAAACTTCTCGCGCGTATTCCTAGACGACTTTAGTCCGAACGCGATCTTACTTTATTTCCGTGCACGAAAGCACACACATAAGCACAGAAGCGTCGTTAAAACTTGCGACCGTAGAAAATTTTTGGTAACAAGCTCCGTTTGTTATCGGTAACACGCGCACGTGCACCGAAAGTTGTTGTTGCACGTAATAACAGCGTATTTGCCCGTGGCCAGGTATTTCTATGGGAGTGGTAACGCGTGGAAATAAAAGCGGCGCGCGTTCTCTCATCAGAGCAACTATTAACCGCAACAATTCACCGTTTCCTAGCAAATTACGAAGCTTTGACTTCTACTTAAACGCAATTTCCAACTTGTAATGCAACTGTTATTGTCGCAACGGCCTTTGCCGTGTCACTTTCCACTGGAGAGACGTTGGAACGCGATAGCAAAGTCGCGCGTCCAACGTTCGCTCGACAAATTATTTTCTTCTTTTCGGCGACTCGATCGACTCGTTCACTAGCCGTCAACAAAGACGTGAGTGAACGCGATATATCAGATTTTACAATTTTCCTAATTTTAGCTTTTTAATCCAATAGCGATTGACCTTCATAATTTCGAAAATATTACTCCTCGTCGTACCGCGATACCAAAGAAGAGGAGAAAGTAGGGTAAAACCGGTACCTAATGTATTTAACTTCGTAACAAAAAATCGGATGACTTATGGGAAAATAAAATTTTCTGGAGATATAAAAATATCCGAAATTGCCCCATAAGGGTGCGTAGAACCGGGTGCCTTTAAAAGATGTATAAGATATGAAATTTTTACTTCTATTAGTTAAAAAATAGCAAAAATAATTATTTTTTGCAATTTTAATAAATATAGAGTTATTCTATTTGGTCTGGCTTTTATCGTATTTATGAAAAGTTTGAATTATTTTATATATATGTATCTTAATTAATAGAGCAAAAATAAAATAGCAAAATATTCGTCGCACTCTTCGACACTTGCACTCACACGTGTCCATTCGTAACACATAATGCGTCGAATCAGATTCTACCCTGTAGCCAAATAACCCGGTTTCGTCCCAAATGCATTAATTTACTAAACATTAAATATTTATACTTCAATACGAGATAGGTGGCAAAATACCCTAAAATGAACACAAATATTGCTTATCTGAATGGATTCCTGAATGCAAAACGTTGAAACTCTTCAAATCGAAATTTTTAACTCTACATGGAACACTACGATGTTGTTTGCCCTAAAACATAATATACCACCTCGTATTTTTAAAAAAACAATTTTCCCTTATTTCTCAAAAAGGAACACTTGAAAGAAAAATTGTCAATCTCAGTAACGAATTAACTGGTCCTGTTCATTTGACAGGCTCAACTTCCAAGAGCTCCGCCAGATGTTTAAAAATTGAAGATGTTTATTGTATCCAGAGGCATTCTAGAGATGAAAGGTTTCCTCGAGACATAAACTTAAAAAGGGAGAGGAAAAGGAACGGAGAAAGTGGAGGATGACCTGGAGGTCGTTGGCGGTTTATTAAGAAACCGTGTAAACCGATCAAACGTTGGTGACTAATGAATCGGGATTCTCTCATTCGTCGCCAGCCTTGTCGCATTGACACCCGTGCGCTCTGATTACATTCGAAATTATGTATGTACGCGCATGCGCGCAGACAATAATGGGTCCTAATCTGATTAATTATTAGCCACTGTCCGAATGGCTATGGACTTGCAGAAATCTATGGACGGCCGTTCCTCGTCGCTCTGATCTTGATTTACGGGACTTTGCAGTCGGAAATCGGGCGTGTCCCTCGTCCCAAAATCGATCCCGAAGACGGTTTTGATTTACCTGTCCCGTAGTATCGGACTCGTTGTAAACTTCCGTAACGATCGCTCGCCGTGCGTAACTTCAACTCGCGGTGACACGCGTTAACGGGACACTGGTGATCTTCGTGAAATTTTTTTTCGAAAAGGCGGGAAACTCGCTCCTGCAAAAACATCCCGGTAAAGAGTAAAAATGGGAAGTCCCGAAAAATGGGGAAAAGGATCTTTCAGTTAAAATATCCCGCGGTTACCTGGCCGATCGGAATGGAAACGCTCGGAGTGCAAAGAGTTAAAACAGAGAACGGTGCTGGAAGAGAACGGAGAAATGTTTTTTCGAAACGAGGAAGAGCGCAGCTGTTCTTCCCGCTATATAACTAGCGCTGGCTGTTTAAAACGTGCGCTAGGATTTTACGTCGAACGATGACGCGATGATATAATAGGACGCGAGCAGACTGATCCGACAACGCGAGAACAACCACACGGCAACCGCAATCGATCCCCGTTGCATTTATAATTGTTCGGGCGATAGCCGGGGCAGATATATGTATAATAGGCGGACTCGAAATGTGTCGGCAGCTAGCGGGAAATCTCGGCCAGCCTCAGGATGACGTCGTTTCAAATCAAACTAATTGTGGTTCGACCACCATCGATCCGGCCGGATAGAGGGGCTCGATTGTAATTGCGCGCAAAATTAAATATGCAACGCGAACGATGCCAAATGGTCCCGGGTACGAGTGAACATTTATTGACTCGGCGATATTAATAGCTGATGATGGGGAGACGCGCCGGTGAATGGGATCCGAACGAAATACGCATCGCGTGTCCCTGTAACGCAAATTTGTACGCGCGTTCTTCTCGTTTCCAAGAATTATTCGTATTTAGACTATCGCGTCGCGATACGAACCAGCGATGGGATCGAGCGTTGAGCTGTTTATCGTTGTCGACTCGTTGTGCTTCACCGAATTTCTGAATATAGAAATTCGTCTGTAGTTTGCTGAAAGTTCTCAATTTCAACGTGATATACACAGGGTGTCGAAAAAAATGTTTCAAACTAGGCTTGTCTCGAGGAGAAACAACTCTGACCATCTTTCGGTGGTGAGAAATCTTGCGAAGCACTCTGTGTGTAGTGTACGCGAATATAAAGATACCGCTTTCGCGGATTTGCGAGTGCACGTGGAAGAGAACTCGATTCTGTCGCTAATCGCAACGCAAAACGAAAGGGCCGAAAGGGGGCGAAAGAAACATCTGGCGATATACGAATATCACACGAGTCTCGTAAATCCTGTGGCTTAACCGTCCACTTCGAACGCTATAAAACACCACTATGCAGAGTAAAAAGCGTCAGTGGAGTGGCAGCGCGATAAACTGTCGAGACGTTTTCACCGCCTTCGTGTGCCACGCGCCTCCCACCCTATTCCATGCTTTTGATAAATCTGTGTATTTTTGCGGCCATACTTTCCTCTTCCTTCCTCTACCGTCACACAGTCACTCATTCCACGTCTCTCGTTCTCTTTCTCTTCGTTTCTTCTTCCTTTTTTTTTTTTTTAATAAAAACGATACTCCCCCCACCCAAACAGCCCGTTAGGTCACGAACATCCCCTTCGTAACGATATTTATGCTCTTACGTCACGAGAGAAATATCGTACAACGAGAATCTTGCGAGAACGCCCGAGTGTATCTATAACGGAGACCATGGCTCAAATGCGTGTGCATGTGTTTGTTGCACAGGCTGTCCCGCGTGGCGTAATACCACCTAGGGGATGATACCACGTGCAAAAACAAGTCGAAAACGTAGAATGAAATTCTTTCGTGTCCGAGGCTTGCCTCTCGAGAGAATTCAATTTCAAAATACGTTTAACGTGACGTGAAACATTTGGCGCAAAAATCAGCGAATCTTCTACGCGAGAAAACAAGTGACAAATGTTTAGTTAAAAGCCTCGTGCGATGACACTTGATACATTTTTTAAACTTCGACCTCCACGAAAACGGAACATTGCACGAAAAACAAAAAAAAAAGAAAAAAATAGCCTATATTTTCAACTTACTTTTGCTCATGGAATCACCACTTATGCCAATTATGTATCACGTTACAAGGATCACCCTGTATGCGAAAGAGAAAGAGGGGAGAGGGAATTCATAGACTAGAACAGTTACGCAGGCACACAGTGGCGCGTTTTTGTCCGTGCGTTAATTAAACTCTAACTTGAGCAACCGACTACACGAGACCAGATGTAATTTTCCACTGCGTGGACTTTTGAACCCTCGTCTCGGTGCTCGAACATATTTCGGTCAGTTTCGGGGGCGATGCGAAAATATTTTGCAATTTTGGCCGCTACTCTGTCGTTTCCTCGTTGAAACCACTTTGAGTCATCAAGATGATCTGTACGATTTCTAAACTAAAACCTCTTCAACAATGAAAAACAATGACAGTTTGTCGATAATTTAAACTGATGTAATTTTGTAGAAAATCAAACAAAAAATTAAATCATTTTTCCTTTACTTTAAAAGAAATTATCCCTGAAGAGGTTGACGAAATAATCAACGAAAATAAAACGGAATGATTTAACAAGTGGAATAAAATGGGAAATCATATTCGCGACGTTAATGAGATCGAAATGCGATTCGTACGATTCGTCTCACAGAAAGGCCCACAAGCAACTGTTCTGACTAGGAAATAGAGATGACTTTTTTGCCATAAAATTTTATCGATGTGCAAACATTTGAATCGATACAAAACAAATTACAGGCGCGATCGTTCATTACCAGACAACGCCACTCCTACTCGAAGTCTACCCCACGCCCCCTCGAGAATCACGTGACCCAAATTAACCAATCGTTAATTTTCGTTGCATTGGCGTTGCACCTGAAGAGGCCCCCTAAAATCACTTTCAGTGATAAAAAATGATAATTGTTTTTGTTCCGAAAACAGAGTTGAAACAGCGATGACGATGGCGGAACGGTACACTTTGTTCGAGGTCGCGCCGTATTTTACGGAATAAAGGGAAGCCATAATCGATCAGTCGGACGTTGAAAAGCGGCCCGAGTAATTTCGCGCCAAGGTATATACAGGTCGACCTCCGCCAAGTAGCGGAGAGGCCAACTTGCACCATCGAACGCTCCGCCGTCGGGTCAAATGCAAAGAGCCCATTGCAACACGCTGCTGCCGCATCTCGGCCAACTTTCTAATTTCTCAATTTCTCACTGTCAAAAATGTGTCAGTCTGTGCGAAACTTTCGTTGCAAACTTTTTCGTCGCGTGTCTACAGCTTTGAGAAGAATTCTGTCAAACGTGATTTTTCGATAGCATTTTGATATAAAGTATAAAAGTCTTTGGGGGAAGTGACCGGTTACAGTTTGTTCGAAATCAATGCGTCAGAGAGAAAAAGCTATCAAATCGTACACAATGAAAATCGTAATTCGCAGAGAAAAGTTTGTGAAAGGCTTAATATCGAATAAACGATCAACACTTTGTCCTGAGACTAATCATAAAATTTATGAACGAACTTGCGGAGAATGTTTCGTACTTTAAAAATAATTTCTTAGATCCATCGTAAGACGAAAGAATATTAAATTTTGTACGGAGTAAAAGAAGTTCCGCGAACTTACTTTTTAAGAAGGAGTACGAACACACACACACACACACACTGTGCAATGAAAATATTAAAAAATTCGCGATTACAATCATCTCCCCGCCTGTGTTCTCCGATACGGTCGCGATACGGACACGAAAATTCCAAGCCACGAAGAAGGCTTGGTCGTAAATAAACGAAACATTTCCCACGTCGATCAGGCGGCTGAACGTGCCGTTCACGAAAACAAATTCGTGAACGTCGGGCATCGATAAAGAGGAAAAGAGACAGAGAAGAAGAAAAGAGGGAAAAAAAAAAAAGAAATCGGGCCTGTCCAGAGCCGATCAAACGAAAGGGGCGACCCGTAAAGAGGAGAGTTAGCAGGCAACATTTCTCAGACGGTCAGGCGCGGAGCCATAATCAATCCGGTGGATGTTGAAAAGAGGCGCGAGCTATCTCGCCCAGGCGATCCACGATGGTTCCGAGCGTTCTCAGCGGGATGTCCTGCTCACGTATTCCCAGTTCACATCGCGGCAAGTTTAGAAAATTGCTCGGAAAAGGGAGTCGTGATCTTCTCAACCATCCTCTGCCCCCTTTTAATAACCATCATGTTCCGTTCGAATTTCTCCCGTTCGACAAAATCGCGTAAAATTAACGATCGTAACGAGACGCGATCTTTTTACTCGTCGAACGCTGTCTCGCCGGAAGCTCAGAAAAGAGATCGGTATCTGGTCGGTTCGTTCATGCACTCTCGAATAGTGATATTTTTACGGAAAACCGATAGAATAATAAAAAGGATCCGCGATTCATTTATCCGCGAAATTGTAATCGTTCGAAATTGGCGATATACAATTTCTATTATACTTGTCTGTTTGAAAAAACACGAGCGTGTAATACAGTCTCAAACTAGTTTCAATACGATTGCGACGATGTCAGTGAAGTTTTTCAATATTTCGCGAAACTCAGACACAAACAACAATGAATCGTGAAACAGAACGCAACGCGAGTTAAATAAAAAGTAATCAGAATCGGATCAAACGGCAAGGTGGGATCAACGAGACGACATTCACGGCCGTTCGGGATTTGTCCATTATAATTGCACTCGCAATGCCAGTGGAAGTTAATCTGAATGACAAATGGCGAGAAGAAAGAGAACGCGGATAAATGGGAAGGATAAAGGGTGGTCAAACGATCGGCGGCTTCATCGGGGATCCTGTTAAATCGTAAATCCGATCAAATGGTAAAAATCCTTGCTATTTCCATCCAATTAGCACGAGTAATCCCTTTCTATTACCGAAAGCTTGCCTGCTGCCCGTCATGCGATCAACCACGTCACGGCAGGAATCGATCGCGGAAGGAAGACACGGTTCCGGCAGATCTCCTTTGCAGAGACGAGTACGAGAGAAAGAAAGAAAACGAAGAAAGAGATACGTGTTGCACACACACACACAAGTATACACGAGGACGGAGCGGAGAGACGGACAAAGTGAGGAGCCAAGGCGAGAAGCCATAATCGATCCGGCGTGCGCTAAAAGAAAAGAAGCGCTAGCTATCTCGCGCTCTCGTGAGCCAAAAGCGAACAAGGAGGATGTCCAAGGCTTCAGGGATGGTGTTGCGGCCTCTCTCGCAGCGGGAAGTCCCAATCTCGTGCAGAGGGGACTACGTCGGCGTCGTTCTCGGTTAACTAGATGCCAGCCGAGATTCCACGGTGAAGGGTTGGATGGACGGAGGCCTGGTGGAGGTAATCATAAAGCTACGATACGAAGAGTAGACGCGAGAAGAAGATCCGAGAACGAAGAAGAAGAAGAAGAAGAGGAAGAAGAAGAGGAGGAAGATGAAACGGAAAAGGACAAGAAGAGAACAGGGATGAAAGAAGCAGAGAAGGAGAAGGAAGACGAAAAGATGGCTGCAGGACTGCCAGTGCGGCCTGGAAGCGTGTCAGTAAATTTAAGCTAACCGAATGTCGGAGCATAAAGCGCTCCTTTTTTTTTATTTTTCTTTCGTCGCTTCTTCTTCCTCTTCTTCTGCATCCTCTTCCACGTCCAAGTTAAGACCCGACTTTCTCCGATGCTCGTCGTTACATCGATCGCCAGAAAACGGGTTCACGTTCCCGAGAACCGACTCGAGAACACCCGAGTACAGAAATTTCCTACAAACAGGATCTTTCTCTCGCGAAGTGGCGCGCGAAGAAAATAGGATCGGCCACGATGGGATCGAGCGATGTTCCACCGTTCTTCCATCAGTAGATTTATAGACCGAACACTTTAACAAAGGTCCATTGTTAATTCACTCCCCGGCTGCACCGTGTTTCGCCTCTCTTCCCTCCCTCCCCCCCTCTTTTATTTCCTCTCTCCGAGGCTTCTCGTCGAAGGATAATTTATTCAGGCAATCGGAATTCAACCCAAAAACAGAAGAATCTACGCATACTACCGTCGTCTACACTACGCGTACCACCGTTCTTCCTATAATTTTTACGATCCACACACAAAGAGTATACCATACGATCCCTCCGCCTAATGTTTCTCAGTCTCGCCTTCCATCCACGATGCCTCGCCCAAGCAACCCGAATTACACACCGCTGCGAGATCACGAGAGAGACCAGGTTCCTTTCGTTCGTTCGTTCGATCTCTGTTCCTTAGATCCTTATCAAGCGAGACTGGATACTTCATCGACGACCTACGACGAAGGGGAAACGTGTCTCGGCTGCTTCCCTCCGCGGGAAGGTCGGAGGTTGAACGCCGTTCGATCGACAGCTGCCACAAAGTCGCTTCTCCACCTCTTACGTGGGTGAGATTCCACGGCGAGTCACTCTCGTTCGATTTTGTTTTCTCTCTTTCGGCTCCAACGGGCTCCGTGGAAAACGCACCCGCCGATTTCGTGAGAAAGACTGTCGATATATCCGGGTCCTATCTGTTCCGGCACGAAAAATTTCTTGCGGCGCGCGAACCGACACGGCGAGCGTGAGCCAACGTTAATTCGCGAAAAAAGTATGACGGGAAGACGGAAGAAATCCGAAGATAAGACGCGAGGTTTGGCAAGGAAAGGAGATATCGTCCCGAACGGCAACAGACCGGAAATAATTACATCGACCGCCGCGATAGATACGCAAGCGGATCGCAATTACCGATAATCCTCCATCCACTGCGTACACGGTGGCTCGCGAAAGGATTCCAACACTTTTGTTGAGTTACACGAAATTTCATCGGGCGTTGTCAATCAATGCGCGACAATCGTTATTGCACTGGATAAAGTTTCAAACAAGTTCGAGAATGCACATTTTTTTAAAAGAACGAAACAGTTTGGGAGATAAATTTGCGAAGCTTCGAAACGGGACACCCTGTGTGCAGAAGGCTGGTGGGTATATATTATACAAAGTCTCGCGTTTGCCATCGGTATCGGCATCGATAGAGATCAACAATGAAAAGATCGGCGAGAAGAGAGTGGAGGTGAAAGAGGAACGTGGCCACAAATTTCGCGCGCTTTTAATTACTTCCCGTGAGAGAGTTCGCAAAGGCCTATCGATTTCCGTCGCAGCGTAATTGAGCCCTTCTCTCCGTCTCTCTCGCACTCCTCTGTCCCTTTTCTCGCCCTTTCAAAGTCTGACCGTTCGTCCGCTCTTTCCTTTCTACTTGTTCTCCCCCCTCCCTTCGTTTTTCATTCGTTCGTTATCCGTCTCTCTTTCTCTCCGTCTGCCTGCCTCGGTCGTTTTTTAATCCCCTTAAACCGCCCGAAGGAATAGAGTTTGCGGTTTGGCGTGTTTGCTAAATAAACGGGACGCTCCCACCTCTTTTGATGGTCTCCGCAGAAAGACAGCATGCGTTCGTGGTCCGTACATCGCGGTCCATTAAGCGGCTAATAAGTGGACAGAGCCGGGTTACCGGTTACACGCGCTCCAACCTTCCCCTTTGTCCCATTCTCGTCCCTCTCCGACTCCAACCCGAGAGCTACAGTAGCCCGCCAAAGTATTCGAACACTTGCGCACACCTTTCCCGCGAATGCAACGTTATTATTGTAACAAATTTGAAAGTGTACATCCCTTGGAACATCCTTTCGATCTCCAGAAACTAATTTCAATTTTATCAATATTATCCAAGTTTTTACTAAATATATTACAGTAATTGACAGAGTTAAATATCTTGCAACTATTTTCAGACTACTATGTACATTATTGTACATTTTCGTCAGTCACTGTATCCCACTATCCTTTTACGCGGTCCTCTCGATGGAGTATTTCCTCGAATTCCTCGTGTTCCTCCTCCCAAACCTCTATCCCCTCGATTCCCTTTCTTTTTCACTCCTCGACAACCCTCTTTGTTACGCGAGAGCTACCACCCTATACCCTCGCTGTCATTTCTCTCACGCGTACGCGCGTGCAACCTGCGTTATTTGTACGCGATATCGCTCTGCTGCGAGATTAGGGAGAATGAAAAAAGAGAGAGAACCGAAAGGAAGAAAGAGGTGGAACGAAGGGTAAATAGAGAGAGAGAGGGAGAAAAAAGCGGGAATGAGATTCGTGAGATCGGTGTTCGAGAAGGACCCCTGATCCCTACCAGAACTTTGTAACTCCTTTTGCATCCAATTAAGTCTCGCGCAATAACTTAGCTCACACCAACCGATGCCAGACCTCGTTTCTCCAAACACACCTGGATACGGCGTATATTCTGATTTCGAATTTCGGCACGGCGCAACTTCAGGCAACTGGCTATATCTCAATTGGAACTTCCGATAGGCCTATCGCAATTGATCGAGCGCAATAAGTCGGTTAATGGTTTGGATTTAGAAAGAAGAACGAGAAAATTGATAATTTGTGATGCGATTAGATTATGTATTGAGCTTGAGTTTAATAATCAGTTCTATCGATTTGAAGTTTAGCAAAATCGAATTGGGCGATTTATCTTTTACTAACGAGACGTAGTTCCTAAGTTAATAAATATTTAAAAGGCTAAGATTAAATAAATAATTTAAAGATTAAATATTTAAAAGACTGAGATTTTTAACATTTAACGGTCCGGTATTTAATTTTCTAAATACATTCAAGATAATTATCGACCGAGCGCCGTCGTGCATATTTGAATCGCGGCTTGAAAACTTCGTTCATTTCGTAAGCGTTTCGGGTCGAGTTATTATTTTCCAACGATAGTAACTAAAAGGGACACCGGCCAATATCAGGGAAGCCGTGGCCCCGCACTTCGGACATCGGCTAACACATTTCAGTTGCAAAAGCCGATACACAATATCGCAAGGAAGTTAGTAGGCCAGTTATTGACACTGCCGGAACCGCTTGCCATTATTACGAGCGTTCAGTCGAAATTCATGAACGCCCGATGCATTCGATTCCCCTGGTCCAAGGCTGCGCCGAAAATTTCCGCAGAAACCTCCGAGATCGCGAGATCTCGACGAAATCGAACAGCTACGCGAAAACCGGTCGAAGAGCTGACCGAATCGAAGATTTAATTAGGTACAGTTGAAATTTTATTTTTGCATCGCCAGTTAGGTTGCGTAACTTCAAAATGCAATTGAGGTGTTTACAATATGATCAATTAAGAGATAGAAATAGATTGAGATAGCCATCGTCCAACGCGCGAAGGCAAGCATTGGACGAACCTAACCTAAACCCTGGATCAAAATTAACCCAGTACCTCGTCCGAGATTTAATGATGCTAAATTGGCTCTAGTTACGTAACATCTCTCTCTCTCTCCCTCTCTCCGTCCTTCCTCTCTTTTCGATATCTCGATGGTATTTCAATAATGTACACAACGAAACCGGACGGAACTATTCGATAGAAAGAGAGAAAGAGAGAGAGAGAGAGAGAGAGAGAGAGAGAGAGAGAGGGAGAGAGAGAGAGGACGACGCGCATCGTCTTAAGATTGGAGTATTCCAAGTTCATCGTACGGATCGGAAGCGGAAGATAGTAGGTCAATTATCGGCACCTCTGGACCGCTGTTACTACGAGGCACGGGCATAGTTGCGAGAACCTCCCGTGCTGCAGTCAAGTCTCGTGCAATAATTTAGGGTACGCCGGATACCGATACTGGAGGTCGCGCTCGATATTTTCTCTCTTCTTCTCTCTCTCTCTCTCTCTCTCTCTCTCTCTCTCTCTCTCTTCTTGGCCTCCAAGAACAATATACGCTAACCGCCTTGAATCTTATCCTTAATACCGGGGGCTTAATGTACGCCCCCGTTGTACATACATATATCGATCTTGGAGGTCGGCCACTGGCTGGTATGCGCCAGCAATCTCGTAAATTCGTGAGAAAGTTAATTAAACGACCTTCTGACCGCGGGCTACCGTGAGCACCGGCGTAAACGTACCAAGTCATTCGGTTATGTGAAAGATTAATGACGCGTGAACCATCCTTCTCGGAGTCTCCTAGGAGACTCTTGGAGCGCATCGGGAGAGTAACCGCGAGAGCTCGTTGGAATTGATGGATTTTTCGGGAAAAATCGAATTTTAAACGAGGACGACTCGCGGAAAGGAAACTTCTTTCGTTTCGTTAACGACTACTGTTACATCGATGGAAAAGTTTGAAACTACTTCTGATATTCAGAGCATCAGGTTTGCATAAAACATGTATATATGGAAATGCAATGAAATTTTTCGCGAAATTCGTTGATTCTCGAGTCGTTTGAACTGACAAGAAGCAAATGCACACCCTCGATTGCAACTTGATATTCCATCTGACAAAAGAATTTGTTAAAATCGATGCATTCTGTAAATATAAATAACGTAGATAAAAATAAAGATCGTCCGAAGCTTTCCTCGCGAAACAAAAAAAACTTCGAGCATCATCTTCAAATAAATTCCCATTAAAAGGTCCGAGTATAGGTCGAGTAAATCTCCTGGAACGAAAGCTCCTCTGAAATAGAATTGATCCTAAGCTTTTGAGCGATATTGTAGCAACTCCCACGAGTATTTTACGTGCATCTATATTAATGCCGGCGAATATCACGGTTCCTTTACATCCGAACTGGCTTTTACGTAACCGTGTACGGCTTTTAATTATGATTATCCACGTAAGCGTAAATAGAAGCGGAAGGAGAGAAGGCACGCGGCGGAGAACAATGCCTCGCGAGTGCATCGCGAGGTTTCAATTCGTAGCGGGCTCGCGGTAGAGGAATCGCGCTATTAACGCTGATGAACGGGCAACGGCTTAGCCCGATTCTTTTTTGCTGTCAATAAAGTTGGCCGGCTGACAATGAGAGCCAACGAACTCGTACAGCTGGTAACTGACCGCGAAATTAACCTCACTTTAGAGAGGTATGCGTGCTCGCTCTTGGTGCGAGCCACTTTGTGTTATTTATCAGCTGCAACAGGGTCCACGAAAGTTGGTTAAATTAGGACAGATTGGCGTGACGTTTCACGGAATGGCAAATAAAACGTTTCGTGATAAGATCGGTCTCGGTTTTACGAGACACGCGTCGCATCTTCGTCGTCGTCGTCGTCGTCGTCGTGGCCGGTTGTTTCGTAGCGCGTTCACTTTAAATGTCACGTTGCTCACAGGGATCAAATCGCACGATTATTAAACTGTCGCAATACGTATCAAACCTTCGCGTCAATGAGAGGACGCGCGGATGAGACGAGATTGAATTTTGTTAAACCTCGCGTGCCGTGGAATCAACCAGGCGGGGAAAAGTCTGAGAGGCAAAGGAGAAAGGGGGATTGGAACAGTCGAATGCGGTGTGGATGTTGAAACTGAAATCATGACGACGACGTTTTCGCGGGAAATTGAACCGATCGGTTTCGCAAGACACGCGGGGAGGAATGCGAACGTGTATATAAGTCGTTCCATCGCGTCGAACGATTTAATTGACAACGAAATTAATGCAGTCAGAGCCAATTTATTTGCCACTTTGCTGGTGAAAGCCCCCGCTGACGGTGACTGGCTGTGCTCGTTATTAGAGACAGATACGATAATGATTAATGTGAAAACCGGTTCCGAGCGAGTCTGACCATCTAGGAAAAACAGCCAGAATATGGTCACTTTGCACCCCGTGCCAAACTAATTCAAATTATCCGCGCCCCCACGGGATCCTCCGCACCGCTTTCCTCAACGAGGAATCCCGCGTTGAAAGTGGTTTAATTACTCTCGCGGAGGATCAGCTGTCTGCGTATCGTGAACGTCCGGTTTTTAATACCACAGAGAGGACCATTTAAATTAGTATGTACTCGTTAATTCCTTTCTTTCGTCGCTACCTAGCGACTGAACGGCCAGCACGTTTCACAAAGAGCACGGTAAATTTACTGTAACACTGTAAAATTAACGACACGACAAGTGATGCGATTTTCAAGTTGAAGACGAGGCGCAACGCATAGTTTTGCAGTCCTAAATTGTATTATCGTTGCTTTTTCAATCCAGACGTTTCGAATAACGCAAATAACACGCAATAACAATAACGGCGCAACGATAACTCTGAAAGATATTAAATTCGAATAATTTAATTTAGTTCCATTTTCGTTTCCACGGTCTACTTTGCTCGTACTAAAACAACGAGGGCAAAAATTTCTGCAAAAATTAATTATCACAGTAAATACCTCGAAAAATTCAGCAACATGAATGAAACAAAATCAAAAGGAAAAACAAAATCATAATGAAATTTCCGCTTTTTGTAATTAACAACGTCTATCAGTACCATTTTCTTCCTCCTTTCTTTTTTTTTTAAATAAACACAGTGTCTCTATATGCGAGTTCGGGAAAAATGGGATATTGAAGTGATATTCGAAGTGATTCACAGTGGGCAACACGTCAGCAACGAATTCGGACGCGGACACGACGCAGCACGCTATAATTCAATAATCGTTTCCGTCTACGTGACTACTAAGATACAACAGACAATTCCTGCGTTAATTAGAAAGGCCATTCTTCGCGGTGCTCTTAACGATCGCAATGCACAGTGTCAGAGATAGAAACGTCAGATGAAGGACGTCGAGCAATCCATCACCGAGCCATTTACTAGGAGGGACAGCATCGGTTGTTTAATTGAAGACCGTGCTACGCGAGCGCTACTTTTGCCCCGGCTGATATGCATAACGAGGTCATTTGGTTAAGTACAGACAAAACAAGCCGATGGCCGTTTGCCTGCGAACCGCTTAACAAGAAACCACCCATTGCTTTGCATCGAAATTGTCCCTGATTTTGTGCTTACTGCCATCCCCTATTGGTCCGAGGAAATCGTGCAAAATACTTTCACATCCCTTTCGTTTCTTTCTCCCTCTCTTTTTCTTCGTTTCTTAATTTTGTCACAAATCAAAGATTTGCAAACTTACCCGAAGATAAATGAAAATGCGCGACGTAACGTGTGAGAAGAATTTCCAACTGGTAATCGAGACAGCGCTAAACGCTCCAAGACAAATGTATAGAAAGTGAGAAAATCCCCAAAACGTGACAGAACAACTCGCGCGAGAGCGAGAATTCCAAGACTACTCTCTGGCTTGTCCGTCGTCGTCTGACTACCTCCGTCCTGGCAAACTACGTTCGGGTAGCGTAAACAGATTAAGAAAAAGTTTCCCGCGTAAACAAGGGGATTCGTTCGTGGCCGTACCACGTCCCCGCGACAGGCAGGACACGTCGTCGAGTTTCCGCGCGAGGCTCGATCCACCCTCGCGATTGAAGACTTCAACTCGAAGGTGGTGGCCCCTCCTCGCAAATTTCCATGTCAGTCCCTGCTCCCCTACTTTTCCCTCGTACGCTGCGCGTAAAGTCGGTTTCCTCCGCCAAACAGCAATGCATTTTGATAGCCTATTGTTAAAGGAATGACGGCAGAGTGAGAGAGAGAGAGAGAGAGGGCGGGTGAGAGGGAGGAGGAAGAGGAGGGGACATGGCACACAGAGACCATCGAAAAGTTTCGGCGAGAGGGCGTTTCGAAATGGAGACATAACGGCAGAGTTTGCCTTATTCATGAGTTCCATGGTATCCATGCCATGGTATAACTGATGGAAGACGGGGTTGTAAGGGCACGATAGCCATGTACCAAAGTTGTATCAACGAACGGCCTCAGTCCTCATCGCGTAACGATGATAATATGCTACGTGCCTCGTGTCTGAAACGACAACT
>KQ435727.1:3693333-3732816 GCA_001276565.1 Melipona quadrifasciata | reverse complement strand
GCCTTGCCTGCCTGCCTGCCTGAACGTTGCTTGTTCGTCTGGCCTCGACATCCAGTAGATGCCTCGACACCCACTTCGTACGAATCTTCACCAAGCCATGACCTTTTACGAGGCCACGGTGCCCCTCCCCTCTGCCACTCGACTTCACTTCGCTCGTCTCCTCTCTGTTGCTTCTCTTTACGAGCACTCGATTGCGTCGTCGTCGTCGTCCTCGTCGTCATCGTCGTCGTCGTCGTCGTCTGGCGAACCACGATGGCCAACAACGAGAGATCCGGCGCACGCTATAGGAGGAGCTCGTTCTCGTGATCTCGATAGCACCGAGAGAGATCGCTAGAACGGTATTGTATACGTCGAATATTACGATCGGTCGATCCTCGATTAGACCGAGAAATTGCACACGCGATTCTTTTACTCTCCGCTCATCTATACACCGGGACTCCATCTCTAACCATCCTCCTCCTCCTCCTCCTTCTTCTTCTTCTTCTTATGCAATTACGCGCATGCTTTTTAATGAATTGAACTCTTTGTATGGTGGGGATAATTGAATGAACCCTTCTCCCGACGCAGACAGTGAAATCGTTGAATTTGTACGGTTGCCGTATCAATATCGCTATGCATCGTGCACAGAGCGTAATGAATTGTGAGATTACCGACAAACAACGGAGCCTAGGCAACGATATCTTATATACTAATTTTTACACGTCGAGTATATTCTCACTGACGCGTGAACATCCGCGTTCTTTTAGCCTGGATTTATTTTACGTTCGGTCGTAACCAAATTCGGCACAGTTCATTTTCCGACGTCTTTGTAATGCGGGCTTGAGTTACGTTTAAGCTATGCGCAGACTAAGCATAGGTTAGATTAGATTGGATCTGAATCAAGACTAGGTTACTCGTTAAGCGAATACCAAGATTGCACGTGTCTCAAACGCAAAGCTTTCGACTTGCAAATTAGATTAGCTTTGATTTAAACTAACTGTACTATCGAATATCGCGTTTGTATCTGTTTTTTGAAAACCTTGCAATTTTCCGAGTAAAGTACGTTGCTCTGTTGCGTTGAAACATCCGTGCAGAGTTTAACGAATCACATCGACGAGAAAAACTGTCGCGTAACAATATCGCTGCAAATCAAAAAATGTAAAATCTGTCGAATCAAGAACTCCGGGACAGATAGTTCCGATATTTGAAAAAAAAACAGAAACTGGGAAAAACGTAGACGTACCAATATTATTCTGACCTATATTTGCCTCCAAGAAATCCTTCATACGTGAAATAATAAATTGCGCAATCACGATCGAACGTTAAACGAAAAAGGAAAAAAGGAGGAAAGGGAAAAATCGCGCAGAGATCGGGGAACTCTGCCCGTAGCCGTGGATCGCGATACGATCGCGTTGCGCGATCCTCGTTTTACTTTATTAAAATCCCGGCACCCTTCTTCCCCCCTCTCTCCACGTCCTTTTTTTCTGTAAATTTGCTCGATAAAACGAGAACGCGTGAACGTGACCCTCACGGAGAAATTAATTCCCGTGGATTTTTCCGTTTTGAGGAGGAGAGATTTCAATAATAAACGGATTTGCGCCGGGTAGAACGTGAATGCAGTATGTATGCCAGACGCGTTTGAATATTCCGAGACCGTGGAAGCCGCGGTATCGGCCGCCTTTGATCGCATAAAATTTTCCTAGCCTCCTGAGAAAAATCGTTTCGCCGACAAACCCGGTCTGTCGCCTGTGTGCCCGCCAGCACGCTCTAAGGTAACTCACAGAGAATAACAGCGTTTAGTAATTCGTATTCCGTTCCTGTCTAAGGATTTTTAGGACGTTCGCGGCCTAGGTGGGTTCGTTCTTAGTCACACGTCGGTAAGGGAATCGGTACGTGACATTAAGCAGTAATGCCACGTGGCACAACGTCCACACAGCACGGAACTTGAAATAGTATTACGGTTGGTCCCACGTCACGCTACTGCCGCTCTTCTCTACCTCTCTCTCCTTCTCTCTCTCTCTCTTTATCTCTCTATTTCTCTATTTCTATTTCTGTCTCCATTTCTCTTTTGACCTGTCCACCTTCAAACAGCCTCATCCCGAATGTACAGTATAATATGTCACGGACCGCATGACAAAGAACAGTGAGGAACAGCCAGAAAGGGAATAAAATTCCTTTGCGTGAATTTTAATTGTCCGTTTGGTAACAAAAGAGAAATGAGTACCGTCGAAACAGAAGGTTAAAAAAAAAAAGCTGGAAAAAGTTAAAAAAAAAAAAAGAAACAAACAACGTATGGACACCAGGCGAGAGAGGTACAAACTGTCGATACCGCGCCCGATATTCTCCTCGACAATATTTTTCCTCCGCTCTCTTTTTTTTTACCCTCTCCGTATATGCGTATTTTGTTTTTTCCTTCTTCCTCCCACTCATCATCTCTCTCTCTCTCTCCCTCTCTCTCTCTCTCTCTCTCTCGGTTTTTTGTTGTTGTTTTATTTCACAGTTTAATTTATAGAGTGGATAACTCGAGCCTTTCGGACATACAATGACAAGTCCGAAGCGGAAAAACGAAAAACGGAGTGGAAGTTGTTTACTATAAAACGGGTTGACCAACCTGTGTTTACTTTCGACGACCAAGAGGGAAAGGGGAGAGAGAGAGAGAAAGAGAGAGAGGAAAAAAGTGAAAAATGGTTTTTCCAATATCGCCGAATGATCGCGTATATCGGCCCCGCGCGCGTGAAATTTATCTCATCCCGTCGCGCGCGTCCGCAGCCTCAATAAATAGATCTCTCGATATTCACTCGATTTTAAATGTAAATAGACCAAAAATCGCGGATGCTCCTCTGCCCGGTGGCAGCGACGCAGCTCTTTGCGAACCTACGAGAGCGCGTGCACACAGAATCTGTTAAAACAGACAGCGCGTAGCTAGTTCGCGACCTAAATAGGCGGGTAGTCTCTCCCCCGCTCGCGTGTGGACCGCGTGTACCTTGCCTAATTCCCTAGCGACTGGCAAATATGTGCTTCTAATTACCATCGATATTAATTACGTGTTTGCCAGCGCGAATCATTTTATTAGCGGGACGCGTGGAAACTCGAGCTGAATTTCCGCGTGACCGGCAACCAAGCGATGCTCGCGCGACTATCTCTCTCTCTCTCTCTCTCTCTCTTTCTCTCTCTCTCTCTCCCCCTCTTTGTCTTTCTCATCCACGATCGAGAGAAAGCAAAGTTAAAAGGTAGAAAGTTCAAACGACCGCCCTCTTTTAATCGATTAAACGCGCAATGATCGCACGCGTCGAACGGCCCTAATGAATGTAGGTATCACCTGGTCGGAAGCCAGAAAAAAGGAAGAGACGGAAAAGAAGAGAAATGAAAAAATCCACGTTAGGCTGACGTTTTCACAATTTGTCAGGAATTCATTTCGTTCTCTGTCGTTCTTCTCAAAGAGACGCGAGGCCACGGGAGGAAAGATTAAAGTTTTTCGAGAAAAAATGGTGCGCGTGTATGTGCCTATATGCACGTACGTGGCGTACATGATAGCTAGGTCGGCGGAAATTGCGTGTGCATCGATGAGGCACCAGAAAGAAACGAACCCGAGCGGGAGCAAGTTCAAAAGAGACGAGAGCAAGTTCAAAAGACGCGGTTGCAGCGTTCGCCGATACGACGCCTGATAAACCCACACGGAGCCACGTGAAACGCCGCGTCTTTTAAACATTAAAATGCGAATAATATAAATACGCCTTTCTTCTCGAACGATGCAGCAGCTCGCCTCGAAGCAACTATTTTTATATCCGTCGTTTGTTTCCTTAAATTTCCATCTTATACAGGTACGATAAACGTTCCGTGTTCCTTTTCTTTCTCGCGACTTTTGTTGAATCTCAAAAGCCTCCGCCACGTTCGTTCCTCTTTCTGGTATTCCAGAAATCAACTTTGCTCTCTTCGGCGTATAAAAACAACTGATTTCAAATTCAAACCCTTTTCTCAAATTTATAAGATTCTACAATAATTAAATCCGGAAGGAGAATCTTTATAATTAGACAGACAGCTGGGGACAATTTAGACAGAAGTTAATATGAGAAATATATTTAAGGTGACAACTGATATAGACGAGGAATATAACCGGTTATAACGAGAACATCAAACGGCCAGAGTGATTTCATTGTGTTCCCTGGTTTTGACCAGAGGTTCATTGCATGCGCCAACTTTGACAGAGGTCTTTATCCGACGAAACGCGGGGCATTTATCGCGTAGCCCTCCGATAGCGAACAGTCTCTCCCGCAGCCACAGCTTTTTAACAATGTCCCGAGCGACTTACGACCCTGGCTGCTTTAACTTACAATCAGCGTTCGCTTTGAAGTAGCCCGCATACTTATCGCTTTGATTGACGTCCCCTTTCCTTTTCGCGGTGCTACTAAGCGAGGAGCATATTTACATGAAAATAAGTGCACCTTGTGCCTTGTCGGTCTGGCCGCGAGGTACAAAAGATAAAGAATAGGAAAGGAAAGAATGATCGAAACGAATTCGGCTCGAACCGTTTCGCCGCGAAATTAAACCCAAACAACGAAAATGAATATCGTTCCCCGTTCCTTCGATCATCGTTCAACCGACTCGCTTACTATTATTCGAGTTTTTCTAATAAGATTTCTGTTATTCGGATTCTATTTTTCTATATACAGCTATCCACAATCCAATTATCCAGTAATAAAATTATCGCAAAAATGATCGAATATGGAAACTACTAAAGTAAAGACTAATTTAGCTGCTTTTAAGAATTAAAATTCGAAAACCTTCGCCAACTCGTCAAAAGGGAAAGATCGAATTCCGAAAATTGTTGGAGAAAAAAATGACGTTGCTCCGATGAGATAAAGAGCTCGGAGAAGTGAAAGAGAATAGAATACTTGGAATAGAGACGATCGCGGTGACTGATCATGTTTTTTTATCAAGCCTCATCTAACCTTTGAATGAATATATAATATAGCTCGTTTCTATTCCATCCGACCGACGCAAAGAAATAGGTTCCAAGATTGGAATTCCTTCCGTCGAGGATCAATGATTCTGACACGACTATTGATTTAAACTTTTAATTCGAATTGAACTGAATTTGACAAGAGTTAGTAACATGATCGAAATGACCAATTTATAATTTATCACAAAAATTTTGCATATTATCAATGAAAGTGAGTTTGATCGAAATGACCAATTTATAATTTATCACAAAAATTTTGCATATGATCACTGAAAGTGAGTTTAGTGGGGGTAATCTAGAAAATCGGGCCTCTTCAGGTGCAACGCTAACGCAACGAAAATTAGCGATTGGTTGATTTGAGTCACGTGATTCGCGAGGGGGCGTGGCGTAGACCTCGAGTAGGAGTGGCGTTGTCTGGTACTGAGTGATCGCGCCTGTAATTTGTTTTGTATCGATTCAAATGTTTGCGTATCAATAAAATTTTATGGCAAAAAAGTCTTCATTTCCTAGTCAGAGCAGTTACTTCTGGGCCTTTCAGTGAGACGTACAGTTTTTTATAACAATGTGATGAAAAATTGAATGACTTTTCGTAAAATATTTAAGCTCGCGTTCTTTGTTGAATTATAAATGTTTTTCTGCACTCTAATTTCTCTGCTACTAATTTAATAACTTCCGCCGTCGGTAGTACTAATATTAGTTAATATTTCGTTCAATTTGCATCGAGTTTTAAAGCGGAACGTTGTTGCGACAGGAGCGAAGGTGTCTCGCGGTTCGTTATACGGCGAGCATTTTCATCCAATGTGCAGAATCACGGCGGCGAATCGATTAAACGCGCGTTACGAAGTGAATCTGCATCCCGAAAAAGAGACGTCGACGACAACGCGTCCGTCGCGATCCACCGGAGCGAAAGGTACGAGCACCGACACAACCGATCTTTAAATAATAAATCCGAAATCTCTCGGTCGGAAAATTATTTAACAGCCGCGAATGTTTGTCTGTCCGTTGCATAGTGAATGAGCAACTCGTGCAAACGTGCTTGCAATTTCCTGTCATTAGCTTCTATTCCTCCAGACAATGTTGAATGATTGAAATATTTAGAAGAAACGGGGGAGAAAAAAAAAAGCTAGAAAAGCTCGAAATAATCGCGAATCTTTCGCGATTTGAAAATATCCAGAAAAAAAAAGGGAATTATTTTATCGCCAGAACTTGCTGTTCTTCCAAATAATCCGAAGAACGACTCGGATACAGTCGCCCGATCTCCCGACAAGAAGGAAGAGTGTGCAGCGAACCGAAGAAAGACATTACCGAGGCCGCGCGCTCGCTGAATAAACGTATTGTCGCAGCCCGGTTGCGAATAATAGTACAAACAAAACGATTATTACGATGGTTCGAAGGTTCGATCGAGTAAATAGCAGCCAACAAACTTATCGTGGAATCGTGATCCGCGATCGCGCTTTGCACATAATAGCCGTCATAGCCTACGGGCTACGACACTGAAAGTAACGCGGAAAACCGCATGCAGAAACCGCGTGCAGCGGTGTATATTGTCTGACAAATATAGTCGCGACCATAGGACGCTGCACTTATATATTTACATATCATTCGCGTCGATCGCATTGTACGATACCGTATCGCCACGGTGTTCGATGTTAATTTACAGCCGTTGATTTTATGATCGGCCAGCAACGGCAGCGGCAGCAACGGCAGCGGCAGCAACGACAGCGAGGAGCAAAAGAATTTCTAATCCGGTCGAGCAGCGATGCGTGCAAACAAACGAGCGATGTTTATTTCGATTAAACGTTGCGTAGGTAACGGGACAGATTTACTCGAGCTGGCAGGTTTCATAAATCGTAGAATCACCCTGTCCCTGGCACTGTTAGTCAAACGTGTCATTTATTACCGGGTCAGTTGGAATTGCAATATTATTAATTATCATCCGGATTGCGCGATTTTTACGCGTTTGTAGGGAATTTCGGAACGCGATAGCGAATAGAATGCGCGTATTGCGCAAAAGATATAATATATTAATATTACACGAGAGAACCGTAGAGTTGGGTGTTGATAATTCGCGTCGACGGTCTTCTTTCATCTTCGACTCGCGATTTTAATTAAAATCACGGGAAAAGAGAAAGCTGAAGCGCGTCGCGACAAGCTACAACAAGGGGGGTGGAGGGGGGAGAACGTCGCTTATCAATCGAAAGAATCAGACGAGATGCATCGAGTTAAAAAACGAAAAAGGGAAATCGAAAGCTCGTGAAATCCGACGACACGGCCATTAGTCACGGTCCTTCCGAGAGGCATTAGCTCGGCCGTTGTTACACACACACACACACCGGGGCGAATTTCGGAAAGGTTCGACCGGTTTCGAGAGCGAAACACAAGCTCATACGTCGTGACAACGGGCAGTCGCGCAAGTGGATACAACCCGCGCGTAGGTGTACACGTGCTGACACAGAGAGCCACACGTACGAACACGCACGGACAAGGGGGCACACGAACGCGAACAGCTATCTAGGCTGAACCTTTCGAGGTTGACTTCTTGAGACACTGGAGCGGAAACACGAGACGTATAGCATGGGCTCCACGAGGCGAGTTAATCCCTTGAGACAACTGGGAGCCACGGCGTGGAATGGGAATACCGAGGGAAACCCGCTGGTGTATTCTCACTCGCTACTCGACAATGTTATTATTACGCTCCCCCGTCCGCATTACGCGGATAATTTATGTCGGTCTTTACGTATAGCGTAACGCGCGCCAACTTGTCCTTTTCACGTGTACGTGGCACGTACCGGTGCGCGCGTAATGAATGCATATAATGCTCGCCCATCGTCGTAATCATTCACTCGCCGTGATAAACACTCGGATGTTTCACCAACCCTCTGCCATTCCCAGTGCCAGCCGCCTCTCTCGTTCCTCCCTTCCTCCGTGTGCATCCGAGGGGACGTCTTCGAAACGTTCGCATTGGATTCCCGTTAAAATCGCTCCATCGTCTTCTTCGCATTCTGTCTCTCTGGCACTCTGATATTTGACGAAGAAATTGCCAGTAAAACGGAGAAATGGTGAAATTTCGGAGAGAGGAGGGGATATTTGCGAAGAAAGACGGGATGTACTATCCAGTTAAAGGATTCTGGTTGTTATTCGAGCGCTTGTTCCGCGTTTACCTATCGTTACCCGGGATCGTGTACCCACCGCGATTACAAGCGCGGATAATTAAAATTCTCTCGGCGTAGCGGGTTCCCCGCTACGGTGGAACGAGCCTTTTCCACCTATTCGTTCGTTATCCGTACTTCCTTTGATCCACTTGGAGCGCGAGCGAATTTATTCGAACTCGTTCCGGCCCGTGGCACCCATACACACGTCTATTTGCGGACGCAACGATAATTCTTATCCGGCGGTGGAGCAGCCGCCGCCGGCTGGCACCACGCGATATTATTTCATGTGCTTAGGCGTCAACGGAATCGTAAATAGCCACGTCAGACGTCGCGACACTGCCAGCCCTCGTCGTCGTTTGCATCGACCGTGCCCTTACCGCGAATTCAACGATGAATATCGACGGTCCCCTCCCCTGCCACCTGCTCCGAATACTACGCGCCGGAGGTACGTTTGATGTTACACGAATTTCGAATCGTGCACGAGAACGAAGAAGAATGGTACCTTTCTGGCGCGAGAACGCACAGATTTAATTCAATTCGGTGAACTTAATGATACGAGAGTAAGAATTTCTTCTGTTCCACGTATTCCAACTCCTTTCGTTTAATACGTGTTTATTGCTCGATTTAACCGTGTTGTTCGGTATCGTCGAGCGATTTGGGTCAAGTTACTTCAGCTCCAATTTAATACTGAAGGATTAAGCGTTTAGACACGAGAAGTGAGTTTAATCATATACAGAGTGGGAATTTCATCCGTTCCACGCGGTTTAAGACACTCGGGTAAACCTCGACTTAATTCTTCAGTCAGTGCCGTGATTCTGTTATAATCGCGCGAAACGAATTATTAAGTTCAAATTAACCGCGCAGCGAATCCTCGAATTTTCCGACGTCCATTGCAACGAACAAACCGCGAAATGAAACAAGCGCGAACCCACCGAGTTCCTCCAAGTTGGTCGATTCGCGGAAATTCAACGACCGCGTAGCGCGTCATTGAGCGACGACCTATTTACGCGAAGGGGTTAACCATCCCATTAACCGAAGGTCGCAACACAGCGTTTTTAACGATGACTGCGAACGATCCTCTCGACACAGTCTCTCGCGAGCTGAACCGTGTCCTGCAAAGAGCGGCACGACGAGTGGCGTGGATCAATCGCGAATAAATTGCAGGTGAGCTCGAACAGTCTCCTGAGCGAGCAAGCGATTTTTCCGCGCGTTTCTCGAGCGATCTTCACCGCCCGACGAGAAGCCGCGCGCGCGCTCGAGAGAGAGAGAGAGAGAGAGAGCTAACCAGTGCTTTTCGTAGCCGTATAATTCGCCCGTGTTGAATATAAATTTATCCCCTCCCCTCCTCATCCCCGAGGGGTTACACCGTCCTCGTCTATGGCAGTCCGCTCGCGTGACTATGACCACGGCCACGAGCGAATTTATACCGAAACCACCAAAACGTGACAACGAGCGGGGAAATAGCGTTACTGACGACTAACGGAGGAGGACGGAGGGCACGGGACGAGTCTTAAATTCACATTAAACATTCATCGAGACAGAGCCTGTTGACAGGAGGCCGATGGAACGGAGATACGAACATTCCTGATCGAGCTAATGCGATACCGAAAACTGGTCGAGGTCTTTCGAGTCGCGCCCCGGGACTTTTTCTTCTCTCTCTTTCTCTCTGCGTTCGACGTTCCCTTCTAAACCTAGTCTAACCTGACTCTAAACCGCGCGTTTTCACGTGACTCGATCGAGAAAAGAAAAAGAATTCCTCGTCGTTCACGGCCACCAGGAGTAAAAACCGGCCTCGTTGGAAATATATTTATTTTGCACGGGTCTGCTTTTCTTTCGCCGACGTATGCATGCCACATGCTTGTTGCCACTACTGGAAGCAGAGATGAAATAATAGAACCGTACCGGATAATTCCACCCCATTAAGGCAATATTGTCAGGCGAAATCTTTACATATTCAATTTGCCAGTGAGAATCCTTTTGTTTGGCAACGAGCAAAGATTTTTTATACAAATTCACAGAATTTTCTTCAGAATTTGGTTCGAAGAAAAGGATCTAGATAGAAAATTATTTTATCCATCAAGTGTCAGAAAAAGCACCGTAGTTTGTCTTACATATTTCTTTTATATGACACGCATTTCGCGCAATTTTGCTTTTGCGCAGTTTGTTTTACAAATCAATCTTACGAGCCAGACAGCTGTGTGATTGAACTAATTTACCTAATTTACTGTGATAATTTCACCCAACTTTCATCGAAGCGAATCACAAGAAAATGACGAGATTACTTTCTACCTCTGCAACTGTTTTTAAAAGATATTCTACTTTTGTTCTATTCCACTTGCACAGATACCGCGAAATATCGCAATATTTTGGGTATAAATACCTTTTTTTTTATATTAAATTTTTCAGAGACTTCTTAAGATACGAGATAAACAATTATTCCGAGAAAAATTGTCCTATAAATACAAACGTCCCGCGTTGCCGTACGGGATATTCGGAAATCGGTTAGCGAACAAAAGAATCGAATAAAGATCGGAGAAAGGAGAGACGCGGGGTATATTATGAAATTTTCGGGTGAATCATTTAGAAGAGGCTGCAAAAGGGGCAGCGGACATTTTCGCGGGAAATATGGAAATTGAAAAGCCGAGTTTCTTCTGAAATACTGGCACTAAAAACTGGCGTGTCGATTTATCCGCGTACGATGCCCGCCGCGTGTAATTGATACAGGCACATCAATGCTCGAGAGCGAAAATGCCAAATAACTGGCGATCCCTTTGAGCACCCGCATGTTTGAAGCTATTGGACATTGATTCGATATCGCTCGCCGCTGTTAAAATCACTCGAAAACGGAATCACGGAACATGCGTTGATATTTCAGCATTTAGCTACCAATACATATTTCCTCGAGATGAAACGCGCACGCGCGCATAACACGCAGTATATGTAATGGACAAAAGCATCGGCTTTTATGGAACAACTTTCTTTTCCTTTCTACCAAAAAAATTATAAATACGAAACTATCCGAAAGAAAACTTCGATAGCGTGATAGTCTGAGAAAGTTTTAGACAAACATTTCCGTCGCATTTCACGGAATCACGGAGTGTTTCTGCTCTGCAAGAGCAGGAAATGCAATCTACGTCGATACCTTCGTTCGCCGCTGTGTTTGACGAATTGCAAGATCTCGTAAGAATAAAAGTACAGAAAAGTAAAGCGATACAAATCGTTCCCATGGCGGCCATCTCGGAATTAAAACCGGCGCGATAGCTTCAAAGCGATTACAAGTACATATACCGGCAACGTAATAACAAAGACCAATATCTCGAGAGAAAGTAATTCTTGATATGGACGAGCGGATAAGAAACGACTTGGTTCGTATATGTATATATATGTATGTATTATTCGTTTCGTGGTTGAAACCTGGATGTTCAGAAGGTGTTGGAACGGTGTTGGGTAAAGCTCGCGTCCACGACGACTGAAGCGTGTAATGACGAGACTTGGAGTGCGATATCAAGGCTCGGGATACGCGGCGACAAATATCACGCGCATCGGGCACAAAGAACGTGCGAAAGACGAGCAAAACAGGCCAGCCGGCTCAGATGGATAAACTCGTTGCACAGATCGTTTAGCCATCGCCCGCGGCTTTTTCTGATTGCCTCTCTGCCTTCTACAGCCGTGATATTATACCGAACAATTGAATTTCTTACACCCCACTAAGTACTCAACCGCTTCCAACCGTTCCCCGTCTCTAGATCCCGATTCTCTTCTCTCTCTCTCTCTCTCTCTCTCTCTCTCTCTCTCACTCTTTCTCTTTCTTTTTCGGCTCTCCCCTCTGCCTTATATTACACCCGTTGAATTTAAGCAATCGAAATTTTAGAGCCGATATCCAGCCACGCAAACGAGAATTGAAAGTGATTCCGAGGCCGGCCGGCAGAAAATAAAAATCACGATTTAACCTCTCGCTCTTCAAATCTCTCCATCTTATTTTATTGCCCTCTTTGAACGATCGATCCACGCGCGGAGACGTAGACGGATGCTTCGGTTACCTGACATTTCGGCCTGACTCGCCGAAATCAAATACCAGTGCTCGATACGAATTTTTTTTAAATTCACCTCCTGACTTTGTAGTACCGTTATCCGCGTCTTCTTTCGCGGCAAACCAATTTTTGAAATCAGTTTTTCTCCTTGAGGACTTATCGCTCATTCAATGAAGATTGAGAAATCGACGAGGAGCGAAGATCGGAACGTGAGAAGGGGAAAATGAAACTGTTTCTTTTAGTCTTGGCCCGAGGTGAAAGAACAACTGTTCAAACGTAACACGCCCGACATAATGCCTCGTTGTAGAATCGATCTTTGAAACACATCACGAACCAGAGTGTCTCCTCCAGAGTGGAAGCGTTAATCGCGCCTCAAGAATCTCCCATGGAAGAGCGCACGAAAATAGTAACGGCTCGTTTTCGTCCGTGGGGACCGCGGCGATGTTTCTTCTCGCTGGAACGCCGACAAATCGCTCGCAACGTGTTGTTAATCGCGCGAGGAGCGGCCGGTTTGAAATTTAGGACCGTTCCGAAAATATCTTACGGTTTATCGAGGTCGTCCCGGTTTAATCGTCCTCCCGGCATTCACACGGAAACGACTCTTAATTGGCTCGCGAATTCGCCAAGAATTCACTCGATAATTACGAAGAAAAAAGGAAAATATCGAAAAGCTTACGTTGCGAGTGCGTGTCGCTCAAGCTCGACTCAAATATACAAACTTTCGACGCTCAAATAACTGTACCTCAACTGCAGTTAACTTCGCTATATAACTTCCATCCTTGCGATTCGTCGCAAGTGGAGTGATTCACCCCGAAAGCACGATTCTCAGAGATTGTTTTGAAAATAGAACTTTGGTTGAAACAAGGATTTCCGCGGCGCACGTGCGTCACTTCCTCCACTGCTTTTTAATTAGCTTCTTCCCCCGAAGCTAACGACCGTGTACCTATAAGCCGTACACACCGAACCTTAGGGGCTTGGGGGCGCACGCGAGACGGAGAAAGCCGGTCCGTAGAATCGTCCTGGCACTATTTTTAAATGACTTCCCTTGCACAATATGGCGCCTATATTTATTTTCCCGCTAAAAGTAGTCGCCTCTCTCCTGACCCGAGCACGTCCGTCATTTCCGATCCTTTTTCTTCCTTTGTCCCCCCTTGCCCCATCGACCAACGCAAATTCGAGGCAATCGAGCCTCGCGTGTATTTACACTCGTCTCCGGTACAATTTATCGGTTTGCACTTTTCACCAGTCGTTGATCCCTTCTCTTCTCTTCTCTCTCTCTCTCCCTCTCTCTCCCTCTCTTTCTTTCTCTCTTAGTTCTTATTTGAAAAGCGGAGCTTTGATGTATATCAACACGCACGAGTTTGCGCAAGGACCGCTATTTTATTAAATCCCTCTGATAATAAACTGCGACGAGGGAATGGTTTATCGCTTTAAAAAAGTTTCGAAATATTTTCTCCTCCTTCCCTGTCTCTTCTTTCCTCTTTCCGACGTTTATTCTCCCGACAGAAATTGAATCTCTATTTCAAAGAGAGAGAGAGAGATTCTCCGTCATGAGATGACACGTGGAATAAAATCGACAGCGCACGATTCAAAACAACCGACGAACTTACTACGTGGCGGAGCTTTGTGGCAACAGCTTTTAGAAACAACAGAGTTTCGCGCATTCCCTGATCCTGCTGCTTAGCTGTACACGTACCAGCAACGAAACTACCCGCTAGGCGAACGGTGGTTAAAAGTTGATCGCGGCACGGCGAACTTTCGTGGGTATATCAGAAATTCATTTGTCTGGCATAAAGTTCCGAATATAATTACTTTCAATTAACGTAGGACAAACTTGTAATATTTATCTCGACTCGGCTCAATTAGATCCTCGTTAGCTTACGTTGCTTCCTTCGTGCTCCCCGTGTTTTAACGTATCATTTAATTGAAACAATCTCTCTAACCTCGTTTCTACAGTTGATTCTGCTAATTTTAATTAAAACAGACTCATTGATAACGCATACGGAGTACCACAGGTAAAAAAGGTACGATGAATCACGTTTCTTGCAAATCTCTCCGTAGAACGGCAATTTCGAAATTCCGCTATGACTATCAATCATCTTTCTTCGATATGAGGAAATCTGTACTTTTTAAAACGTTAGAACTATCGACCAAAAATTTCCATCAGAGACGTTAAAGTGAAAAAAAAAAAAAAATAGAGAAACTTCGAAACACAATGGAGCACGCAAGCTTTCATTTATAAATCTCTGAAACTATACTGTCTTGCATCTATAAAATATCTAACAAAAATTACCAATTGGTCATTCCGACCATCCTGGGTAGTTCCAGCGTTAAAAGGCTCGTTTTTTCGAATCTATTAGAACATTCTCTTCTTCATTAATATTCGAATTTACACTAAACATTGAAACTGTTACAAAATTTTTTCATTCTACTCACATACTACGACGATATGTAGCATTATCGAGAAGAAAAGTGTCTTCTTCTTGAAACTTTACCGTTTGCCACATACGTAGTATAAAAACGAACGATACACATTTGAACAATAGAGCTTCAAAATGAACCTGAATTTATTGCTATAATGTCTTGTTATATATATAATAAATGTAATAAATATTACAATATACAAAATATATATAGTATCTGTTTCGATATTCAGTGTCCGAATATCGATGGAAGTCACGTATTTCCGTCGAGTGTACACACGTTCAAATACTTTCGCGAGTCGCTGTACGTGTCAGCCTCGACGACAGAGTTCATCATCGATATTTTTAACGAATGATCCCACTACCCCCCCCCCCCCCCCACCGAAGGAACGGTGATGTTGCATTAAAGTTTCACACCGGCACGAAGAAGCCTCCGATGTTCATCCCTATTCTGATCGGCTTAGCTCGCGTGCTACAAGGACGCACGCCTGTGTATAATCGAAGACGACCGGAGAAAGTTTTAAGTGCAATATGGCTTTCATCACCGCGGGGGGAGACCGTCCCCGGTTGACAAATGAGACCCGGTGACGTAGCCCCACGCTGCGAAGCCGCTAATTGGATGCGTATTATTAACAAGACGACCGCGAAACGCTTCTCCCTTGTAAAACACTGCGGGAAGACGGACACGTTCCCCTAATTACCCTGCTGCTTTTACTCGTTAACCAGTGGATGAAGAGCCGCGGTTAAACTGAATCCATTAGCGATAAATCACGCCACTTGCTTTAGATAACAATCAGAAACGAACGTCCTTTACGGTTGCACGAATTTATTATCATCGCGATAAGGGACCGTCGCCGATATAGTGGCACCTGTACACGACGACGACTCGTCCAGCCTTTTGCTCGTCCAACAAACAAGATCCAGAGAAACGGTCCCTGTTTTTTCTTTTCTTTTTTCTTTCTTCAAAGAATGCTCTCCTAAAGAGAGTATCTATAAAGAATTCTAACGAGCAAATAAATAAGCACGATCTCCGGCCTGTGGACTAATTTCTCTGACGTTCGTGCGACGCGACAATGTAGAACTTTCATCTTGTAAAATTCTAAAAAATTCTCAAATTTTGCACGGAATAATTCGTCACGAAAATAAGACGCCGTTACGATCTTTGAAAGCAATTAACGAAAGGATAAGAAACTGTCGAGATCGAAGGCGATTGATATCGAGAAATCTGTGTGCCAAAGCGACGCAAAGTCAATCGCAAAACGCGCGTCCCAGTATGTGAAAAGGAAAATTCGGTGAAATTTTCGCGAGGCCTTCGCCATCGCGAGGGGACACCAACGTAGCTTTCGCCCAACCCTTTTCCCCGTTCTCTCCTCGAACGGAGAAATATGCGCGGGGAATTTTCGCGATTGCGCGCACGGGACCACAGGAGGATCCGGCTGTTGGTCGTGCCTAATAAACGTTCGACAATCCCGGCCGCGTATTCCCGGCATTCCAGTCGGCCAAGTCGAGGGAATTCCCGGATTCCGCGTGTTAGCTTCGGTAACGGTCCCGTGTCTCGCGACGAAACGACGAAACGAAACGATAGAAACAGAGACGGAACGAGTCGACGCCGACCCGAGTGCCTCGCGGTTAAGGGAGAGAAGAGAAAGGGGGAAAAAATACGAAACGACGTCGCTAGGTTACACGCCTTTTGCTCGGAGTCGAGAAGGGAGCGTGCGAAGGTAGAGACAGAGAGGGCTAAACACGCCGACGGAAATCGTCTGAAGTCCTCCGACGAGAGGGGGCTGATTCGTGTCGGTCATTCAGGGTGTGAAAGTAAAGATAAGGTCTCCGCTGGCTTTAACCCGGGACCGTAAATTCTTACGACAACCACTCCGTGTCAATGTTTCACGAAATTCTCGAACCATCGGATGAAAAGGGAAAAAACCAGACACGGAGGAGCTATCCGTCGGGGATCTTCGAACGCGGAGATCGCGAGACCCTCTTTTCTAGATTTCTATCGACGAGGACCCGCTTCGATTATCTCGTTTTATTATGCAAAGTGCCTCTCTAATTCTCGTCGCGAAACGATCGATCGAAAGACGAAGCAATAACAATGAATTATCGATCGAGACTAGTCGAAGATCTGATAACACGTTAATTCAAGGTAATCGTTCTGCTTACTTTCAAACAACAGAGGCTAAATCAGATTCAAACAATAACTTGCATATTACACACTGTCGATAGTGAGATAATGTACCCCAGTACGATTCGTCTCACTGAAAGGCCCAGTAGCAATTACGAAACGAAGATGACTTTTTTGCCATAAAATTTTATTGATATGCAAACATTTGAATCGTACAAAATAAATTACAGGCACGATCAGACAGTACCAGACAACGCCACTCCTACTCGAGGTCTACCGCACGCCCCCTCGCGAATCACGTGACCCAAATCAACCAATCGCTAATTTTCGTTGCATTAGCGTTGCACCTGAAGAGGCCCGATTTTCTGGGTTACCCCCGCTAAAATCACTTTCAGTGATAAAATTGGTTTCCCCTCCTCATTATCGATACCGACCCAGAATGACCCAGTTCCTACCACGTAGAAATCAAAGCTCAACTTGATCTACTTTTAATTTCACTTCTGAAATTAAAAATTTCCAATTGCCACCGACCATCCTACAACACGTGTCAATATCGAATGCTAATTAGAAAAGCGGAATTATTCGAAATTTCGAAACGAACGAACGTTTTCCTTCCTTCCAATTGGGTGGGAGTTTATCGACGAAGAGGCGGAGGACACGCGTCGACGTACAATAATGTCCGATCCCGATGAAAATTTCATTTTCGACGTGTGTACATTTTCTAGCGGCCTCTGGTAGATTTCGGTCGAGGGATTGCACCATCTCGATGCTGGAAATATCAGGCCGGCCAGTATTATTGGGCAAGATGAAGTTATTTGGGTTAGGTCGGGTCGGGTTGCGTTATTGTCTGTCCGGCTCGAACTGGCTCACGTAATCATAGAGCAAAGCTCCTGATCCTCCTACTCGCGTATATACGTAAGACGCAAAATGGTACGTTTCTCTCTCGAGGTGGCTTTTCCCTCCACGGCCACGGCTGAAATTGAAAAATGTAATTGATTCTGCCGGGGCCTTTGCAACCTTCGTACACGCTCTCTTATTAGATCTATTCTCTCTTCTGACCTGTACCACGGGGTCGTACGGTTAAAGCGATTAAAGAGTGCAACTCGGTTTCCACCGCGTTTCCACCAAGATACGCTGTATACATAGCATAACGATAATGATGATTAACGCGTTATTCGCTGGAGATAAGAACTCGCTCGGAGTGGAACTCTCGCTCCAACTTGCAGAGGAGAAATTTCATTACGCGGTTTCAACCCTTTGAACTTTCAACTCTGAATTTTTACGGTACGATCGACTGATTTGGCGATTTCAGCGGAAACTTTCCGAAATCAGGCTCTGTTTCGAGGAGAAGAAGATTGTAAATGTTCGCGAACATCAATTTTAGTAGAAAATAAAATTCTTCGATCTTTCTCTTTTTTTTTTTTTTTTTTATTTCTAGCAAGTTACTTTGTTCGTATATATTTTCTTCTCCCAATATGCAGTGTAAACTACACTTGCCACGGCATTTCGAGTTATCAAAATTTACAAAAATTACGTCCCTTGCATTGAACGTTGCTTGATTGACGTTGCAATTAAAATATGTTTTTCCACGCATTTCCGCTTCGTTTCAGATTCGATTCACGTCGGCGCTTTCTTTGCGAGACAAAGGTGTAAAATTGGATCGATTTTGGTAAATTCGCGAACGCAATGCGCGACGACTCGACAATATCACAATGTAGAGATTAAATCGCTGTAAATAATTCTTGCAATCCAATAGAGAGGAACGTACAATAAGACCGTACTTAAAAGGTCGTTGGTACTCGATCAATCGAGGCGGAAAGGCGGAGTTAATAAGGGACGATCGCGAGCAAGAAATTCGAGGGCGAGACTCGTCAGAGGTGTAAGAAATAAAAGAACAGGAGACACGGCGGAACGAGTGCCTGCTTTCTGGTAGGACGCGTAAAAAAAAAAAAGGAAAGAAAAAAAGAAAGCGAGAACACCGACACCAGTTACAAAACAATAGCCTTCCAGCAAAACTCGAAACGTCGCGCCGCGACCACCGTGAGCATCGTTTAAAAAAGAAAAAAAAAAAAGAGGGAACGAACTTCCCGCCCGGTGGAACATGGCAACAATTTATTAAGGTATCCTTTTCCACTGGGGCTGACAAGTCCCGGACAAATTGAGCGTGCGTTAACTCGATGGATGAATACATTCCAGTTGATGCGGCCGAAGAACTTCCAGTGACTCTCAGTCCATTAATATGCTCGACTACGCTTCTTCCCCCCCACACACACACACACACACAAACATGATGTGACTATCGCAGACAACTGGATGAATTAGCGAAACGTAACACGATTGTAACGCTCTCCCGCGTTGATAGATGCGATCGACGAGAGCGTTTCGAACGATAAACGACCAATTACGGATCGGATCGAGAAAATAGGAGGTCACGACGACTCCCGAAAAGCGGAGATTTACGATTGGTCATTATATGGAAAAATCCTGCAAGTGGAAAATCGCGAGTTTCCACGATGAAAGCACGAACGGAGAAGTTCGGAGAGCTTAAATCCTTTAGCTTTCGAATCTTTCTTTCAGCCGTTCATGCCGTACCATCCTTTCTTTCTTTGGACCTCGAGAATTCAAGCAGATCCAATTTTCTTCCCCTCGTTTCCGGAATCGGTCGACGACTGACCGCATTATGTTCACGAAACGTTAACGTTAACGTCGACGACTGTAACATAATGTAAAACTTGCTCTCCGCTGGATATTCGATTAACCGATCGTTAACTGAAAGTAACACGAGTACGCGATAAATCCTGCATCGTTTCGGACAGGATACGGCGATGGAAATATGAGCGCGAGTTTAAAGAGCAGGCGCCAGAAAAGCGTCTCTCGCTCGACACGTGTACACCCGATTCGAACGCGATCGGTGAAAACATCTGTCCCTCCGGAGTGAGTCAAAGATCGGCAGAGCGCAACGGGGCATATTTATTTCGGTGATTCCCTTTCGACGGAGGAGGCTAAAAATTGAATGCCGCCATAAATCATCGCCGATAAGAGAACGAGTTCTTAATGTGCGGACATCACCGCTACCAGGACCCGAAAGTTTCGTGCGTCCTTGTCCCGAAGCAGCCCTCTCCTTCGTTCCCCAGTGTCTTTCTAACCCCTTTTCTGGACCACCTCGTGTCCCCTCCCTCCTCTTTCTCTCTCTCTCTCTCTCTCTTTCTGACCGACCCTATCGGTACGTAACATCTACTACATCTCCTACCCTCGCTCGAACGTCGGTTTGTGTTTCTTGTGTATCCTTCGCCGCGAGATCAGATAAAAAAGTCTCAGTAGGGTGGGAAACAGAGTAGTGGAAGGACCTCGGTTTAGTTTGTCACCATCGTTTAAAGAAGGGTGGGGGATCGTGGTCGGCCGAAGGAACCAGCAGGATTTATTGGACTTGTCTTGGAGAAGAATCAAGACTCGTTGTGCTTGCCACGAGACCAGTCCTCCACCAGAAAGCCAATTAAATCGGTCGACAGTCCCAAAAGATTCTGAGTCCCCTGAGCTCCTACATCTCTCCGACTGGCCTCTCTCTCTCTCTTTCTCTTTACCTCCCGCCCTGACCTTTAATCCTCCTCGCGCGCTTCCTTTCTCGCGAACTTAAATCGGACGTCTTATCTTCCGACCCGATACGACAGCCTCGCGACTAATGTCCAACCAGCCGGCACTGAGAAGAGGATTTCGTACAGCCGAAAGACGTTCCGGCCGGAGAGAAGGCTGGATAACTGTCCGTATTTTCAGAGAGATTGATCGGTAACCCGGCAAAAGGACCATCTCTTCCTCTCTCTCTCTCTCTCTCTCTCTCTCTCTTTTTCTCTCTATCTCTCGGGCCCGAGAAGGCGGAGTTCCACGGAACTCGACTGCATTTCGAATGCTCGCCGGCCGAAAGAAAATGATGGGTTTCGCTCTAATATCTCGAGAAATATATCTTTATTTTTTTAGCCAGCCGTCGATGAGGCGAATCACTTGAGAATGGATCTCGATCGGTCCGGGAGGAGTACCGACGTTGCTACGAACCTTCCCGATACTTCATCAACGAGACCCCAACTTGTACACGAGCGCACAGCTATTAAAAGTTCAAATTTATACCAACTTTAGTTAGTAACCGTACCACAAGTCACTACTCAGCAGATATCAATCTTGTATTATAAATAGATTTCATTTACACCAGAGATTGATCTAACTCTAAGAATTTTCCGAAGATAACGTCCGAGATATTTCCAAGGAAAGTAAGACGGATGGAAATAAAATAGATTAATCCTTTCGCTCATAATAACCTCTCTCGCCGCAGACTAACAGCAGCGTAACAGCTTATTCGGCTTTGAATGTATATTTAACGGGAAACGCGAACAAATTCACGAATTAATTAATATCCCGAGTAAAAAGAAACGTTCCCGGGAGAATTTTCAAACGGGGAAAAGGTTTCTCTTTAAATCCGTTCGAATAAAGAGTAACCTGCCCGCGGCAGTGTATTAGTATCTCGCCATTAGGCGCCGGGTACCTTTCGAAATCCGTTTCAGGGGACAGGTTCCTCAATTTTTCAACGGGCAACGGTGCCTCAAAGAGGCAGCCTCTTTTCACGGAACGGTGGACACTTTGCAGAGAGGTGCGTAGATTTTTTTTCGCGAGGTCGTTTCGGCGCATTCCTTTGCGTAGCCGAGGAGAGAGGACGGAAGAGAGGTGGGGTGAGGGGAGGCGGAGAGGAGAGGAGAGGAGAGGAGAGGAGAGCAGAGAAGGCCGGGGGAGCGGGCTTTGAATGCGAGACCGCGGAATAATTTATATGGAAAGTGAGAGAGACGCTTCTTGAGGAAGCATTGTGCTTGGACTTGAATTAAACATCACCCCCTTGACTGTGAGGTTCTGCCTGTGCCTCTTGGCGATGTCGTGACTAGGAGCTCCGGGATAAAGGGGGATCAATAGGGGCGCCAGGAAGTAGGGCTGCTACTATACAAACTAGTAAGGTATTCCTATACCTCCAACTACGTATCCCGTGGGACGTTACCTGCGTAACGAGACAGAAACTACGACTTGGTTCGCTATCAGAGACCGATTTATTGATATTAGTCTCGCAATCTTCACCACCGCCCTTTCGCGAGAAACGCACGAAAAAAAACTGTCGTGGAAGATGTTGAAATCTCTCTGTTGCCCGCGTGGATCGATCCCTCGATGTTTGAATTTTTTTCCCTTGACTCGCGTTGAATTCCATTTTTCTCGGTTTATCACGCAAAACCGACGACCACTTAAAACGAGCTTTAGAAAAACCCATGGATTCAAAGTTTGAATCCATCCGAACTTCAAACAGATTTCGAGCAGACTGAGAACAGAAAATTTCCACAGCGGGCGTAATTGAACTTTAAAAGCAGCGCCGGTTCATTGAGGTAACGAGGTGGTACGCAACTTAAAAAGCGCTGCAGGAAGATTTACGTCTTTGACTTTTATTACGGACTGGAACGTACGGGCTCGCGCGGCAAATACGATAAAGCGGAAGAAATTTCCCCAAGTACGTTTATATACTCTGGCATTCGTCGCCGGTGCATGAAATAAACGGGCTTGATGAACCGGTGCACAATAGCACCACACGAGAGATGCATCTATGCCACGTTAATAAAAGATAACTCGCGAGCCATACGTGTTTGATTTGCATTTTACTTTATTCGTTGAAAACTCCTTATCAATTTAAAACTACTCGGCGCCGTGGCCGCTATCGCGAAGCCCTGTAAACCAGTTGGACACTTATCGGTGACCTGAATAACAGTGACGTGCAAAAGTCTTTGGTTACAACCTCGTTTGTAAGCGTTAGGACACGCTCCAAGATTAAACATTTAATTTAAAATCACCGGGAAATTATCAAAAGCTTTTTCGCTTGAAATAACAATACAGTTTGGCATTTTTTATACGTTTCAACCTCGCATAAAGTCGCCTATTGTGAAAAAAAGGAACACGCACAATCTGTCTGCCGAAATATTTTTGCACATGGCTACGCATCACACACGACCGCTGTGCACGTGATAATTGCACGCTGTTCGGACACGCCGTTTCATCGGAGTTCAAAGGCACGTGCCTTTGGCAGTAGCGTAACGTAGGTCCGTCATGTGGCCACCGAACCGCGCGCGCAACCTACGAGTAAACGTGCCTACGAGAAATTGGCAAGTACGCGAAACATCGTAAATTCCATCGCCGATCGAGCAACCATCTGCCCGAGGAGAGTTAAAAACGAGCCACAGCTTGGTCCGATGGCTCTTAAATTTCACGTGGCACTCGTTTTCGTAGCAACGGCGTGAAAGATAAAGCTGACCGATGGCCGTGCTCTCGTGTCGCTGGATTTGACTTTTTTCGCGTACTTCGAAAACGACACTCTCCGCGCGTTCCCTTTCGCCCCAGACAACCAACTTTCTACCGTAGCGGCGGAAGTACCAACGTTATCTGCAACCGACTTGACCGAGGCCGGGCATTTCTTAAGTAGAAACAAAAAGAGTGGAAACGAACCGTGTTAGGACATATTCTTTGGTCAACAAAAGCCTCGAAACACAGATATATCGGTGAAGCAAATTTCTAAATGATTTGTAACACGCAAAATTGCATTTTGCAAAAATGTAATCGAATCGAGTTTCGTTGGAATTTTGTTCACTGTCTGAGAACTGAGAACAGATATTTTTTCCAGCCAGACGAGAACGTGTGTCAATTATCATGTGCGATAAAAGGTGCACGAAAGAGAATGATTAAAAATCATTCCAGCTGTTTTCATTCGAACAGAAACGCGGCCGTTGGAAATAATCGACCAAGTCCGTCGTATTGGACAGCACAAAGACCAGGTATCCCCTCAGAGTGAAATTCGACGCAGATCTAATAAGTCTAACGAAATATCAACATCCTTCCCATTCTCAAAAATCCACAGAACATTCGTGAAAGCGGCCAAGGTGTTCACAAACGTGCCTCTCTCTCTCTCTCGTCGCTGCAGGCACCGTATTCTGTCTTTTACGGGCGGTTGTCATCGGCAACCTGTTCAAATACACCGAAGAAGAAAGCAGACGGAGTGTGACGTGTCCTCCAAGTTCCAGGAAACTAATCCTTGTATCTCGGCGGCGAAAAAGGGAAACCTGTGGTCGTGTTTCTCATCGGATCTGCCAGTTTCTTCTGGCGCTTCCGCGCCGGTCGAACGAAACGAAACGAAAGGCACCATCCTGAAATAATATTTGAGAAATTCGTTGCTCGTGAATCTCATCCCGGTCGGATGACGCGGTTAACAAATGATTAACAAATATGTATACAAGTCACTCGGACGCATTCGAACGAGAACATCCGCAGCTGGCCCGGCCTGTGTTCCTGCTTCATTTGCATCCAGCTTGTCCGCGGTTTCACGTTGCGTCCGCTGCGTTCAGCATCGATTACCAAGGCATTGCTCAGGTGCGACAGAATGGAAATAATAACGAGCAGGTGCCGGCCTAATTAAATTTCGCGCCTAACGCCATCCGCCTCGTGGCACGCCAGGTCAATCTGGATATTTTCTTTCTTCTTTTTTTTTTTTTCTCTTTCTTTCCCCGCCATATGTCTCGGCACGTGATATTTTACTCTGGCGTCGCGTTACCCGGTTTTTCCCCCTAGTTAAGCATCGTAACGACAGATTGAAACGGAAGAGTTAAGAGATCGTCTCATTATCGAGCCATCGATAGATTCTACCTCGAACATTTCGTGCAAATTTATATCTTGCACGAAACAGAGAAGTTTTGCGCAACCTATGAAGATGCTAAACGTTGAATCTATATACGTTGACGCGAACGAGGTTCCACCGCCCCAATTGCACGAGATGATTTTTCGTTCGATTAATTTTTATTCAACCTTCGCGATTGCAGTTGGCGAAAGATACGACACTTCGAAAGGGCAACACGCACGATTTCGGGTGACACCCCATCGGTCGAGGGCGAGTTAAATCGTTCGAACAACACGGAAGAGAAGGCAGAGGGAGAGATGGAAGAAAGGGCGAAGTCACTGTTCAGACGCCGTGGCGTACTTGCCACGAAACACGGTGGAATATAAATTTATGGAAGATAAAGTTTGACGACGGCGATGGGAAGCAGAGCGGGCCCGGCAATGGTTTCAATGCGCCCCAAGGCGTTTTACTTTTCGAAGAACTTTGTTTTCTCACCGAAATTCCGGCCGGCAGCTGCAACAACAGCAACGAGAGGCTATGCCTATCCTTTCACTCGAACTTTACCTTTATAAACCTCGGCCCCCCGAACTTCTGAGGACAAAGTCCGCGCGCAGAATAACAGCGAGAGATACAGAGAGAATACTCTACGCGCGCGTATAGTTCGCAGCCGTATATAACCGATCTTTTTCTCTTTTTTTTCTTCTCCTTCTCCTTCTTCTTCTGTCAGATAAGCGCACGACTACCGATCTTCGATCGGTGGAAATTTCGAAAGTTTACTTTCGCTGACATGCCGCGGGCGATATCGAAAAATAGAAGACGAAGGAAAATAATCGAGACGTTAGGCAAGATCGGACAAACGAAACACAACGAGCTGAACATACGCCAAGTCCATCCTTGTTGTTAACAAATTTCATCGATTATGAAAATGTCATAAATAATAAGATCAATTTTCATACTCCTGGCATTAAATTTCCCACTGTGTTTGAAAACGTTTCTCAGTAAAGTGACGTTACAGTGACAAAAATCAACGAGAATGTAAATCAACCGTAAGTAGCTTTATCGCGCTCGAAACATTAGTAACGCGTTACTAACGCAGCGTCGATCATAATGACGGCGAGTGACTCGAACGAACCGTTTGTGAGCGTGAAATTTCGTTAGCGTTTTGGAAATGCGTCTCGTTTCGGTCGATACATGGTATTATTATTTGAAAAGCACTTCTCGTAATGCCGAGAACATTTGCTTTCCCGAACAAATATTTGCCGCGAGCCGCGGAACGATTTTAACATCTCAAAGCACACACACCGCCGCCAGACTATGACGTGCACCGTTTTTTTTTTGTCTTTCCTTTTTCTTGTTAATCCTTTTCTCATTCTTCCTTCTCTCTCTTTCTCTCTCTCTCTTTTCCTATTTGGAAAACCTTGTAGCCATTGTGTACTCAAGAATGGTCCTCCTCTACGCACGCGGCCAGCGTACAATGCACAGAACCAACGCGAGCATTCATTGTTTCTATTGTTTGTCTATACGCTGCTCCGTGTTGTCTACGGATCTTTAATTTAAAACACGAATTTCCATACGGTTTCGTGGTTCCTGTGCGCGCCGGCCAGCTCTCACCGGCATGCGCCATTTCCCCCATCTGACCTCTCGCTGGCTGGAAAACGAAACTGTTTATCTCGATACTAACTTTCCCGCCTCTCTTTTCATACAAGATACGGTTATTCGAGCCGACTGAACTTCAACATCCGAAAATTCAATTTTGAACTTTGCGCGGAATAATCTGCGTATATTACGAGATACACCGCCATTGATACAATAACGAAAGAACGAGAAAATATGGTAGGTGTTTGTAAACTCGGCGCGAGAAAGAGAGAGAGAGAGAAAAAGAGAGAGGGAGAGAATACCAAGAACACCTTTTTCCCTTGAAATACCCCATGTACTGGCGTACAAATCATCGCCGCCCTAAACGAATTCCACCATTTACCGTATCGTTAAACACCTATTCTCCGGGTGTCTATGGGCGACAATCAAACCGCCAATTCCTAAACCGTCCATAAACCAGAATCTATCGCCGATAGACCACGTGGCCACCCCGTGGTACGTGGCCGCAACGTGCCAACAAAGCCTCGTCTCGTCGGCAGAAGATTCCCGGTCGAAATCGGCAACGAACAATCGTCACAATCAACGAACAACCCCTCCTACGTCGCGGCGAACGCGTCGCGCCCCTCTACCGCCTCTCCCCTCCGCCACCATCCCCAAAAAAGATCCGCGTGAAAAGTGCGAAAAGTTGGCTTTCTACTCGTCCCCCCGGCAATCCGTCCGACAATTATCGCAGCGGGGATCGCGCCCACACGCGCAACACGGTCACAATGGCACCACGTTCGTGAAACGAGAGAAGACAGAGAGAGAGAGAGAGAAGAAAGGAGAAGACGAAAACGGGGACACGCGAAAACGAGAAGAGAAGCAGGGGAAGAGAGAAAGAGAAAGAGAAAGAGAGAGAAGGGAAGAGGGGGTGGCGGATCATAAATTATCGAGAGGCAACAATGAGAAGAGGAATCCTCCCTCACTATCTGCATGGCGACACCATGGCCGAAAGGCCAAATATTTACAGTGGCCAGTGGCAAAACTCGAAAGTAATAGATTCGAGATGACTTTTCATTTAACCGAGCACAAAAGGTAGCCGGCGTGGTTGGGCGAAAACTCGTAGCCACCCGCTGGCTTGCGGCCCACCGGGACAATGTCCCTTTCTCTACCAACTGCGCGGAGTCTGCTCCGCAGAAACGATTTTCACGGGAACGTCCGGAGGGGTGAGAAACGTAGAGGCTCCGCCGCCGTCCCGGTCGCCGCGCCGTTTGTCAACCGGACGCTAATTGTTATTGCCCGCTAATTTCCCCGGATGCGAGCCCAGTACCAGCCAACTCCAAACGACGACCGGCTGTCTGGAAACGCGCGTGCCCTATCTACTCGTGCGTCACGCAACGCCACGCTCTATCAATATGCATTTCGTCGCGCCATTGTACTCTCGGTTCTTTCATAAGCGCGTTCGTGGCATTCGTGTCACTCGCAGCCCCTTTCCCGTTCGTTTCTCAGAGTCGCGAGCTCGATTGGGGTTTGATGAACTACGTGGTTCGGGGTTTGCGAACTTACCCACCCGTCCGGGTCAGTTGAACGTGAAAAACCGAAAGCCGAACAGATCTTTAGAGAGACGCGTCTTTCGACAACGATGGAAATTACGAAAGTGAGTCGTTTGTTCTTTGAAAATCTCTTGACGAAATATTTGAAAAAAAAAAAAAAAAAGACCGAGATAGAAAAATTTGCTCCTACATTTTCTCAAACGTTTCTCAACGACTTTGATTCTCGACAAAGTTAATTGTCGTCACCGAAGATAAACGTATTAGAGTTTTGTCTTAATAGCGTTAATAAAGTTAATGATCAACGAGGCTGATACTCAAAGTGATAACGAGTACATACCCGTAAGGCGGTCTCCGTCTACAAACACGAGGGATCAAAGGGTTCGGTGCAAAGGACGACAGAACGCGAGTACGATCTCTGCATAGCCAGCGTACCATCTCGCTATAGCAAAGACGCTTTGTGAACTCTGTCGTCGTTTGTGCGAAAGAGAAACGTTAATTATTATCTCTCGCTAATTTCCCAGATGTCGTAGACAATTATCAAAGGCCACGCCAAGGATCGACCGCGCGAAACGCGTTTACCCGCGAATAAATGGGCCGAGGATCCTTTCCAAAAAGGAACACCTCTTTTCCTGCACTTTAATTGCTGGACCGCAGCCAGCTGCTCGATATATGGTACTGTGTCAGAAATTGCCTGGCAGATATAAACCGCGAGTAACTGAGAAAAAATTAATATCATAATTTTGCAAAGCCGTTGGTCGTTAGTTGGTTAATTATCGTAACGTATTGTAAACAATGTTTAATATATCGCAAGAAATATTAATCACTCGAAAAGTAGATGGGAAAGGAAATCAGTCAATATTTTTAATCTAGCAAGACAATTGTATCCAGCAAGAAATACACCGACGAAAAGGCACCGATACAAAGGAAGTAATTTTTTAGTAACATCTCACGTTTGATAAAATGAGAACGACGAAAGAAGACACCCTTCTTTTGATGATACCGGGAGTTAGTTTTTAACTACCCGGTATCATCTCCTCACTTGTAAACTCTCCTCTCGTTACGACGACGATTACGCTGTCTCATATCAAAATAACCCAATAACTTTCTCTTCGTGATATCGAAGACGCGAGATACGTGGCAGACGTTAATCGTCCTGGATCGGCCTTTTCCGTTCTTGTTGCCTCTCTCGTCGAAGGCGCACGCCACTCGCGATACATTATGACTTCCTGAAGAGCGATCAAGACTCTTGACACGTTGCACACGAGTTCCTCGTCAATATGCGCACGAGTGAAAAAGAAGAAAACAGAGGAAGAACGGAGAGAAATCGGTATTACGATTTCCGAGAGACGGAGGAGAACAGCTGTCCTTGACACTGAACATACCGAGGTATGCGCGGCCATTTCCGGTTGAACGAGATCCAACGCCACGTGGTCGTGGAGGTGTGAGAGCAGCTGTGACTTTTGAGGAAAAAACGCCCAACTTCTCGACCCCGTGGCCGGCATCGTCATCAATACTTTTTGCGCCGTGTGGCCGCGCAGCGGGAGAAACACCATCGACGACATCCTGACATTTACCAGCCCACCGCTTTTGTCCCTAGATTTACAGAGGCAGGCATCGTCTGTCTCTTCTCGAGACGCTTGCTGAAGCTCGAACCTCTTTCCAACGCGGTATGTACGTACTTGCTCGGCTTCCCTATCGCTGCCGTTCGATATCATTATTGCGACTCCCTCGATACATCACTGATCTAAATTCCTAAGCTAATTACGAGAAGCTCTATCGCACGCGAACCTTCAAGTCGCACGCGACTTCTGGGAGAGGAGGAATGATCGATCGAATTAGTTTTGTTTTTTCTTCTTTCTACTTTCCTTTATAAAACATTGATTATATCGGTTGCGATTCGTGTTTGAAAGTTTCAGTATTCTATTTGGACAAAGTTCGAGCACTTTAATTACAATTGGTCCTATCAGTCTTCTCCGGAAAGATTTACATTAATAGCAACGCGTTGAGGAACAAAAAATCGTAGAGATGCGAGCAACTTCGAAAGGATCGGCAGAAGGGCGTTTTCGAAAAATATCGAGCCGTCTCTGGGAAGAAAGAAAATCCGGATTCTGGATGTACTACTTTGTCAAGGTCCCGGAACAGAGCAAAGATCCCAGGGCAGACGGATCAAATTCCTACGGAGGAAGTGTTTGAACAGGACGCCTATACAACCTCCTAGGTCCATTGCTAATAGCTGTGCACACTGGATCGAAAACAGCGACGTGCTCGCGTAATGTTCGCACACAGATACGCGAGGCCGTCACCGTCGTCGAGTATTAATGCGATAACTAACAATAACAAGGTTCAACCCTCTCTGGTGGGCCTTGCAACGTGGTGTACGCCGCGCCGCAAACTCGTGTCTATACGTGAGTCGATGTATTTTCGTGATTCCGCGATGCCTCCGGCTTCGAGGCTCCCTTTATAGGTCGGACACGACGCACTGAGAACTTTGATCGTCGTGTTACACTGTGGCAAACCACCGATACAGTCGAGGCTGGATAATCCCTTTTCGAGTAGGGACCGAAGGGTACTTTACCTTCAGGCAGGTTTGCCCTCGTTCAACAATCCCTTCTCCACGTTCTTTCTCGCCTTAGGACACCAGAAACACTGTTTCACCACGGGATTTTCCTTCTCATTACAGTAATAGACCGAACACGGATTTCGTTATTTCACCGTATACCGAAAGTATAATACCATTGTGCCGTTTCGTCGCTCCGATCGTTGCTGTCGGTTAAGTAACGAGCGAGCACAGAGATTTACGTTGTAAAATTCTTCCGATTTTCCGTTACGCGTTCGAAATGTTCAAAGATTTTTGAAAAATTTCAAAATATTTCAATTTTTCCATTCAAACTTGCATCGTTTCCAATAACAAGTTTCACGGATGATCGATAATTTATACTTAGAAATCATTGCTTCGACAATCCCTCTGATTGTGAGATACTCTTTCTCGCCCTAGGCCAAGAAATATACGACAGTTTCGCGAGATTTTTGTTCTTCTTGTTGCTGCAAAACGAATGAAACGCGGTGTTTTATCTTTTCGACAGAATTTTCCAACCGCGGCTATCTAAAAATAAAATCTGCGAGCAAGAACCGCGAGGGAACAAGCTATCCTCGTGGTAATTTCAAATTTACCGGAGGTTTATCGCAGCGAAACTTACTAACGATAGCAAGTGTCAAAGTTTCGCCAACAAGGACGAACAAAATCGCCGGGGATTTTTCGTAATAAATTTATTAATTCTTGGTTCCTTCGGTTCCGTGCTTCTACGGGAGAAAGAAAAAAAACTTTCATCCTTATCGTCCGGCGGAATCGTACGACGGCGGGAAACTTCTGATCCGCGCGTGCGTTCACGGAGCGAATTCCTGCGCAAGAAGGGATCTCGTGCACGCACGCTATCAGTCTTCAAGGAGAATTCTCTTTGACGGGACTTAAACGACGACCAGGAGAACCTTTGATCGCGTTACACTTTCGGCTAACCATCGTCACGATAAAGACGAAATAACAGTAGAAGGATAATCCCTCTTCTCTACCCGAGAAGAGATTCGGAGAGTCCCGGGAGTCCCGAAGTCTCACCTCGAGGCAGGCAGGTGCTGCACGAACGCGGAACACCCTTTTTCAGCATTCTTCTAGGGAATACGAGGTCTCGTTGACACTGTTGACCCTCTGCCACATGGCGTTTCGCATATGGCGCACGTTCTGTTATTTTTATACAGTTCTCGTTTGATGAAATTCAGCACGCTGCGAAGATGGGTATCACGATGACAGATTGGAGGCTGGAGCCGCGAAAGATTACAGGTGCGTTAAAAGTACCGAAGATGTTGTTCGACGCGTGCACGATATAATATTTGTAATTCTTTAAAACAGACACTGTCAGATCGAAAATGAGAACCAGAAGAATATAGGAAGTTTAATGGAGCGAAGGAAACGTTGGGTTACTTCGAAATATTGTCTCCTGCTCTCCAACATCCCCAACATTCTTTTATTCCGTGATCTATTCAATGGTATGTGCATAACGTCCAAAATGCATCCATTTAGAGATTAAAATAGACGATCCGTTTAGATTCGATGCAAATTCCATTACCAACTACGATTTCCTGATATATTCGCGTTGTTTCCTTACGTTGTTCGGTAACCGCAGAAAGATTAATATAGGCGATGAAGAGCGTAAAGTCAATCATGTGAAGTCTCGCGTAAAGTGCACTCCGTTCATGAAAATCGTGGCAGTTTAATCAGAAAACTGCAGGGAACAGGACTCACGTAAGTACCCTCCATCGTTGGAATGTAGGGGCATTTAAGTAGATGGAGGGTATAGACCCCTGTCTACTCCATTTACTTTCAGCCCGAGGGACCTCCCCGATATATATCCCAATATTCCTGGTAACAATGATGAATCACTGCAGAGCACCTCTTGCGCAAGAAGTTGCACATCCACTACGCTAGTAACGTCTCTTTGCCCCCCCCCTCTCTCTCTCTCTGCATCTCTTTTTTCCTATGTCTTTTAATGTATCTCTCTCTCTCTCTCTCTCTCTCTCTTCCTCTCTCTTTTTGTCTTCTCGATTCTGGTTTCATCTGTATCCTCTTCCTCTTTCTCTGGTCTCTTCATGATTCTCTCAAATACTCATGGACCTGCTTTAACCGTAATAATGCGTTCCAGCGTCCAGCGTGGTTACGTAAAGCCTGATGTAATAGTCGGATAAATAAATGCATCCCATTCCCAACATTAATGCTTACTTTGAAAACTTTCGTGCATTTGCTTTCATAACGAAAAAGGGGACGATACCCGTTGAAAAATACAACAGACAATTTCGAGGGAACTGCGAGATTGCATTTCGAGATGTCTCCAGAACGATGTACCCGAGACACAAGATGTATTCGAGATGGATCTTCCAAGTATTCATTCTATTCTAATGAATTTAATCACTTATACATTAATCATTTATCACAAGGAACGAGAAACTAAAAACCAATAATTCCTACGGATACTGCACAACAATGCAGTAATAAAAAACAATAATAGCTGAATAAAATAAAATTCGAAAAATATAGGGTTAAAATATTATTCAACTCATTTCGTTCAACAAATTGCCAAATGATTTCAACCTACTCGAATTTCCGTCTCGTAATAACACGTAATTAACACACGTTATATACGGATATTCGACGAGATAATTTATAGCGCAGCTAACTATGTACACATTTGGTATCAACGAAAATTGACGATCATCTATAACAGTCAGAGTGCAAAATAGCATCGAGTGTTTTAATCTATCTGCCTCGCCACATAAAACGCCGCGGGCGTGTATAATACATGACAAATCGTCCTTCTCACCAACGCTAACCAATCGCGTGCATGTAGCGTCAAGCAACAATCGTTATACATTTCTTGCACAAAACAGTTTTTAAAGCTGTTTTCTTTAATGTTTCGTTAAATCTTTATCCAACAGTCGCTGATCAGCTCATTTCATAATGCGTACGTGAGAAGAACAGAGACGACGAATGAAAGAAGAACGTGATTATTTATTAGCACGATAAATCAGCAGCTGAAACGCGTTCACGGCGACCAATTAGCGTTGGATGTTAAGATCGTTGGGTCAGAACCCATGTAATAATGACGAATCAGTTCAGAGCCGGTCTGGTGGCACGGCTGACTGCCTCTTATTAATAAATTCGCTTCCCATGCGACGTCCTATGAATCATTCGATAGGCAACAGGGGAGATTCTATTAGACTGATTGGTTTATGCCTCTATGGTTCAACTCGTGCCTATTCGTCTTCGTTCTTAGGACCAGCAAACACATTTCTGCCTGGTTATTCCTCCTCTATATCGGAACCAGCCACGAATATCCAAGTAGACAGCCGGTATTTGCTTAAAGCGTGACACCGCTTTATAGTCGTGCGTAGAAAAACAATATAACTCGCCTTTCTTTCTCTCTCTGTGGTATCGGCCAAAAGAAAAAAAGTGAAGACACTGAGACGCACTGTGCGGAACATTGATAAACGTAAGAACGTGTTTTCATGAGTTAATAAAAACCAACGAGAGGATAAACTATCTCCTTTGAAATCGAACTCCTGCGAAAACAATATCGTATCTATCATCCAGTATTTTCAACACTGAAATTTATAATTAAACATTATTTAATAGGTCTATTTTTGCGAAAGGAGAAATCTAAAAATTTGACGCTTTATTACCAAAATAATCGATTTCTTATTTTAATGAAGCTTTCTTTTTAAAAATAAAGACTAGAGTCAATAGCCAAAATTGGTATAAAAACCGTTATATAAATCCACAAAAAGATGCTTAAGTGTTCAATGATACCAGCCATCATTCGATCCCTGTTCGACCTACTTTGAAACTCGAGCACATTAATTCCAAAAACATTCACCATCGGGGAAGAAGAGAAGGGACTCCACAGGTCCGCTTTGTTTAACGTTCGTTGACTAAAAACTTGTGATGTAAGTGTAGTCTATCTTACATTAAATCATACTCCATTTTGGATGGGATTAACTCCCCTAATTTATTGACTTCGTTTCTAACTAGGGAGCCTGAAATCCCCATGACTCGAAGGTAACATTGTTTTGCAGGGGCAAAACTCCTATAGGGATATGCTAAATCATCGTGCGGTTCAATCCCAAGTAATATATACGTACCGCATGTTTATAATCATCGCTGACAAGATACTTTATGCATATTCGTCACGGAGGGAGTAATTGATGAATTGCTTTCTCGATGAGAGATAATTGGGAATACATATCTTACAACACGTTTCACAGATGAACAACATTACATCGAATATCTATACTACGATATATTAAAGTAAACATGTAAAAATATATATGACTTACGTACGTGCAATATATGCATGTGACTTACGTACAACATTCTCTCACAAAGCAGCGTCAAGGTTAAAGATTCCTTTGTTCAAACTACGACACTGGGATGCACAAAGTTCCATCGTTTATTGCGTCTTTTTCTCAAAATTTATCTGTCGAAAATTAATTATTTATGAATAATGAGAATTTTCTTAATAAAGAACAGAATTTATCACGATTTGCACGTATTTTTAATAATATTGATTGTAGTTTGTTACAAATATAGGTTACGATTTGAAATTATGACTTAGCCATGAAATGAATTCGAAATTACATTTTGGAATAGGTACATGTATAAATTTTTAAACGATAATGTAATCTAAAATCTAATTCACTTACGCATAACGGAAGTAAACGTTTTTTCGATTAACTTCCATTAACATTCTTTTATTGACACAAAAACATAATTGAAATGAAAAGTTAAAAGAGCTCACGCAAGCAAACGCACAAGTATAACCGCGACTGATTCGTGTGACCATAGTTCAAGGTGCTGCCATCTGTTGGGGAAATGCTGCAAGTATAAAAGTTAGAATTTATATCCATAAATAGCAGTAAAACTAAATTTGAAATTGTGTACTGTGACGTGCAAAATTTCGAAATTGATAATATGTAAATTCTAATTCTAAATGTTAATTTTAATTCACTTACATCTAACAAGCAAACAGATGTTTCTTTTCTGATTAATTACTCAATTTATTAACACAAAAATATGATTAAAATGAAAACGAGAAAGCATACACAGGTGAGCACATGCGTACAATTCCGACTAATTAAAACTATATCGCCACCTACTAGAAAAACGTTAAATCTTTGCACCCTCTATTTCTTTCAAATTTTAGCGAGACAAGCTATTAAAACTAATAAATTATCTGTGTTAATAAATTAGCAGTAAATAAAGAGTAAAAAACAAATAAGAAAACTTATAACTTATTACAAATGTGCACATGCTTCTAAGTCTGTATTATAGTATACTTAGAAAATTATTAAATTAATATAATAGAAACTCGTGAAACTAGAAAAGTAACACCTCAAAAATACATAAATAAAAATATTTGTGTATGTAGAAATTTGGAGAAGGCAGTTATATCGACATATTATATTTTAAAGTGTAATTTTATTCGTATGCGAACAAAAATGATCCATTGAGATATGTCGCTGGCATCATTTGGGGTATAATATACACGTACATTTATATAATTCCACTGTCGTCCATTACACGATATAAAAACTGTTATTACACCATTGCAATAAATAGAATCGAGTTTTTATCTCTCATCATTGAATTTCGAAGCAAGCACGCCTTATATACAAAATATTTTTCATATTATTAATATTAAATATATTTGAAGAGACATGAGTATGAAAATTTCAAGTAAAATCATTTATGAAATATTTTTTAAAATATGTATATACTTGAAATTTGTTCATTCTCGATAATTTTAAGTCCCTGCGAAAGGGGTTTAGTTGTCCATGTAAAAATTTCATGACAGTCCCTTTACACACTGACACAACTAGCTACAAGTTTTACATCATTATCGATGTGCACGTTTCACAAAATAAATACCGAGTTCAATTTTTTACAAAATATATATTAGGATATCGCACTTAAGGTAAATGTACATGATAAAACGCGTAAAAAATATACAACGAGTTCCTCTATCGAGAGGCACTAACGACAAGGAACACAGAAGTGTCGCATATAGATCATACGTAACTGTTCGTTCATTCATATCCAATTTCGCACTCAGAAAATTCTGCTCTTTTTTTATCATATCACTTGTTAGGCATTTTAATCTTAATTTCTTTTAGACAACGAAATTAAGGGCATAAGATACGTGTAGGTATAACGATAACGATACTTTTCAATACAGATACGATCACATATGTCCAGTTCCAATATATCAACATTTGTCTACTAATCAAATTTAATTACAATATCAGATATATGAGATTTCTTCTGTAAATATTCGACAAAATGATCGTTTGTTTCGTTGAACCACTTTTTTTAATACTGATAAATTACAGTAAAGTTGTACACATTTAAAATGATACTTAACAAGTTAGTGTTTCTTTACTTTTGACATTATTAAGATAATAAATATAATATGTGAAATATTAAAGATATGATTTTTCATAAAAGTTTAATATTTACATAACATTTATAGATACACCCACATGTATCTCAATATATTTCATAAAGCTTACAACACATTTACATACACCCAGTTTTTGTATTTAAGCTAATTTAACTAATTGGTCCTATAATTATAACTAGATTATAGGACGTGTAATTAAGAAGGCGTGAAGTAACAAGATTTCCTAAAGAAAATATATTTCAATAGCCACCTAAAACTATCGTGATAATTGGAAAAAAAAAAGAAACATGACAGTACAACATGTACATAGAGAATAATTCTTTTGTTTTTTATTAGTACAACCATTAAGCGGTTGGCACGTCATTACATACTTGTAGAAATGGAAACACACATTTATGTATTGTATTGCACGTTAATTTATGAGAAAAAGAGAGAAAATCGTGAAAAATTAAGAATACATTAATACGAACATATTTTATACATATACTCAATGTATTATAAATTTGTCACTGATTTAATAATTCAAAATATCGAATAATTATAACATTGATGACATTAAAGGAACAAAAATTTGAGTGAAACAGAGTCAATAATTGAGTCTTAAGTCAATAATTTTCGGGAAAAAGTAATTAAACATAATTATGTATCTTTCATGTATTTTAAAAGGACTATTTTTTTTTTATCGATGAGCTTCATAAATAGAATTTATCGATTGTTACACGTAAATATGCAAGTGTGTTCCATTACATATACAAAAAGCAAATTACTGTAATATAATTATACTCATTTTCGTACAGTTTCATATTATTTTGTTATTCCCCAACCTGTGCTTATATTTATAATTGTATTTAATAATGTGAATATCTATTAGCGAACGCTAAACCGTTGAGTAATCAATTAATCTGAATAGTGGATGGAATAAGAGTATTGTCAATTAAAAATTAGAATATCACTGGTTTCTAAGAGATTTCGTATTTATATTTCATTTTCCACTATTCTTTGTATTCTGAGTTGTTCATTGAAATTTTCTTTTATAAAAAAAGATGAAAAAAAGCCGAAATCTATTCAGATAATATAATTTTATAATGTTTTATATCATCATCAGCTACCATATATTTCGCAATTATATTATCACTATATTATCATTAGTTGTCATATATTTTGGATGTTATTACTACATAGTTTCAGATAGTATAATGTTCATGATCTATCTAAAGCGTTAAGCCATGCTATAAGCAAAGTTATTGCAATGTGCTTGTATTTGGAAATGTCTATATAATGAAATATAATCATTCGTTTAACACTAACATTAGCTATATAATATTCTGCATACTATTTTCAGTATACTATTAGTATTAGGATTCAAACAAAAAGTCAAACACGAATAAAAAAATTATTTTATAAACAAAACATTACACAACAAGCACATACAATAAGCTTACAATAGCTAAGTTGTAAAAAAATATGTTTTTGAAATTCGTTTATGATGAAGCTTAATAATTAGAAAAATTATAAACTTTTAAGTTTGAATATATTCCTCTTACCATAAAGGTCACTTAAAATTTTGTATTATATAAGACTGTGGCAAATAATATATTTACTAAAATAAATGAATATTCGAATTATTTAAGTCAATATTAATATTGCAACATTCTATTTACCATAGTTTTTTGCGTATAGTAAAACTTAATTTTTGCTTCATCATTCATTTTTACACTTAATAAATAAATAACATAATAAATAAAAATAAAACAATCCATATAATTACAATAATAAACAAAACAAAATTTTATGAATAAAATAATTCTAAATAGATATTATTGATCGTTACGATTAATTCTTGAAATATTATTCTTAAATAGATAAAATCTGTGATATAATTTTATACCTGATATTATTTATATTCAGAGATTGCTCAATCCATCATATAGCTTATAACATCCCTAAAGTTAATGTTCATTCATTACTATGTCAAATTCATTATAATGAGTTAATTTGCTATTATTATGAAAGTATAGTGAAATTGAATCTCTTGATTCATATATGATGGACAATTGTCTTATATTGAGTATCATAAAGATTAGAAAATGTATTGATATAATATTGTATATTAAATCATATATCTGAAAAAAATGTATTGATATAATATTGTATATTAAATCATATATTTGAAAAAAATATCTTAATTATTTATTTACATTTCAACAGTTGTATTTGCACCAGTCAGTTTTTGAATCCAAGATCGATTGAAATTAACTGTATGTTTTTTAAATATATATAATGTGGCACATAATTTTATTATTTATGTTATATTTATTAATGCATTTATTATTAATATAATAAGCATTCAGGCATTTTCAAACAATATTTTGCTTATTTATAATAATATATGAGTATGCAATATTTTGCTTGATCATGAGAAGTATATCAGAGTATTTTCTAAGATATATATTGCAATTGAGATCTAGTATCTGACAGATACTTCAAAATATTCAAATTATAGTGCAATGATATACATCATAGCTAGGTCTGCCACTTGTCCGGATTTCCCTGGATTTATCTGATTTTTAGGTATTGCATTCATATCAGACGCATTAGAAACAGTCTAGACCCAAACGCAGTGCACTCTGAATGAGTACAATCCTGTGCATCACATATTCATGTAACATGCAATATTAAAATTCTAATATTTAAAGCACAAAAAATGCTCGAAAGTGTCCGAATTTCAGGAGCAAATGTTCGGATTTTTAATGCTCTTTGTCCTATATTGTGATTTTATAAATGGCAGCCCTAATCATAGCATACTTTCATATATATATATCACTATTTATAAATAATACGTAATAATGGAATAAAACAAAAGTATGAAATAGATATATGAATTTCGTTCTCTATAATAAAATAAAAACATTGCAAATATAAAAAATAAGTTAAGCTCAGACGTTAATAATTTTGTTTTTTTTAAGTTTCATAAAAGTACCTTAGAAATTATATATATTAATTAT
>KQ435727.1:3652567-3663577 GCA_001276565.1 Melipona quadrifasciata | reverse complement strand
CCAATATTGATAATATTTAATGAATGATTTTATATATTTTGTGATTAATTTAATTAATAAAATTTTTATATATTTTTCTAGTTTTAATTCATAATTGTTCACTTTTCAGATAACTGAAGAAAACGGGGAAACAAAAAGATCTTTTGTTAAGCAAGAGTGTATTAATTTCGGATATGAAAGTTCTTATCCTGCTTATACTTCATCCTCTTCATCTCCTTCAACTGTTACACAACCTCTACCGGGACAACCACCATTACCTCCTATGCCACCTCCTCCTTCTAGTGGTGTTCCACCACCTCCACATGTATTTGGACCAGTGCCTTCTCAAGTTACACCAATACAAGCATGGACACATGCTTCTGCATGGCAATGGATAACACCTCAAACATCTCCTTTACCTCCACTACCTCCACGTGATATGACTGCAAGTTCATTTCAAAGAGAAATGCCTCTTAGAGGTAACTGCATGAGAAGAGAAAGGTTTACACACAATAAAAATAGTATATATATTCAAAGAAATAATTTTCATCGTAAAAATAGAAGACTTGCTCGTTTTGGACATACTCAGGGTCAATTTGATCAAGCAGCATATTTTGGCGCAACATTGAATAACAGTCTTGGTTTGGAATGGCAAAGAAATAATTACACTCCATCTACAGGTGATACAATTATGAATCACATGCCTGTTCCTCTTTCTAATCATCCTTTGCCTCCTATACCACCAGGAATTTTGACAAATAGACATGGAGATGAAACTTCAGATCAAGAAGTTAAAGTTGTTCTGGTAAGGAATAAGATCACAAATATATTTAACAAATATAACAAATATATTAATTTTATTTAATTACTTATTATTTGTTTTAGGAAGAAGTTATTGTTAAGAAGAATAAACAAAGAAAACCTATGTCCCAAAGTTATCCTAGTCGTCCATGGAATAGAGAAGATGCAGAAAGAGCTTTGAAAATTGAAAATGAATATAACAAGACAGTTAAAGCGCAAAGTTTAATAATTAAATTTCCAGATCCTGATTTGAATAAGGATATTGTTAGGGAATTTCACCCTGGTATACAAAATATTCATTTTCAAAGTCCTAGTGGTCCTAGATATTGTTTTATACAGATGGCAGAAAGTGTTGATATTGACGAAGCTATAAAAGAGTTAGAAAAGATACCTTTTGGAGTAGGTCATCTGAAAGTTGAAAGAAAATCTCTAAGGGATGAAGATAATCCCATGCCTGAAGAAATAGATCCTTATACATTATACATAGGAAATTTACCAGAATCTGTTAATGTTAATGAAGTAAAAAGTAAATTTCCAACAGCTGCTCGGGTAGATGTAGGCTATGCACAGAAAATGAGGAATACTCGGTAAGTTATTTATTTCATAAAATTTGTAATAACATCACATATATTTTTCTATAATACATATTCTGATTTGTTTTATAGCTACGCTTTTATTAGGTATAATAGTGTAGATGAATCTATATCTGCTTATAAACAAGCACATAATTTAATGTGGGATACCAGAAGTATTATTGTTAGGTTTAGGAGACAGCGTGGTAATACTTGTCTTCCTGGAGAACCTAAACCTAATGTTAAAAAGGTTAAAGAAGAACCAAGTAGTAATTCACAAGTAAAAAAAGAACAAAAAGCTAATCATGCTGAAAAAAGTGGAACAAAATTAGAAACCAATGTAGAAAATAGAATACAAGATAATTCTACTAATTCACAAAGTAAAGTGCAAAATAAAACACCATCTCAGGTTCAAAACACCATTCAAGAACAAAATGCAAATTTACAATCATCTTCTTCCTCTACACCAACCTCGGTTGCCTCAGCTAAATCAGCACAGCAACAACAACCATGGGTGAGATATATACATATAAATATATATATTTTGCTTTTTTTACATTGGAAAAAATAGATAAGGAAGATTAAAAATTAATTTTTTTTTTAGACTGGCCAGTCATCTCAAATACCTTCAGCTTCTGAAGCTCCATCAGAAAGAGAAACTTCTTCAACAGAAAAAGAATCGGTTGCAGAAACGATAATGCTTACAGAAATTAAGGAAGAGCCAGAAGATTATGAAGAAATGGAAATGTCATGTAATATTCGATCTGATGATGATATAGATGATGTAGATGACGATGACGATGACGATGATGAAGAAGAAGAAGATAATTCAGATGAGAATGATGATAATGAAGACGATTATGAAAATGATGAGGAAGATATAGATGAAAGTGGAAATTCATTGAATAATAAACAAAATGTTACAGAAGATAACGAACCATCTGATGTACGTAAAATATTTAATCACATATACATTAAAAATATAATAAATCTTTGAATAACATATTAATTTTTTATATATTTTGTTTTAGCATCTTGACCAAATGTTCAGTGAATTAGAAAACATAACTGGTGATATTGGTTTTTAATACATTGAATTAATTGAACTCCCACATTGATTAATATCCGATGTTTAAAAAAAATTACAATTTGTAAATAATTCTAGTTCAAAAGCGAAATCTGTAACAAGTGAGACTGCATTTATTTAAGTGTAATGGTAGTAGCTGAGTTATATTTAAATACTTTTGTACTGATATGTTTTTACTTTATAAATTTTTACGCTTACATATATCCATAAATCTTTATGTAAACAATTGTGAATATCTCATTAAAATTATTTTCCGTATTTTTAGTTAGGTTCTTTTTTTGAAAACATTTTTCCCAAGATTAATTATTATAAATCTTAATATTCTTTAATATTTACTTTATAATGGCAAACCTCATATTTTTAATTAATTTCTTTTTCTTTTTAAACATTTTACGAGGAACTACTACATAAACTGGAGATTCTTGTTTTTTTTTTATTTGCCTTACTATATGTATCACAAATGACATACAAGAGGACTGCTTTTTTTATGTAAAATAAACAAATTACAATTTATATTGGCAGTGTTTTATTACATTGAAATTATCAATAAGTGAATGAACTGTAAAAGTATACAGTTTGTGGGAAAATCAAAATTTGGAAAGTAAATGTAATTTCCGGAATGAAGTGCCATCTATTTCCTGGCTGTTCGGCGGTAAGAAAGCGCGGGTATCATTACCAGTGTAGTGCCACTTTTAATTGGTACATTTATCAATTGTGTGAGCCAGAAATTGAGAAAAATTAGTAAAAATGTTTGAAGCACGTTTAGTACAGAGTGCAATTTTGAAGAAGGTGTTAGATGCAATAAAAGATCTTTTAACTGAAGCTACCTTCGAATGTTCTGATTCGGGAATCCAAGTACAAGCTATGGACAATGCTCATGTCTCTTTAGTTTCTCTTAATCTTAGAAGTGACGGTTTCGATAAATATAGATGCGATAGAAATTTATCAATGGGTATGAGCATTGCGTGGTAAGATAATTTCAATGTAAAATTTATGAAGGTTATGTTTTCTTTTATATAGTAGAGTAGAATAGATACTTTTAAACAAAACAAGTATTTGTTTAAAACAAAACAAAGTGTTTCATGTTCTTATGTTTACATAAAAAAATAAAGTTATATTAATTTTAAATAATAAATGAAAATTAACAAAATGTTTTAGCATGTCCAAAATTCTACGATGTGCTGGTTCAGAAGACACAGTAACATTGCGAGCAGTGGATAATCCAGAAAATATTACATTTATATTTGAATCACCAAATAAAGAAAAACTTGCAGAATATGAAATGAAACTTATAAATATGGACCAAGAACATCTTGGTAATATAATTATATAATTTATTAGTATTAATAATATAATAATATTATAATACATTATAAATTATATTTTAAAAAATATAATTATAGAATTATTAATTATTATAGGAGACGTCATATTCGTGTGTTGTAAAAATGCCATCTCAAGAATTTTCACGTATTTGTAGAGATTTAAGCCAATTTGGAGAATCAATAACATTTGCATGCTCTAAAGAAGGCATAAAGTTTAGTGCTTCTGGAGATTATGGACAAGGTACATTAAATTTTTTTTATGCAATAAAAGAGAATAACAGGAAGAACTATTAGTTTAATTATGTTAATTATATAATACTTACATTAATTAAATAATATTTGCTGTGAGTCCGTAACATCTTCACACACTATTCAAACACAGGAATTACACAGTAACTGCCTGTGATTATGTTCTAAAATGTTCTGAAAAATATTCATTTGTTTGACCTTCATTGTTATGAAGAATAGGTCATACATGCGTTTATGTATATGTTTGTTTATATTTATATATTTAAAGGAAATATTCCTTCCAGTAATAAAATTCATTAAAGTACAAATGAATTATGAAAAATGTATATTGCAAAATGTGAAAATTTATCTATACAATTAATTGTTATAAATTACAGTTGCACTCATGTAAATTATTCTTTTCCAGCCACTATTAAATTAGCACAAACAGCAGATGCAGATAATGAAGAAGAAGCAGTGGTTGTCAATATGCAAGAACCAGTGAAACTAACATTTTCATGTCGTTATCTTAATTGTTTTATAAAGGCTGGGCCTTTATGTGCACAAGTACAACTATCAATGTCTAATGATGTGCCTTTAGTATGTGAATACAAAATTGGAGACATTGGGCATATTAGATATTATTTGGCACCAAAAATTGATGATGACGAAGAAAATGATCCTTTCAGATTCTTAAATGCCTCTTTTAGTGTATAAATCACAACATCATCAATAGAATGTATTATAGCATTATTTTAACTTCGTGTGTTTCGATTTTCTTGGTTTTGTATTTATCATACTGTTAAAGATTAAGTATTTTCAAGATTTTATTAAAAACAGAATAATTGTATTACTTGGATAAAAAAAGGTATATTTTGATATTCATTATTGAGGAACGATTAAGGATAATTAAAAATACTTTGAAGGTCGTATATTTAAATTTTACATTTAAAAGTCATTTGGCTCGTCACAGTGTCAGCGCAACGTAGAATTGACACTAAGATTCATAATAGAGTGACACGATCATGATTAACGTGGTAATGTGGTGTCAATCTTATAAGATTCATATTGTTACTGTCTCATAAATTGTGACAATATTTTGATAATGTTGCATTTTTTATATGTAAGAAGAACTCAATATATTTCCAAAACATTTGATAAATTTTGAATTATGTGTTATTTCTTATACCCTAGCCTAATTGAAATTCAAATTTTTCCTTAATTTTAATTATCTTATTTCTTATACTTTTTGTGTATAAGCTAGTTTAATATAAAAATACATAATTAGTTTACGAGCTGAGGGAATAAGTGGGCTACCGTGGATGGAATAGCCTAGAAGTATACAGTTAAATCTTACATAATTTGGATTTTATATAGTTACTAAATAATTATATATTAATCAATAGATGTGATTTATACTATGAATTATTTTACACGCACATACTGCGAAGACCTGTATATCGTTAATCCTTATTCTTACATGTTTAAATGAAATTTGTAATCAAAATAAATATTTTTCATATCTTGTTCTATATTCAAAAAACGAATTTAAATAGCAACGAAACGAGACACTTTGGCAATAGTAATCAGCCTCTTTGGTTTTAAAGCCCTGGTATTGCTTTTGTGTTTTTAACATAATAATTTCACATTTAAAATTAAAACAATTATTTTTATACATAATAAAAATGATGGGAAATATGCATTTACATTAATACAAAAAAATAATACCGAAGTTATCCGTTTAAGGTGTAATAAAACTAATCAAGCTGTTAATACCTACTCATTTTCAAAGAAGATGTCACGCACATCAATAATATTTAATTATTTGGACCAATTTGACTTGTTTATATGGGATTATCAATGCATATACTGTTCCTTCAGTCTATAAATATAATTTTAAAAGGTATAAGATGATGTTGCATGACATTTACCCTGTAAATGAAGTATCAACAAGAAAAAGAACATGTACACTTGAAAAATTATACAAGGGCTTAAGCATTCGCGTTGCCATTACTCCCATATAGGCTGGGATGTACATATTTGTCATGCAATGTCCTTAAATGCCTTAGTAAATTACTTTTTACGTTAAAGCCTTTTTTACAATAGGAACAAAGAAAAGGCTTTTCCCCTGTATGCGTTCTTTGGTGAATTACCATCGATGCATGACTCGGAAATTCTTTTTGACAAATGTTGCATAATTTTTGGTGACTGTGAACCCTTTTTGGTTTGGGAGGTGCAGAGTTATTCATCAGAGCTAATTGTTCTTCTGTGTGTTCCGTTTGTATATGGCGCACCCATTCTTGCGGCGTTGAGTACATATTACCACAAAGATCACATTTTAAAGGAGGAAAATCCTTGCTGTCATCATCCACATCACCCTGTGGTAAAAAACATGCACATAATAATGATCTCATTTAACATCCAAAAAATATTAAGTAATATTTATGTTCTTACCTTCCTCTTATTTCTTCGATTTTCAGTCATATCAGCATGTGTAAATTCAATGTGTCTCACCCAGTCTGATGGCCGATTAAATGTTTGGCTGCACATGTCGCATGTTAACGGGCTATATTCTTCCTCCTCATCTGCGCTATGTACGATTTCCTGCAACAATATGATATGGTATTAAAACGAATTTCTTACATACACCATTTATTTGAGACAATGCTTTTGTCTCGTACATACAAATATTACGTACTGGTTTTATATCGATCTCGTGGTCTATCGTTAATGACTCCGATGGATCAATAGTTTCCTCCCAAATTGGTTCGTCTTTCACTAAAAGTTCCAGGTTCAATTCGGTCTGAAACGTGAGACAAAATGAGAATATTTTATTTTATTTGATAAATTCTATCAGATAAAATCATCTTACGTTTTCACCATCTTCGCTTTTAGATTTATTAGACTCCACATCACTGTTAGTGGTTTTCCTTTTTTTCCCATTGGTTTCCACATTTTCCTTATTCTTGTTCTGTTCGTTATTTTTATTTTCCTCCAAAACTTTCTTCGACTCTGGTTCGCTAATCTTCTCCTCAATTTTTTCAATACTCTTTCTCTCTGAGGTAGGTTTCTGAGGTTGAACGTTATTTTGCATCGGTGTGGCCTGTTGCGTATTTTCGACGATTTTCTCCGTACTTGGTTGAACCAGTTTGATTTTTTGAATTTGACCGGTTAAAGGTGGCTGCTCCCGTTTATCTCGCTCCACCTTCTGATTATTCGACTGTATATTCTCCTTTTTACTTCCGGTATTAGATCTCCATAAACCTCGTACGCGCAGTATATCGCCCGCTTTTAAAACACCTTCTAATTGATCATTTGTCACCGTAGCTTCGCCGCTGTACATGTATTGAATTAGAATTTTTAATGTGCGATATCCAATTTCTGTTGGTAATACCTGTAGTATAATATTACATTATTGATTTATCTCGTACGATTTATCCATTAAAAGACCAATACTGGAACGAGGAAAGATATACGAACCACGATTATTGGAGCGTTTGTATTTGCACCAAAGTGGCATGTTTGAAAAATATGACTGAGATACGATGAACAAGCGGCAAGGACAAATCGATGAGCCGCCACGTGCCGGCCGCAGGATGTTGCTAACAAAACATCTGCGAAGGATTCTGAATGGAGTAACGTCGCGACAGAGCTGTGCAGATGCGCGCCATAGCTGTGCCATTTAAGTTGATAATTCTCCGAAGCGGCGATGGCCATCTTTTCTATATCGTTGACAAACAGGAAAAAAAGCATTTCGTTACAGACTTTATAGTGGACAATGCCTAACAATATATATATTTTACTGTTGTATTTATTAAGCCTGTTGCGCCAACCGCGTTTCATTTATATCAGTGCAATTTTTGTATCGTACGTCCATGGGAGAATTTTGTGGAGTATTATTATGCAATAAAAAAATTAATAAAAGGATTTCAAGAAGATAATAATTTGTTTCATTAAGATTTAATAATATTAATAATTTCACAAAAATATCACTATATACAAAAATTTTAGAAAATATATTACTGTTTCTTTCTCTAATATTTGCATATTTTCCTTTGAATAGTAAACAAAATAATCGTTATTTCGCAATAATTGTCTACGATTATTTTGTTATCAACGTTATACTTGAATATCAGAGCAGTGCACAATAAATGTCGAAGACACTTTGTCTGCGAATTTCTTTTCTTTTGATCGAACTCGGATCTCGCGGCGTCGAATGTTTTCTAATATACTTGTTTCACAGAGAGAAACATCACGGTGAAAATGTTACGATACGGATATTGGCTCGATTTCAATGCAACGTTAAACGAATTTCGAACGAAACACCGGAATAGTAATGAAATAATTACGCACTCTCTTCGTCACCCCACATTCACACCCTCTGAATCCTCGTTAACGTTCAACGATCGTGCACGTTGTACACAATGCTTTTTGGAAAAAGAATCCTGTTACGCGGGACAAAATTGTCGTTGACTCGAAATCAATGATTTTTAGATCCTTTTCCGTAGCGAGGATCATTGATTGCTCAGCGCGTAAACGGTTGCATGATATTGCCGCTTGTCGCACGAACGTCGAAGCACAGAGAACAAAAATCTCTTGTCAGCTGCAAAGCGTTTCACCTCAACAGTCGTTACGTTTGTCAACGTGGTTACCTGACGACATTGGCCAGAACTTTGCTACGCGTCACCCGGCTTCACTTCTCTCCTGTTTCTCTTATTTTTAATTGTAACACGATAATCTTCAAGATCTGCGGCACCACACAGTGTGTCTCGCACGCGTCGTTGGTGTTTTGAAAGGCGCTTCGCGCGGATACGGGACACGGGGCAGATATGAGCATCGAACCGCCGCGTAGGGACCTAAAAATCGATATTTCGGTCTTTGCTCCATCCTCTCCGGCGGTGCAGCCGTGCTCGCTTTCGCGGCTAGGTAGGGTGCCCCCCTGTTCATCATCGATTTTCCCGGCTACCAATCGCACGCATCCATTTATCGCATCGATCGCCCGAGCTGATTTCAGCGTTTGCGTCCGTCCGTCCATCCGCCCGCTCCACGATTCATACCCGTGCACCCCGCCGCACCCGGCCCCTTTCCCCACACCCTGCTCTATATCCTATCCACTGTTCAACCTCCCACCCCGAAACCACCTCGCCAGTTACTACCTTAAGCCGTATAGACGCGACTAAATGCGACCCTTCACGATCTTTTTCGTCAGCAACGCCGGACACCACGATATCCCTTGGTCTGCGTTATCCACGATGCCTCAATGTTGATTCTATTGCCTGTTGATATCCCCTAGGCTCTCTTCCTTAGCTCGCTTCTTGCCACACGATCTTTTCACCTTGTCCGGCTAATGCATTTTTGATCGACAATTTTTCAACATTTGAGTGTTAAAAACAATTAACTACGAGTTAACTCGTAGTCGATCAATAATGTGTTTGTAAATTAGTATATTTGACACTCGTTGCAAATCGAAGTGTACCGATAAACGTACAAGATTAAAGAGTCCCTTGTCGTCTTTAGCGATGCGTTGCGTATATTGATTTTTTCAAATTTGCGTAATGGTTTTACGACGTGGCATCGGCAGTTCTAGGATTCGGTCAAATGTAATCGGCACAATCTTTGTTTGTGGAGCAATTTGTTTAATTTAAAAATACGTTATTATTTGTCGAGACAGATGACGCATTTTTTTTCTACAAAAAACTTAAATTCCAGTGGCTGAACTTAAATTCAAGAGAGATAGTAAAAGAGATATACGTTATTAAACAAAGCACGCTTACCTATTGTACGCTATGTTATTATATCGTTTAACGATCGCTTTTTTCCCTTAAAAATATAGGTTGTTATTCAATATTATAGCAATGTAAACATTGTCGAATAAAATAGAACGATGTTTCTTCGAATCTGCTTGTAGTATAGTTCATTAATTTGAAATACTTGATCTATAGATCTCTATGAGGCAATATTATAAGGTTAATTTGTGCAGGAAAATTTTAGGATCGCCGATAATTTGTTCCTAAACATACCTGAAGATGGCGTTCATAGTGAGATTCTTCGATTTTCAAGATTTTGTTTGAATGTGCGCACGTGTATATGTGACGATGTACTGCATTGCGTCGACGACCCATTTTGCAATATAGAAGCGATAAGTTGCACACCCTCCTACCATTAAATAATCAATCCTATGGTTTGAACTGCAATTCCCTATGTGCATAATCAATCTGCGTGATCACTGTTATTCCTTCAGTGTGTTTTTAATCTAAATTAATTAAAAGTTCATACTGGTTAGAGAATTAAGAATTTATCTTTTCATATTTCCTGGAAATTCTGCTTCCTTGTACTTGAATTGAACATTAGTAACAGTAGTAGGCATAAGTCGAGTATCTGAAGATGCGATTCAAGATGCAATTTTTACGCATTTTCATGCGTTTAAAGTCACACAGGTCTTCTTTTATTATCGATTTTTCGCCGAATGTATCGCACTTGAAATCGAAATCGGTTTCTGGGCTAGGTCACGTGGCAATAAGATCACGTGGCGTTTCTGCATACTCCGTTAGAGGGAAGCACAGGTAATCTCGAGCAAACACGATGGCCAACAATCCTTTCCCATAAATATATACGTTATTGTCATCGAGATAAGGTCGATTGACTAAAACTATGCAACGGCTTTTCAAAACGTAATGCATGTCGCGGCATTAGAGACTCTATGAAGGGTGGGTAAGTGTTATTTGTATGTCACGTGCCGAAGTGTGAGCTACAAGTGAATTTTCGTTTCTGAATTTTCTTTGGCTATGATCCTTTAGCTGGTGAAGTCGGTGGCCTCCGTGAGACAGTAGCGATTCTGTCTCGAAAGTGAGTTCATGGCTGTTTATAGAACGCGGAAGAAAGTAAACGAACCCGTTTAATCTGTTTAAAACGACGATTTTCATAAAATATGAGTGTCATCGTGTTTTCTGCAATGGAAACAATTAGGTTACGTTGACAAGAGGAGCGCAGTTCTATAGAAGTACTGAACAACACGAGA
>KQ435727.1:3609578-3626024 GCA_001276565.1 Melipona quadrifasciata | reverse complement strand
ACAGTAAAAATGTTTATCTTTCATTGAAAGTAAAAAGAAGCGCTCGCCGATCATCGAGTTTCAATAATTTCCGATTCGAAAACGGATCGAATTGGTCAGTGGCCAATAAATTCTTTGAATATTCGATGCAATTTGCACGAATGCTCCAAAGAAGGATTTTATGCGTGTCGTGTGTGCACGCTGATCGATTTTCGCCGGTTTTCGCGAGAATGAAAACGGCGAGAGAGTAATCAAGAATCGTGGAAAAATCAACGAACGAGCGTCGAATCGTTAATCGACCGATTTGCGATGGTCGACGCGATCGACACAACCGACCAACCGAACGGGGGAGGAGAGGCCGGCACAGCGGAACACGCCGGATATCCGCTTTGACGCGCGTCTCCGTCCGTTTCGCCCGATGTGCACGCACTTGTGTGCAGGACAAAGGGCCTGCGACAAGCGTGCGTCGAAATTCGCTCGGGGTACCTGGCCTGAAAACGTTCACTTCTGTTCTGAAAACGCGATCGGAACGGACGTTGAACGACGTTTACGTTGTCTCGCGGCTACGTGTACGATATGCCGGTGCACCATGTTCGCGGTGAAGATTGTTTACTGCCAGGTGACGATGGAATTCGCGGAGAATGCTGGAAACGCAAGGTATCACGTTCATGTTCGAGCAGCTTAGCGAAAAAATGGTGCAAGTGACGTTAAATTTCTTTTAGAGGATTTTGTTAAAAGTTTTCTTAAGAAAAAACCCAAGTAAGTATCCGAATGTATGAATATAGAAATCTATCTGTATCGGATTTATCTGAAAACTCGTGAAATTTTTGAAATGTGAGACTTTCTATTGGAGTTTAATTTTATTCGCAAGTTTAGCTGCTGTTACACGGATTGAAGATTTTATCTTAACTTGCACCACTTTTTCTTCGAGACCATCTCGCTTGGATATTAATTGTTTCGTTTCTAAAAGCACTTTGGTGCTTTTCTCTTATTAGCGAAATCGCGAAACGTAGGATCTCGAACTTGTGAGAGTTGACGAAAATCAAGAAAATCCGTTTCTTCTTGATTGAGCGTGTGGAAAAGAAACTGTTGAGATTTTTAATTATTAAGTAGAAAGGTAGCGGTGTGTTATTAAGCGTTCGATGCTTTAGCTTTTATCAGCGATGTCTGTTACCATCGGGGGTTGTTAGAAAACGTGTTAACGAGCGTGAAAATGGATTAGACGGAGTCGAGATCCAGGCATGTCGATCGAGAGATATCATCGAGTGAAAATGGGAAACGCGCGAGTTAGGAAAGAAACATTTTTTGGAAGTGGTTTTTTTCTTTTATATAGGGTTCATATTGATCGAACAATTAATTCCAGCGGCAAGGAAAAACACATTTCTCTAATTGAGAAATGAAAAAAAGATCTTTTTCTTTTGATAGCTAACAGTCTGGAACACAATTATTCACAGAGAGAACAGAATTTTTTTTTACGATCGAATGCTTTCGTAATTAGAAATTTTGTTGCAAATGATTCTCTGCAAATTGAAATCGTTGAATTTTCTTCCATAAATTCCACTCTCCTTCGTCTATATTTTCCCTTCTACACGCGCGGAGCGAAAAGTATTTTTCCTCGATAAAGAAAATTCCTCGACGTCTGATAGGAAATCAGCTGAAAAAACAGTTTTAATCAAAAGTTTTGGCATTTCTTCGATATCGTTATCGGCTCGTACGATAGTCTTTTATGAGAACAGGAACATGGCCCTCATTGTGCAACATCCTGTCTCTATATAGTGGTTCTGTTTCCTGACCTTTCCGAAGTCAGGAGGAATCACGCGACGACGAGCAACTAATGCTGCTTTCCACTTTATCGAAACAAAAAAACTGCGCCACTATTTCCCTGACACAGATCGCGATTATCTGTTACTTGTTCGTCCCCTAGCCATTGAAAAACGTTTCGATTACAATTAATTGAGTTTTCGGGAAGTTGTAGCATTTCAAAGACGAATAATCAAATAAATGGACGTGATAAAGCGTGTGACGCCCGCAGAGAGGATATTCTCTTATTCAACAGCTCACAAATAGTTTGCGAAGTTTGGAAACTGGAACCTCGTAGTTCAAAGGCGCGATAGGAAGCTATTTTTCATCGACGATGATAAAATTGGAGCGCTAATTGCAAAATAACTCACGGCATATTGCGCGAGAATTCTTGGAAAATCGTATTGATCTTTCACGATATTCTGCCTTTAACGTAGTTTTCTTATTGTGCAAAGTCGGGGCAAATTTTCTGAAATTTTCTGAAAATTCTCATCCAATATCTGCACAACAAAGAAGGACCCGGCAATTTGTGATTTGTGCAAAGTTCAATTGACAGTGGAACGTAAAATAGAGATCAAAATAGAGACCGAACATAAGTCTTTTCTGAATGACAACCTAAAGAACAAAGAATCGGTCCTAAAAACTAATACACTTCGAAAAACCTTTTTAGTTTAACCTTTGTAATAAATTGTGAGATTTAACTCCAAGTCTTTAAATAATGGAAATAAATAAAAATCGAGGAACATTTTACTCGATAACCAGACACAGAAAACGTAACGTTTCTTCAAAATCTATCTCGTGACGGTCGATTGATTTGCGATCAATTTGTGGTCAATAAATCGCCGAAGATTTCCGCTTACGTAATGAAATCGTTACACGCACGGATGTATCCTGTTCTTCTCTCTCTCTCTCTTTTTTTCTCGTTTTCGAGCACGAAAAGTTACGTAAAGGAGGCAGCGAGCCTCGAAGCGTGGAAATATTAAAATTGATGTCCACATTAGGTAAGAGCAATTCCTCGATCGAATCCGTTGATTGCATCGAGCAGCCCCTCGTAGTTTTACGCTTCTCTTTTCTCCCTAACTTTTACTCCCTCATCGTCGTTGAAACTCTGTACGCATAGTTGAAAAACAGCGCGTTTCTTAGATTCGTGTAATTTCCCACTGTACGAACGAAAGAGAAAAGACACATAAACATAAGTTCATCTAGAGAGGGAGAAGATTAAATTGGAGAAGAGGGAACTCTGAAAGGAGAATACAGGGAAGTAGGAAAATTGAACGTCTTTAATTCGAACGAACTGTCTATAAATAACCTAACATTGTTAACAATTTTACGTAACTGTCTGTCTGACATACCAGAATCGCGGAAAGTTTGCGATAAACGATCGCGACCATGAGGAAATCGTCCTCGGTTGGCCGCAGCCTCCGCTCGGATCTCTTCCGGTACTCGATCCCTCTATCGAAAGTGATGCCAATCGATTCCGACGACGGCGTCAACGACCCTGCATCGAATTACCACGTGCTACTCGAGTTACTTGTCACTTTCACGAATTGGACTTCTCTCGTTTTCCACGGGCAATGAAATTCACGATTACTCACACGAGCTTAGAAAAGTCTCTAATTAAGCAATCTCGTGACGTTTCGTTGGAATATTTATTTCTCCGTTATTATATTAGTATACTAAGATATAAGAATATCAATGAGTGCAATTTCTATGAAATTATGAAACTATTTGGTTCATACTCACAGTCGTTTGTTTAACTTGCAATTTAGAGAATGCTAACTGTGAAATGTTCGAACAATTCGCTGCAAAATAAGTAACGATATTGACTTTCGAAATACTGTAGGGAATTTTTGAATATTTCTGTGAACAGCTCGTCGTAGACAAAGTGTTCATCACGCAAGTTACAACGATTAACGTTATGAATCATTCCACCTGGGTCCCAGGTGATTCAAGCGTTTCCTGGCGAACAAACCGAGAGAGAATGTTTACTGCGGTTCACACGGGATCGCGCTATTGTTTCGTACAGGGACGAAACGGTATCCTTGGTAACTTCGTGATTCACCATCGAAGGGTAGAAAAGAGGGGATGAAATTAAACCAGTCATTCTTCAGTCAAATATCAACCGCGAATCGCGAAACGTCAGGTGAGGTTTTCCTGGTGGTATCTTTTGAAATTTTTACAGAAAAATGTAAATGTGCGTCGTTCGGTAAGGCAAATTCTTCCTGTGTGTAAACTTTTCCTTCGAATTTCACGCGAATTATTCATCGAAGTGACAGAAATGAATATTTCACCGAATTTCTTGTCGATCGTAATGTAATATTCACGATCGATCATCGCCGTTTCCCTTTCTGACGCGTGCCTTCGACGAGGAAACGCACGAAAACGCGGATAACGCATTAACTCGTCAGAGAAAGCGTGCTGTAGCAAGCGTTGAAACACGGTGGCTGAATGCCGCATCGTTAAGGTGCACGTGCAGTGTTTTTCATTTTTTTCTTCCTCTTTTTCTTTTTGCCGCGGACATTGACAGTACACGTTCATCCTTTTATCGGGAACGTTTCTCCAAACAGACCGCAATTTCACATTCGTCAATCCCGCGTTTCGATAGCCGAGAGATTCCCTCGCATTTTCTTTTTATTCCCTTAGAAACGAGAGAAAGCTCGAAGTACAGTCGCTGGTATAAATGAACTTTGTAAGAACTTTTAATCTTCTCACGTTTGATGTTGCACCAAGTGAAAAAAGTGTATCCGTCCTTGGTGCATTTATGAGTGTATCTGTTGTAGAAAAATAATTGATAAAAAAAAATGGTGAGAGAAATTGTTAATATACCAGTCATATAAAATATACGCAAAGAGTTTTATCGGTTTTCCAGTGACAGTCGAACGATCATCGAATTTACTTTTCCGCCTTTTACTAGTACGCGCAATAGTGTAAAAATGTCCCGAGAGGGAAACGAGCGGCGCGTGAAACGCGAGCCCGGGGAAAGGGGAGGAAATAAAAGCTGGCCAATCGTTAGGAAAGTATCGTATCGTGCATATCCAGGTGACTCGAGTGTAAGTGGTACCTAGGCCAAGCGCCATGGTCACTTTCTTCTTCGTGGTCTCGTGTGACATTGCGTTCGCGACTCGTTGAACACGAAACGAGAAACGAGATGCCTCGAGGAATTGCGCTCTTTTCTTCTTCTTGCAAAGAAGAGCTTTTTCACGGCGATTTTTTTTTTTTTTATCACTGAAAGTGACTTTAGTGGGGGTAACCCAGAAAATCGGGCCTCTTCAGGTGCAACGCTAATGCAACGAAAATTAGCGATTGGTTGATTTGGGTCACGTGATTCGTGAGGGGGCGTGGGGTAGACCTCGAGTAGGAGTGGTGTTCAAATGTTTGCATGCCAATAAAGTTTTATGGCAAAAGAATCGTCTTCATTTCCTAGTCAGAACAGTTGCTTTTGGGCCTTTCAGTGAGATGAATCGCACTGGGATACAAGTCGTGCAGTTTTTGAAAAACTCTCTCTACGCGACTCGGTTGAAAATTCATGGTATATAATATTTATATAAAGTACATATTTAAAATTTCTTACGGACGCGTAAAAAATGAACACTTTTCTCGGGGAGAACGAATATTCGTTTTCGACGCAAAATTTCCATACGTATCAGAGTGAATTTGCGACGCACGTAAATGTCGTGGAAACTCGTAAACGTCAAATGCAATATATTGAAATGATAACACGTAGCTATATTCAAATCTAGTCGGAAAAAATTCGCATAAATGTCTAAGAGTCTAAGAGTCCAACAAAAAGAGCAGTAAAAAAATTCGACGGACAAGTTTGAAAAGACGAATTATTTACGCGCTTAATTCTCCTGCCTCTCAGTTAGAACTTCTCATCAACTGCTTGTGGCGAGCCAGCTCGATGCGTTAATAAACACTACAGAGGAAAATTAAGCGCGATTCAACGATCGTCTTTTGAACTGGGTTGCTCGAGGATCATACAAGAATCAATTTGACAACGTCTGATTTATCTGTAGCTTCTGCCGGTAAGGAGGAAGTAGGACCCGATAAAACTGCGTAAATGTTTAAAACGCTCTGCTAACCCCGCATACCCTTTCGACGGAAGATTCGCGGTGCGAAGCTTCTCCTCGTCTCACCGGCGTTGCAGTGCAAGAAACGAAGATAGATATTCCCATTGAAATATTCAAATCGGTCGACTGAAATTTCAGACACACTGTGTCACGGCCGAATTATCCCGATAAAACAGCCGATGAATTTTTAATTTGCTCTTGCAGCGTGCCAGATATAAAACAGACTGGCTCTGCCCTTGACACGATAGTGTCCCTTTAAATCTTCCGGAAGTTGCGCGTCAAGTGGAAAATAGATCCAAATTTCTCCTCGAGGAAAAATTCCACGAATCGAGAGATATTTTCCGTATTTTGTGTCCCATTTCCGCGAGATGGAACTTTGGCCGCTGAGACGAAGTTTCTAGATATTTGGTTTTTGTTGAACGTTATAACGTACGTATAGCAAAACCCGTCGGCGAAATGGCAACTGAGGATCACGCTCTGACTTGTTAGAAGATATCTCTGGTTTCACGTCGCGCGAGGTTTAAGAATTCCGCGAATTACTGGTACAGCGCGATTGTTGAAAAATAGTTGTCTCTATGCGAGAGACAGTGGACGGTATACGAGATCTAACTGGAGGTTGCGAATTCGTGCAACGTGCCATGTAAATAAGATTCCGTGCGACGCATTTTGAAACGGGTGTACGAGCGTCACGCGCGTGATTTACTTACGTACGATCGTAATTGACACTGTGATTTAACACGGTTAGCATACATTAATCTCGAGAAAAAATACCGCGCGACATTGAACTTTTCTCTCTTTGAATGGTTTTCCTCGATGATTTATCCGAAGCTGAAATTTGCCCCCCAAGAACTTGAAACTTTGTTCCAAGAATTCTCAGCCGACCTCCGTGTTTTCCTCGCTGTTTCTCATGATTCTCACGTAGATAATACGTTGCACGTGAGATTCGTCACTTTTTTTTAATAAAAATAAAATTACCAAGAAGGTGCTACAGGTTAACTTCGTTAACTCATCTCTCGCGTTCGATCGTTCGAAGGCTGGATTGGCTGGTCCTCAAATTCTGGCAAATATGGCACACGGTCGTTGCCAGTTGGCCCTCAGATTTTGCGAGGACGATCGTATCTTCAGCAGAGAAACCTTCGAGGTCTTCGACATTGGGGCCATTGTTGCAGACGCCCCTGACACGTCATCCTCGATGCTCGGAATAATAACGCTCGTCCATTGTCCTGCGGGGGCGTTTGTTTTTGCTTTTCAACAATTGCGAAACAGCTCATTATATGTTAAACGCTTTGACACGGACTAAAATTCACTCGGGGAAGAGGGAAGGGGGGAGGAATTCTTGGAAATCGCCACGAGTCACTTACGTCGGTAATTAAACATTTCTCGACGAGATAATGCTTGCTGTAATTCTCGAGATCTCTGGCACATGTAAGGTTTCTGGAGTCTTCTAAGAACTCGAAGGACGCTTTCGTCATCGTATTGTCAATCAGTATTTTTAAAGAGCGTTTTTTTTCTCTTTCAGTTTATGTCGTTTAGCCAGCAGGATTACCGGTGTCCTTTTTTCTTTTTGGTTGGTAAACTAATATCGTAATTTTTTATCGCTTTTACGTTATCTTTAGTAGAATCATTTTGGTACTTCTGCATTTTTTTAATTTATTATTCGTATAAAAAAAATTGAGATAAGAGATAAGAGACGACAGAACGAAATTCAAATGTTGCACTGAATATTCATCAATCTATTTTCTCTCTCGTCCCTGTCTGACCTTCCCTTGTCACTTTAATTTAGAATCTTCGTTAAACTACGTAGATCACTTCCCTCCCTCTCTCTCTCGAAAAAAAATACATTTTCCAGTAAATCTCCCACGGACGATCTTGTTATCCAAGGGAAATTACAATCTGCCAATTTACCGAGAAGATAGGAAGAGACCAACGGATCGGAGGTGGCAATTTCCAAGTGAAACTCGTTACAGGCTTTAAACCTCGGGGCTTTAAATTGGATTTCAAAACCTACCTCCAGAGTTTCAGAAGAACCGAAGAATCGGTCGAAGAATGCAGAAGGTGAAGGCTGTCGATCGTGAAAAATTCGCGATCGGCGGTTTCGCAACTCGTCTCGCTTGCTTCCGAGTCGACGGATCAATGACGTCACGTTCTAAGGCTAAGGTGTACCACTCCACTCCCACTACGAGTGGGACAAACCGAGGCGGAGACACGGGTGCACGATGTCCTGTCGAGGGAACAGGTGGTACAGTGGCGATCGGTCAGCCAAGTACAACGATATCCGCCAGTCGATCCGCGAGCGAGAAAGTGAAAAGCCGGCACGATCGTTCTTAGATCCAGATCGATCGTACATCGCGGACGATAGAAACTTGTCCCTCGCGACAATTTCACTCCCGAGAGTCGATTCACTTTAGAAGTTTCGCTAGCTGAGAATTCTCACGAGTGTCTTTTACTGCAACGATCAGGATCGTTGTCCTCTTCGCGCTGAAAAGGGGAACATTTGGAGGACCAGACGGGTAAGAGGCGAGATACGTTTGTACTGTAAAGGATCGACGATGCGTCGAATTTTTGAGTAGGTTGAATAGGGCGAGTATTTTGTCTTGGAAACGTCATTCAATTTTACTTTAACGAAAACTAGTTTAACAAGGATTGCTTCTTTATTGGAATCTGCGTCGGAGTTGTCAACTTCCTTGGTACCACTGGTATAAAAATTTGTGTAATTGATATTCAAGAGTTTGTCAGTTACTGTGACGTTTGAAGAGAAAAAAACCAGATGATCCTTGATTCATCTTCCTATCGATCCAAATATCGATTACAATATTGAAATTGACATTTCGATAGATAAGAACAAACTTCCAAAGTTCCAACTAGTTCCAAATTTCTTTAAAAGAAAGAATCAATCTGCTCAACGTGTCCATTTTCGCTCGTTTCATCAAGTATATTTCCAACTACCAAATACCTCGTTGCACGAGGAAGAGGAAAGTTTCATCCAAAGGTTTTGCAACGCGTCGATACTGCGCGCCTGGCAACTCTGAATTTTCAGCGGCTCGTAGTGGATCCGTAGAAATGGAAAGGAACGCGGTACGCAGCGCGATATTTTCGACAAGCCAGTTCCAATTACGTAATCCATAGTCTAGGCTTCAAGTACGTGCGTAAATATCGCGGCTGTTACGTACGAAACTATTAATTCTACAAAATCGTTAGTCACGGTCCTTCAGATGGTTCTTTTTCACACCGATAATTATGCAATTTGCATATTCGATATCGACAGAGAGATTTTTTCATTCGAATCAAGGTCACTCGGTCAGAAGAAGAAGAACTGACGTCAGAAGAACTGACGGCTGCTTTTTTTCCTTTCCTTTTTTCTTTCGCCAGCGACGTTTTTATCTCCGGCGAAACTTCACAACGCCGCCAATCGATTATCGCTGTTTCGCACTTTTCAGCTAACGCGCGTTAATTCGCGGCCATTAAGGCGCCCGCTGGAGACGGGAGATGCGAAATTGTGGCGCGACGCTAACTCGACGACACGGTGATTCGCCTTTCAATTTAAATTCAGATTAGTGATTCAGCGTTCCTGCAATTTCGCGTCGATAATTTATGGTAATTTCCAATTCGCGAGCTTAAACCTGATTTTGCTAAATTTACAGCACGCTGTTAATAATTATTATTTACGATTATCGTATTGTACGGTGGAAATTGTGCAACTGCATCAATGATATATGATAATTTATAACAACGTCGTAACCATTTTCGTAAGGAAAAATCTTATAGCAGTCTACTCGATCTCATTTTGATAATCCCGAGTTTGTTTTCTTTTTCAAAGATGCTTTTACATCGAGTAACGTGGATATTTTCGTATAACGAGGAAAATTGTACGACTTGAGAACTTTGAGAGAAAAAAAAAGAAAGACTTCAGACGAACGTAGATGAAATCTGTTAAGAACGCCAGCTAAATTCAACCTACGATCTATGCACGTGTCGAACGCGTCTTCCACGGTGCATGCAAAATTAGTTGATCGCCGAGATAGAGCCGTGTTGTTGCGAGATGTGTTCACGACACTTCGCAACGATGATTACAACTTCATTGACCCGTGGAACAAGGGAGTAACGCCGGTTGTTTCCCCATCGACCAGGCGCGAACCATCGGCTAGACGTGAACCACTGTTCAAACCGCGGAACTTCTTCCGGTCTGTGTCATAGGATATTCCCGCCGCGTTTCTCTCGAGGCATACAAACTCGGCCCTTTCCTTTCTGGCTGCGGTACGAGTGCAATGACGCCCGATCAACCGGAAGTCTCCCATCGATTCCGATACGTTCACGAGTACAGCTAGCTATGTACGTACGCGTTGGACGAATTAAAAAAGTTCCTCGTCGTTGGTTCGGATCGTCATGCCACGTGTATGATGTTATCAGTTTGGAAAGTTTGGCAGTCGAGTTGAAATTTCGAGAGATAGAGAGGTGCGATATTTTCCGACGGCTATCGATACCTATTAACCCAGTTAAATATCGTATAGTATCGGTGTCTGAAGGATAATTGAACGACGGCTTTTGCTTCCGCTCTGTGAGATTCTCTTCAGCAGCGTTGTTTGCTGTTTGACATTGTTGATCCATTTAGTAAAGTAGTCGATGATCTATCGTAACTGACGAAGAAAAAACATTGTCCTATCGAGCTTATTATTCTTACACGGAAGAAGGCCAAAAAAAAAAACGACAAGAAGTCAATATTTTCTAATTAATTATAGACGGATTTAAATACCTAGCTGAATATTCTGTCTGGAAAAATATTCTTTCGTGCAATATTCAACGACTGGCGTTTAAAATGTTTATTATCGAGATTATCACGCGCTTCTCTCGATTGGAAGCGTGTTGAAAGACACTGAAAGCCAGAAGCGATTTCAAGACATAATCGAAGCACCTGTAATTGAAAAGTTTCTAAACTTCGATCCCTAAGGCTAATCTACAAGGGTAACATTTTCGCATTCCCAGCGAGGAAGTAGTCGAGAAAGCGTAATCGAATTAGTTAACATTCGAAGGCTCGTTCGTTTCTACTTGTCAGAAGTTCATAAATCCCGAATCCTGGTGTTTAAGATTGCCTCGTCCCGGAAGATCGTCCGAAAAGCCTCGGAAAGTTCGCTGTCACGCGAATCCAATGCAAACGAAACTTCGAAAACTGCGTGGATTAGCGAACCGGGAACTTCGGGACAAAGTTCGAACAATTTAATCGCTCCTTTATTTATTGTGGCTGATAGAACGACGACAAACTGGGATTACTAAATATCATAAGAGAAGAAATTAAGAATTCAAGATCGGAGTGAATTATTTTACCTCCTTCGTCAACGATAAATTACAAATTAAATTATTATTTACAATAATAAATAGTTTCTCGAAATTTTGCATTGAAATTTTCTCTCGTTCGATGGTGAACGCTCGCTTAAAAATTTAACACGTGCTGTATTTTCACTGTAATTCTGTCTCTAAGTTTTGTAAATAATTAAGAGACTGGACTTTCAAAATTGTGCGTAACGAAATCACGCAAACGAAAAGTTTCAAGCGTGCTTCGTCGTATTCGACAAGAAGCAATAATCAAGAGGTTGTCCAACGCGGAGACACTCGTAGTTTCATTCGCGGTGGAAAGAATTTTGTAAAAAGAAATGGGTCGCGGCGATCGGTGCGTGGATAATTAAAGGATTCGAAAAGCGGCCGCGCGAGGCTTGCTGTTCGTTTCGTTTTATTTTTCCTCCATGGTTCGCGTGCGACGATCTTTCTAGCCTGCGTCGTGAAAATTGTGCCAAAACGTGTCGCGAAAGCATCGATAAGCTCGTTAAAACTATTTTACAACTCTTGGGGGCGGTAGAGATTGATCTCTCGGTACAGGTTTCCCGAGCAAATGCTGCGGACCAGAGTAATCGCGTTTGCTTTCGATCGCAATTGCGTAGGTGTTTCCTATCGTACGAAAAAGTAGAAATATAGTACAAAGATCTCTCTCTCTCTCTCTTTCGTCATGCTGCGTTCGACGGAAAAAATTCGAGAGAAAAAATTTTTTCGTGAAAATTTTTTCTTTTGACATAACGTGAAAAGAATATTTCATTGCAATTTAATGTTCTTTTTAATGGACTTTAGCAGAAGTTTAAATAATTCGTTGTAAAATTGTACGTTTGAAAAATAAATAATTCGCTGTAAAATTGTACGGCGGAAAAATACGCTCCCGCTCGACGAATCATAAAACAGATAACAGTTTTTCAAAAGTTTTATTTTCCAGAAGTACTCTCGACTTCAAAGCAACGAGGACGACGTCAACTTTTTTTGACGTGGAGCTTAATGGAGCGTAGATGTAGGTCGATAAAAAGCAGATTAATTCAAAGTTTAATGTGTTGTTCAAGATCGAAGCGATACTCGCGCAAGCAGAAACACGTAATCTGCGCATCAAATATCACACTTTGATTAGAAACGACGAAACACGATGCTACTCCTCTTGGGAGTTTATTTCAATTTATAATAAAAATTTCTGCATTCGTCGTACGATGAACGAAATGCTTAAAGACATCACACACCTGCTGGCGTGTGACTTTATAAATATCCCAAACTATGCGCAGCCTTTGAAGAAGCGCATTATTTAAAGCGAAGGAAAGAAAGAAAAAATTGCGAAATTTCTGGAGGATCTTCGTCGATCTTCTCGTTTAAAGTTTCTTCTCCGCTGAGAAGAGAGAAAACAAAGTGCATCGAGTCAGTTCACGTAGCTCGGAAACCGGCTCGTAAAAGTGGCCGAGATAACCCGGCAAAAATGTTACATAACGATCCGCTGTGCTCAGTCGAACACAATGAGACGACGATACGCCATCTGCATCCTGGCTTCAAGGATTCGAGTTGGAGCAAAGGCAGACACGCGGTCGAAAGGCCGCCTTTACTTGCAGTTTCTGGCTGTTCGAGCGGAAAAACCGGCGATCTTGAGCCGTTTGTTAGCCGCGAAAGAAAGAGAAAAATATCGGCTGCAATTCTCTTTTTCGCCATTCCATCCCGTGCTCCATTTTTGATCAATTCAGGAATAAAAAGATCTCAGCGACGAATTAAACTATCGAGAACGATTAAACGTTTTTAAAAACACGTTGCGCGGCATTTTCGAGAATTTTTCCATTTCCAACGAAGCTGCAACTTCCCGCCGCGAATTCAACTGCATTTGAGCGAATTTTCCATCGAGTTTACTTTTCTGAAACGACGTAGCCAGAGTTTCAGGGTTGGGCAATATCTGAATGCATTAAAGTCAAATCGATGGAAAGAGAAAGTACGCGATATCAAGCTCCTAGGTAATTTCACGGGGAAAGAGGGGCAAATTAACTCTTTCGCGAACTGAATTTTACGACGTGAAAACGATTCGTGAAAACGACGAAAAGGATTTGTAGCGACGAGATGTCCCCGAGTCCAGAACCGAGAAGCAATTAAAAGATAAAACGAAGAAGAAGAGAAAAAAGCTTCGGTACATTCAAACGCAAATGATAGGCTATTTTCAGATTCAAACGTAATTTAAATAATAATGCAAACGTTTACGTTATACGCTTTATTTGCACGAGCTTCACGAGATGATCGCACGACTCCGTTTTCTCATTAGTATACGGCTCGTGAACGCTGAGTTTGTGCATTTCATCGTGGAGTAATCTTGACACGAATGTCGCGATAGTCTTTTCAGTGTCACGCGGCTTACTGCTCTAATTACTGGGTAAGTTACCCTTTCCCAGCTGTTTCGTCGAGGATTGTTTCGAAGCAAATAATTGTTACACTTCTGCGATTTCAACCAACCAACCAGTCGGATCATCCGATTGATTTTTTTCTCTGTGCTTAACATTAACACTTTTGCGCTAAAATTTTTCAGTTCGGCGCTAATTTTAAAAAAAGGATCAAACGGTTTATTTAGGTACAGTTGTTTTTCAGTTCTTGAAAATATTACGCAAACGTTATTGGTGGAATAACGTCTGTTGGCATGGAAATATGCATGCTTAATTAAATTTATGCACGCGAAATTAGTTTAACTGCGTCACAGATTTAATTAGAGCAATTCCCACACGATGCAATTTTCCAACATTAACTCGAACTCCAGATTTGTGAGAATTATTAGCTTGTAAATAGAAATATTGATTCTAATCGTTCAGGTATACCACACTCACAACGAGACGGAAAGTTCAATAATTCTGTATCAAATTCACAGCTTCAGATATGGAAATATTAACTTGAACTCCAGATTTATGAGAATTAAAAAATTCCGATACTATACTCGAACAAAGTTCAATAATTCTAGTCTATTAAATTCACAGCTTGTAACTATTTGTTTCATTAGGGATGTGGGAACGTAGTTTCTTACGGTCTGTCGAAACTACGTTACGAAAGAGAACATTAAATTTGTATCAACGCTGGCCGAGCAAGTAGACCTGTAAAGGCGTAGTTACGTTTTTTCAAATAAGGGAACGTTGCGTGACCGCTTCATTGATTATGGCCTTCGTGTCAGAATGCATCTATATTACTCGGCAAAAGTACAATAACGCATCAATTACCAATAGTCGAAAGGGAACATCAAAACACTGCCGTCTCGACGTGAACTTGTGCAACTAGTCCGACGCATCGCTAATCGAGCTTGAATACACGACATTCGTCGAAACAGGATGCGTTAAACGTAAATTAGCCTAAAGAAATTTCATCAACGCGACATTCCTAGTCGTTCGTTGATGGGAGATTTTCACGACGGGAGATTTCCCGTTTTGACGATTCATACGTTCTTACGTTATTTTTATAAAAAAGAAAAACACTTACAATTTACGCGTCTCGAATACATTAGAATTTCCGTCTTAAAGGATTAAAGTATAAAATCTGTATCACAGAAATGAAAGTGCAACGAATGTGGCAAAGTGAAGACACAGTGAAGAACATAATTTTCGAAAATTTCTTTAATCAGAATTCTTCAATAAAAGTAAAATATTTTTATTACAAGTGTCCAAATATTTTCGCAAGCTATATATATACTATATATATACTCTCTGTTTGTGCTTTTTATTCTTCGCGAATCACGAGACTTGTATTCTGGGGTTTTGTATTAAACATTCGTGTTACGTCTTGTTAACGTGATGGTTTATTATTGAAATATGCGGCATTGGCATGTCGACTGATATCATAGACAGGGAGATATCACAATGCGCATTGATAATAGCGTTTCCTACTTCCCGTAATAATACCCTGAGAGTACGAGCACGTGATGCACGTTTCTGGCCTCATTCTGATTCCCTGCGGGGATTCAAGGTCCCTAAGAACGAACGATTATTCGTGGTAAAGTAACTAGTGTTACTAGTAGCATTGACAGCTTATTTCGAGTCTTTGAAGTCTATGAATGGCACTTGTTACGTCGATTTGTTATTTTTTTCCCCGAACGAAAGCAAGAGACGCAACCAACGTTGAATTTTTAATGAATTCTGATTTCAATTAAATTTTTGATACATCGATGCATCGCAAACGTTCAAAAGAAAATTTTTTTTAAATACAAATAACAAGGTGGAAGATATTTAGTTAGTATCAAATTAAAAAAAGACGGAAAACATTATTCCAAAATTCTGCCAAATAATCGCAGAATTTTAAACAAAATCCTCGCATTAGCGTGTAATAGTAATCGCGATAACTTGCAGCAACGAAAGGGGTAAGTTAACTGCCACTTGAAACCGCGCCAATTATCGACGTAACAGGTTGTACATGTTAAGAGACTTTTATAGAAGTCGTCGAGTATTGTCGCTCGAAGCACGAAAGGCGCAAAGAGGGTTGATCTAATTCCGGTGAATTGCAGAGAAGGGGGACGACACGAGGCGAATTCGGCGCAGTCCACGCAGGATCGCAAGAAGCTGTTAAAACGAACGAGGAGCCTCGCGGTGATATCCGAGGACGAATCTCGACACGATCGAGAGGCGCGTCACTTTAGGCTCGGGCAATCGACCTTCGATTTGCCTAGGAGGCACCAATTGATCCCGCGAGCCAAGCTCATCGATCGCAACTCTTTGAAGGACAGGTAAGTTAAAAGGATAGATAGAAAACGAATTTATTGGTTATCCCCAGAGGCGACGACGAGATCGCTCAAGAACTCTCCTTGCTTATCGATCAAAAATACTTGTAATTACATCTTGTGCCCTCGCTCGATCGTATCTCGCCTGAGAGAGCCTTGGATCGTTATAGTTACGTCACTACACAGACTTGTAATCGTAATTTTATGAAACGCAGGGACGAATCTTGATTTCATTCACGTTGAAACTTTTCTGATCAAAAGCCCACGAATGTATTTTAGAGATACAGATTGTTTCTGAGTTCTGAGGGAAATCATTTGTCCGCGAGAAATCTTTGTCTTTAAAATTGATCTTGATTTCCGACTTCTTCCAGATTAATCTGGATTTTTTTAATTTACTGGGTTACAAACAAGATGAACGATAACTACCGAGATATGATGTGAATTTAATTTATTTTCTTAAGGAACAACGAGGCACGCGGAAACTCGAGCGCAATAAACTTCCATTCCAGTGAAAATCGAGCAATTAAGAGAGATAATTTGTGTCTGCCGGAGTTTTGCGAAAGAAAATAATCACGC
>KQ435727.1:3588979-3608206 GCA_001276565.1 Melipona quadrifasciata | reverse complement strand
GAGGCGAGACCGTATCATTCGAAATCTGCCTGCGGTCTTCATTCGATTCCTTCGGGGCTCCCATCATTTCCGGATCCTCTTCACTATACTCGGGGCAATCGGACCGATCCTGATCGACTGAACATCCTCGACTGGCCCGAATCACCGAGACGTTATCGCAGCGTACAGTCACTGGACACCGTTAGCGGTTTAGTGGACATCGTCGAAGACGGCTGGCCAATCGAGGGGAATCGCAGTATCGATTGCATCTACACTCAGGTAAATCTTTGCACTCCTACTGTTACACTCTTCTATGCGCTTCGAAACGGCAGATGGTAATCAATTGTTTTATTTTCAACGGACGTTACTATCGTTGAAATGATATTTCGGAACGAACGAGAGAGAGAAGATTTAACAAGAAAAGAAATTAAATTGAATTAGGTTGGTTCGTTTCATTTTTTTTTCGTGGGATGGTTTCTGAGGTTTTCTTTCTTTGTCCTCATTAAAAATACAAACCTGTATTGTATCGCGTCAGCTATCACATCAGCCAGTATCGAAGATGGCAGGAGATGATTGTATTTTGGTGAAAATGAGAGATTCGCCTTTTAATTTTTATTTAAAAACCGAACGAAACAAACCCGATATAAAAAGGCAATTTCGATGGTCACAGATGACACTGTCCGAAGATTATTTTCGCAAAGAATATTCTTGACACTAAGAACTACCGACAGCCAAAGCATAAAATTCCCCATCAGAGACGTTAAAGTAAAAGAAACAGAAAATCTTTATAATACAATAGGATATTTCACAAAGATTTCACTCAAAAATACACTGTTTTGCATCTACAAAATATCTAGCAAAAATACTCGAATGGTAGTTCTAGCGTGTTGAAAGAAAGAAATTGAAATTCCTAGCGCAAGCTTCATTGCTTTAATATCAACACTGTTCGGTCTGTTTTGCTATTTATTCGATTATTAAGCGATATTATGCATCCGAAATTTGTCGTCTCGGCTGCATTCGATGGCACCTGTAGGACTCGTAGACTGTGTCGATAAATTCGGCCCTTATCTCGAGTAGCGCTCGAGAGCGGGGATCGTTGTGTGCTTATCTGGAAACTAGGATGGAATATCGATACGACGTTCCAGAGAAAAGTAGTCGGTACACGTCCCTTGATCGTAAGAATTTGCGTATAACGTTGAAATGTTCGACAAGCAAGATCGACAGACGTGACACGTGAAATGTCCGAAATGTTTCGTTTAACATATCGTATTTTCCGTGGATAAACAGAGTAGAAAGATCAATATTATGTGAGCAGCAGACTTATGCATACTTGTAGGTGGTAATGTCGCGTTATTGCGAGGCAGAACCTGTTTGTCGTTCGTTAGTCGAATATCGTTCAAAGTTCACTGGATTGCAATATTACAACTGGTCTGGCTAATCAGAGATTTTCAGAGACACCAGGCGATTTGGACCCTTGTTGCGTTAATTAATACTCGGAGAAGTACGCTTGCTTGCTTACGTTTCGTGAGTTTCTCAATAACCAACCGAAAAACAGCGTAGACTCACGAAATCTCAATGGATCGTGTCGCAAATTTTAATTAAATAACTGTTCGCGTGCTCAGCTAAGGTTAAAAATTCATGACGAACATGCAAATCGGCATACACGTAGTACGAGACGACGCTTCGCCTGATTCTGTTCCAAATTTAAATCCCAAATTTTCACGGGGTTCAACCTACTTTCAGTCTGCTTCTCTCTGAATATACAGTCATTGCGTAGTTCGCGTAGTATATTTATCCGGTATTATTTCATGTTGTAAGCTATTTGTAAACCATTCAAAATTACTTTGTAATTAGCTTGCTTCTATTTCCACTATATTCAAAATTCCAGATGTTAATGCAATTTCGATTAATTACATTCGCGATGTAACTATATAAAATAAACGTAAATTAAAAATCCTGCTGCTGCTAAAATTCTCTAGAAGTCGCGTCAAAGAATCATATTTTCGTCATTTCGCGTAATTCGATTATTCAGGTGAAACGCAAACGGAAGGAGCACAGGAGCCTAGACAGTATACTGTTCGAGGACGACGGCGAGCTAGAGTACTTCGACGTTCTGAATCTGTTGCCTTTGTCGAACGTGCGTTTGGAGTTCGACGAGGAGGACGCGCGTAACAACAATCTCCGACGGAGGAACGATCCGGCCTTGAAATCCCTCGAGTGTCTCGAGTCCCGGGTCGTGCAGGAGAGATCGTCCGCGAGGAGCAACGCCACGGACGAGGAGAAATGTAAGGAAACCACCGCCAAGGAGGAGAGCAGCACGCAGGATATCGAGCAACCCGACTGTCAGAGAGAATCCGACTCCTCGAGTCGATCCAGAGATAATTCACCATCGGAGAACGCGACGGAGGACTCGTCGTGTCAGAAGGACGACAGAGACTCGGTAATTTGTGTTGGAAGCGAACCGACAGACTCGAAATCCGCGTGCTTGAACGTCAACGAGGATAGGTACGGACTCGATGACGAGGTAGTGGCCTCGGATAGGGAACGGGTCGATCGAAAGGTCGAAGAGGCGGAGGATTATAAATCCATTTGGATCTCGGACACGGAGGAGCAGGAGGAGATGTCGCGAAGGCCGCAAGTGCTCAAGATCGTCGACAGCGACGTGACAAAGAGACGGCATCGAAGTCTCACTGTCGATCTTGGCTCCATTAAGAGAGACGAGCCAAGGGACGAGAAGCTGCAGAATGACGGACAGAAATCAGGCAACTGTGTCGACGCGGTCAAGTCGAGTAAGAAGATTGACGAGGTTGATGGAACCTTGAAGAACGCAGAGGTGAGTGTTTACAATGTTTAGTTGAAAGATGCTTTCAAGTGTTATGCATTATATATAATACACGCGTAATATATGTAAAAGTATACCTTCGTGTGTAGTAAGTTTGAGTACATTTTTATTTAATGCTAGAACTACCAAGGACTGAAGTATACAATTTTCGTCAGAGATGTTAAAATGAAAAAAAATGGAAAAACTGTACAACACAATGGAATATGCAATGTTTTATAAAAAAGCATTTAAATCTGTAAAAATACAGCGTTTTACACCTATAATATATCTAATGAAAGTTAGTGGTTAATCATTTTGACTATCTCGGTAGTTCTAGTGTTAATTTAATATTCAGTTGTATGTTAATTTCTGTACATCTTTTTAGTTATATTATTTAATTATATTAGTTATATTACGACAGACTTGTTCATTTCTTAAAAACGTATTAAAATAACCTAGGCAGAGGTTGATCATCGCTGTTGATAGTAAATCTGTGCATATAGAGCGTGTACCTAAATTCTTTTATCGCCAATATACAAGATCCTTGCACAGTCTCAGACTTCAACCATATATACAAGTCCATTCAACCATGAAACACCCGAAAGAAATTCCAACGTGCAACGAGTGGAACGCGATTTCTGTCGTTGCAGATCGCGAATCTGGAGGAGGTGGGGCACGAGGCAAACACGAGCGTGGAGAACGCGAGAAACACCTGCACGGAGCCGAAAAATTCGCAGAAGGACGCCTCGAGAGGAAAGCAGACGGAGGGTAGATTCGAGAGGATCGTGAAAGAGACGTCGAACATAATCGGGAAAGCGTGCAGCGTGGTGAAAGGTAGCCTGGGTTTCGAGGCACGGTCCGAGAGCTCCGACCTGGGCTTAGGATCGGAATCGGGAAGCGACACGAGACGAAGATCCGTGGACGACGGCATCGACGAGGACCACGCGTCCAACTGCAAGAGACTGTCGTCCCTGAAGGAGAACGAGAGCCAGAAGACGCGCGGCAATCTGACAAGATCGAGGAGCTGCGTCGACTCGATCGAGTGTCACCTGGACGACGACCAAGAGTTCGATCACGTCCGTTACAAGATCATCAAGTCGAACATGTTCGGCAAGAACATGTACGCGAGCGCTCGCAACGACGTCACTTACGAGGGTCTGATGCAGTATCTGCGAGAGTATTCGTTCCAGGAGCTGCTGTTGGACAACAACGTTGTCATCATAGAGCCAGTGCGCGCGGAGACGATAGAGCGGAAGCCGTCCTCTGCTGGAAAAGCGAGATCCGAGCCGAGCTGCAAGGTAGGGGGAGCTATACAGAAGAAAACGGAAACGGAGAAGGGAGATCAGAGGAGCTGCGGGGGCACGAACGACAGTGGCAAAAGTCCGAGACAGTCGTCGATTAAGAAGCATTTCTTCTATCATCCCATCAGGGTGAACCGCGAGCTCATCGACGAGGAACTACCCGACCCGGACACCGTGAAAAACGTCAGGCGTATGTTTGAGAACACGTTGAAGATGAAGAACGGTTCTACGCTCTCGAAGGATTGCAAGAGCGTCAGTATGAAGGATCTCAGTACCATCGATCGCGACCATTTCGACGAGATGTCGGAGAAGGCAGAGGGCACCAGGTAAAACACGATTCACTTTTATTAGTTGTACTAGTTCCAAGTCCCCCCCCAAAAAAGACAATTCGAGATCTCCAAGTCTCTGATCTCCAAGATGCTGCGACTAAAATTTGTACCGTACCGTGTCCAGATGTTCCAGCCGAGCGAAGGATCTCACGAAACTGTTCGAGAGCAAAGAGAAATCCAGGTCGATGATCGAAGGCAAGGACGAGTTGGACAGCCCCCGTTGCGAGTCGAAAACCCGGATCCTGGCGCAGAGTTTCGAGGCTAGAAGCGGCCACACGTCGCCGAGCGACTCGACTTCCTCCAAGAACAAGATGAACCGTTACCACCATCACCACCACCATCATCACCACCACAGCAATTGGGACGCCGGTAGCGTGAGCTCCGGCGTGTCCAGCGATTATCCCGACACTGATCCCGGCAGCGGGGTGCAGTGTATCTCCTCGGAGGACGAGGAGATCGACTCGAGCCACGAGGCCGACGTGAGCCGGAGCGGATCGAACCACTACGTGTCACCGGACGTCCTTAAGAAGATCCGCGAGTACGGCACCTCGGTCACGTACTACGGCGGCAAAGTAGTGAACTCGAGCAACGGGCCGTTGATATCGCCGGTGGTGGAGAACCGATTCAAATGCGTCAACGGGTCGAACGATTACGTGAAATTCCGGCTGATAAAGAGCAACTCGTGCGACAGCAGATTGGAACTGACTGGAAGACTGGTGGAGAATCATCTGAGGCACCGGAACAAGGACAAAGCGCTCGATCTGAGCCAGTACACGATAGCGGAGACGCCCAGCATCGAGATCACCGTGCTGGACAAGCAAGAGAACGAGGGTAACAAGGACAACAAGACGAGATCGGAAGGCGAGAACAACGGGTCGAAAGAGCCGGAGGTGAAACGAGAGCCTCCCGTGGTGATCGGTTTGGAGCCCAAGAAGGAGGAGAACAAGGAGACGAAGAGTTTCAAAGCAGATTTTAAGCTGGGCGATTTGGAGGACGCCAAGTCCGATTACGCGAGCAGGTTCATCGGCAGTGCTCTGACCAGGTGGCAGGTCAACGAGAACAATTGGAGAACCACCGACGATTTTGGGAAAATGGAGTTTGAGGAGTTCGAGGTGCTCGAGGATAGCCTGAACGGGACCGAGAGCCAACGTCTGGAAACTTCTTGAGATGAACGGCGTTTCTTGCAATGTCGTTCGTTGCTTCTCGGTAGAGCCAGAGGGAATGTTGCCAAAGTTGAGAGCCAATAGCGTTTGCGGCAGTGTGTCACGGTATAGTGATATCCTCGCGCGCAAGTTTTTCTGTATCTTCGAACGCGATGTCGTTCTTTCGGAACGATTCCAATTGCGTTCTCTTTGCCTTTGAAACGACGTCTCGATCGATTCGTTCGCATAACCGAGTTTTCATTCGTCGTTTCAATAATTGTAAAGGGGGAAAATTGTACAGTCGTTACTCGAGGTTTCTTAGCAACGATCAACTTGGATGTTTGATTGAATCATGGATTTAAGCGACCCACGAAAGTATTTGGATACTTGCCGTAGAAAATTATATATTGTAGTAGCACGCGTAATATATTCATGGTAGTTTGTTCGAGTGGTTCAAATACTTTCATAGGGACGAGTGTATATTAATTACAGAGAATTGTAACGATCGTATTTGGTTTAATCAAAGGATTAAAGTCAAAGTTGAGGAAAATGTGTATATAAGGAAGTTAAGGAAGTTGTGGAACTTCACTGTATTCGTTAAACTGTTATTTACGTCGTTCCAGGCTAAATAAATATCCGATTAAAAATACCTCTTGATATAATAATACTTGATCCTTTTAGCGTGTTCGTTGTTACTTCCACGAAGTTGAATATCAAACGAAACACCTGCTGTAAATTGGTCGACGATCATACTGCAGTAGCACAACAGGCTGTTATTTAATTTTCATTTAAAGAAAGAAGCCAGCCAGTGAATAAATATGTCGTACTTATGTTACTAAAAGGTTTTTTAGAAACATTTTACTTTTACTGACTTTTAAAGACAGACATTGTTTTTACATTACTTTTAAAGACGACGACTTTATGACTTTATGTCACTTAAAAATTCACTGAACTTTGATCATGGTCTTTAATAATTGAAGATGTTTTGATAGATTAGTATAATGGAAGACTGCACGAACGTGAAGAATGGTGAAATTTTTTAGGCATTTTAGATCTCTCTATAATATTTTTAAATTGGTTTTTGAATTTTCACGAATTAAAGAGACACGGATGTAATTTAACGTACATTTGCAAACGAATTTCTTATACCAACAATTCAAAAAATTCTCTTTGGAGGTAAAAATATCTCTTTCTCTCTTAAATTCTATTCTATTTCTTTTTTTCTTTTCACGAAAAGTTGAAAGATCAGAGACCCTGATGTAGTGGATCGTGAAAGAAGCTCCAAGATAAAAATAACTTCCCCTCAAATTCTATTTTTTTTCTGCGAAGAGTTTGAACAGTTTGAAAGATACGTAGTCTCTTGCAAGAGGAAAAAAAATCAATACTCTTTTATATTAGAAGCATATATATTGCCCACGTGTATTGTGAACAAATATACATACGCGCAATAGGGAAATCGTATTTGAAATACACGTACTACAATAGGATTACATAGACTCGAGACAAAAGTATTACTTTCTCAAATGTTTTATCTCTCCTTTCCACAAAATTTCATTGCGTTTGAACACTCACCAGCGGCCTCCGTGTCCTCGGAAGTCAAACTTTTATCCTCTTTTCCACCCTTCGTTGGTTTCGTCGATTTCGTTGCTTTCTTTTCCTTCGACGAGTCTTCCATTCCTTTCGCTAGAATCGGACCTAAACTCGGAGGGAAGTAAGACTTTGTCGAGGAAACGTTCCTCTGCGAAATGTGCCACCACCTTTTGCACCATGTTTCCTGAAACACGGAAGATCGTGGTTAGTGCGAGGCAAATATAATCACAACTTTCTATGTGAATCCTCGAACATTCGAGTTTTATTGTCGGAACGGCAATTATTTTTGCCAACAATAAGACGTCTCGTAAGACATTTTTTTAAAAAGGAAGAAGAGGAAGAAGAATTTGATTAAAAAGATAAAACACGAGACGTTGATCTTTTTAAAATATGAAGAGAATCTTTACTGTCTATTTTCCATAAAAATGTTCCATTCGATCGACGTTTCGATATTCAACGAGGCACGCGGAGCTTTTCGATTTCCTTCTTTTCTCCTATTATTTTTTTCCCATTACTTCCTTCACTTTTATAATCTCCAAGGAGACGAGCGCAGAGATCTATTACAAACATGTAACGTGCAAATATCAGAAGACCAGTTCCTTTTTTAGTACTGCTAGAAAATTTAAATTTACATTACATCAGCGTGTGTTTACACTGGAACATCAAATATCAAAGAAACAGTTGCCGCACGCGGCGCAAATAGATCGGGCAAATCGTGATCTAGCGAGTCGTTCTCCAATGACTGGTCAACGTTATGATTGCTCGTTGCACGTCGTAATTACATTCTGCATCAATTGCCAAACACTAATTTCAAAGCTTCTCACTCGTGTTCAGCTTGTTTGATAACCCTGATCCTATCAATTTTGATTCTCGATTACGTGCAGGATATTCCATTGATGTGCACTACTGTTCAGAAATACTTGACTTGTTCGATTCTCTTGATGAAGAGAATGGACTGGATTTAGTCAGAAAATTGAAGCTCGAAAGACGATTTTGTTCTTTATTCTAGTTACAGGTTTACAGATGTAATTAAAATTAAAATTAAATTAAAATTAAATTACGCAGACTGCAAATGGTTATGCAAAATGCGAATTTTCATAAATGCAATTATTTCGTGTATCTTTGCATACTTTGTGCATTCCGTATTGCGCATTTTTAATCTTTCCAGCCTCGAGGAAACATTAGCAGCAAGAGCAAAGGTTGCTTTGCAAGAAAGTCTTGAAAAAGTGTCTGGTGTTTCCAGAAGCAAGTAACAGGTTTATCATTCGGTTAGTATCGACACAACGAGCGCGAGAAACGTCGCGAAACAGACGTGCAAATCCCGTCGAAATAAAATCCAAAACGAAATTGAAATATTTACCAATGTCTGGACGTCGACCAGGATTTGTTCAGCGAACGGAGGGAGCTTTTACTTCGCGCGGATTTGCTCGTCACGAGGGACACGTGTGTTTGAACACTCCGTTGGATTGGCGAGTGTTCAAATTATAGGGTCAACGCGGAGGTCGCGTCGAAACTGGAGTTCGGCCAGGGTCGTACCACGACTGGGCGTGTGCACGCTTGCCAGAAAACGCGGTTCTCCGAAAAGATCCAGCCGAATACAACACGATAAGTATTCTCGTGGGTCTGCGTTTGTCATAAAGTCGATGGGGATACATTCGGAAATAAGAGATTTCCAACTGAAAGGGGGAAACTTCTCTCGAGAGGGTTTATCGTGCCTTTTCGCCTCGTCTCGTCTCGTCTCGTCTCGTCTCGTCTCGTCTCGTCTCGTTTCGTTTCGTTTCGTTTCGTTTCCTCAAATATGCAAGCGGAGAAAAGCTGAGCGATGTAGAAGTTTGCTCGTCGACTGGAAACGACGCCGTTATTCCCGACGATACGATCGTTCTAGAAAACGATGATGCTGCATTGCGTATATCTGTTTAACGCTGTCGATATCAAAGCAGTCGTTAAACGATAAAAAATGCTTACAGCAGTTGGTTGATAGTGTTAGAACCCAGATGTCTGATTCTCGCGGTGAAAGGGGATTAAGTCAACGTTCTCGGCCATTTTGATTTCTGTTTTTTAATTCATCGAGATGTATAGCGTGGCTATCAAAAATCGCTTCCTACTAAAGAAATATTTGAAAGAAATAACTTTTAAAACGCAATGAAAACAAATCGCGTTTGAACTTAAATTTAATTTATAAAATTAGTAAAATGCGGAAAAATTAAAAAAAAAAAAAAATAGGAAGAAACTTTTAACCCGAAGTTTAATAGAAAATGTTTAAACTTGGAAATTTTTGGAACTTTGGAAACAGATAGTTCAACGATATAAATTAAGAGCAAACCGCGAATGAAATGTTGCGCGAAAGCAACGGTCCTGGATGCTGTGGCGGATGAAATCGATAAACTGTCGCGGCGGTCGGTTAACAAAAAGGAAGGCGAAGGGGACCAAAAGTAAGAAGAGGAAGATAAAGTGAATAGAAAATTCAAAGTTTGCCGGTGATGATAAATGATGTATCAAGCTTAATCTCCTGTCGTCTCGGTGGAATTTCTCCACCGACGCAAATTCAACATTCGCTACGTTTCCATTTCGACTTTCGATCAGCCTTCTTAAACAAACAAATTTTACTCGATTTTACATTTCTTTTGTTTTATAGGCGATCTTCGTGGTTTAATGTTTATTTATTATAGAGTACAAGTACTTTGATGTCGGAAAGTGACGGAAAGTGAAATCAGAAATAAAAAGCTGACTCGTACTTTGTTTTTGATTAAAAATATGACTTTTTTCGACAAAGAAATAAAATCCAAAGTATCACTTTGGATATTTTACACATTTTTGCATACTATTTGCGTCTTGCGTGTTTCTTGCACTCTGTCATCTCCATAAATGCATAAACATCGGCAGTCTAACAAGGATTACAATGACCTAAACACTATACAACCACCTGGACAATGGCAGTAAATGTAAAAAGTGTAAAACGAGTCTCTTTGTGTGTTTTTTTTTTTTTTTTGAGTAGCCGCGGAACTTTTGTGTCTTGATTTAAAATGGAGTAAAAAGAACATAGCTAAATTAATTGTTTAACAAATATTACCTTTTTCCACGTACTTGCCAAGTTTCGTAAAGAGTTCAAACGTAAAATAAAAGAACGTATTATTTCCTAAATACAGCGACGCGTAATTTTATTTTTAATTTTCGCATTTCGTGAATTTTCTGGCTCTTTCCTACGTAAGAAATTGCACAATGTTCAATAAATAATTCAATGTTCAATAAATGTAAATGGATCATTAGACTCTCGTAATTTCCGATTGGTTAAGCACGCTTCTAACATCGCACGATGAATGCTGTAATTACATCGGTCGATGGCTGTTCGCGGCTTTTCACTTCACAACCGCAGAGACAAGGAACTTTTTGAAAATTGGGTCAGCTGCGTGTACATATGAAAGCAAGTAAATTGCTTGATCGTAGCCAGATTCAGCAAACACGCCCTCGAGAATCTTTCTGGCCGAGGTTCTCGAGTTTCCAAGCGAAATCCTTTGGTCTTCTCAGATTTTTCCCGCGATATTAAAGCCCGTCGTTACCGCGGGTTTTTTCCTCCGTTGACCTTTCCGCTTCGTTTCCATTTAATATCGTCGTTTAACGCTCGGAATTCACGAATCTCGCGCAGCAGGACGATTCCCTCGCGTGAAAATTTCATTGTCCGCCACTTTACCGCGAGCCGGCGTTCAAGCGTTTCCTTCATCATCTTAATTGTTATAAAGATACCTTTGATACCTTTTCAAGGATCGATATTTGTCTTGGAACTATTTTATTAAAGTTTCCAATTCATTTAGTTTAATTAATAATTAGTCAATAATTAGTTTATTTAATTATTAGTGTTTAGTTGATAATTAGTTTATTTAATAATTTTCGTAACGTAAAAAATATTCGTGAAATACGGAAGAATTTCACCGAACCACCTCGAGGATTTTATTCAAAAGACTTGAAAAGCCACGACTTCAACCAAACCAAGACAACCTTGTTAAATTAATGTGGACGTCGGAAAGTTCTGAAAAGCTGCACGTATATATATATATTTGTTCATTGTGAAAGCTGTGCTCTTGTTCAAACAGCTGTAACATCCAATCCCCATCCGACAATTGTCCCATCTCATTTCTCTTTCTTCGACCCTTACCAACCCTGCTTAAACATTTCACCCTTTTTCTCTCTTCTTCTTTTTTCTCTTCCCTAGCTTATTCAGCGTATCCGATCGATTCTATCGCGGTGTGTTTCGCAAGCGAAGGTCGACACACGAAATTTTAAACAGATCTCCCGACCGACATCTTTCTCGATTACATTTCCTTTTCCATTTACGCGGCGATTTTAAACACGAAGCTGTCCATAAAGCGGTCCATTATCTTTCGGCGGTGCGAAAGTTTCGAGGAAATTCGAATTATTCAGATTGAAGAGTCTTCTCGGCGGAAGTTCCGGCTCGCCACTCGAGATTGCATCCCCCTTGAACGCGTTGCTGCTTTGTAGAGGATGTTGTTCATCGCGACTAATTTTCTGGCTGACAAAAGGAACTTCTCGTTTTCAACTTGGAGAAGCGTGGGATATTCGCTCGACGAAAGCGACTATGCGAAAGCATCACCGTCAATATATTTCAACGGCACTGCGTATGCTCGCGCAGAATGCGCAATAAGGTGCGAAACTTTGTCAATTCTAGCGTGGCACGGTATCGAGTATACAGGCATTGTACTATTTAAAATTTAATAAAAATAATTTTTAATTATTTCTGCAGCTGTGTGTGGTCTTTGATTTTCGTATCTGATTGATTCCTGATGCGTACGCGATGTGTACGAGAGTTGAAATGTACAAAAGTAGAGCAATGTAAAAATAAAACCTTCAAAAAGTGTTTTTAAAATATTAATTTTTTAATGAGGTGTATTAGCATATAAATAAATAATCTGGTGTTTTTGCAAATTTATTAAAAGACAGTTGAATTGTACTCTTCTTTTTCTTTTCTTGATAAATGTTGGAGGAGGGATTAACGACCAATTTCAATCTAACTTACGTACGAAATAACGAATTGTACGAAAATAAAAACTGCACGACTTGTACCCCAGTGTGATTCGTCTCACTGAAAGGCTGGCTTAGCAGCAACTGTTCTGACTAGGAAATGAAGACGACTTTTTTGCCATAAAATTTTATCTATATGCAAACATTTGAATCGATATAAAAAAAATCACAGGCGCGATCGCTCAGTACCGGACAACGCCACTCCTACTCGAGGTCTATTCCACGCCCCCTCACGAATCATGTGACTTAAATCAACCAATCGCCAATTTTCGTTGCATTACCGTTGCACCTGAAGAGTTACTCTCGTTAAAATTACTTTCAGTGATAAAGTGTATAAAAGTCTTGAGACCGCCTGTATATGTTTACTATGCTGAGATACATAATATCTGTATATAGTGGCGGATTGACTCAATCAATCGAAAAGTTGGAAACTCTCCGTAGTACGGATTGATCGTTAAAAATGGATCATAAATTGCACTTTTATTGTAAATGCTTTTCACGTTGCTTTTCGATTGCCGACAAGTATTTACAGACGAGTCGGTTTCAAATTTATTGGAAATAATCTGGATAAGCCGCACGGGGATATACGCACGCACGTTGTTCCGAACTAATTCTCTGCTCAAATCAATATTGCCTCGCAATGTATTTGAGAGCAGAAATCCCTCATAGGATTGTTCGAAATATTTGTTTCAGACTGATTTCTTCCTTGATAATCTTTAATTTTCCCATTATTGCGACCAATAGTTTAATTTATATTTACACATTTGACAAATAATTTTCAATTTTCCCGTTGAAAACAACAGATTTTTCTTCTTCTAAATTTTAATTTTGTTCCTCGCAGCCAAAAAGTTGTCATCTCGTCCGACATCAATGTCAAAATAAACAATGTCAAGAATTTTTCTATCATTGTACGTTTGTGTTCAACGATTGAATTAACGTGATATAATGCGCAGACGTTTGTCAAAATTTTGGTCGTCAGCCAAACTAGCGGAACGACGCATCAGAAAGATCTTCAACGCGCGCAGCTGTCGTGAAATAAATAATCCAAAAGGTTAATGGTCTTCCAACGTTCAGCGATCTTTCGTTTAGAGTTAGACTCGAGTTTAATTTTATCGCGCGGAAAAAAACCGATATTTAAAAAACACGCTGTTACGCGAATGAAAAATTTGCTCTTTATTTAAATAAATAAAGAGAAGTTGACCAATTAAAAGATTGGTTATATCTATGTTTGTTTGATGATAATCGCGTTTGTTTTCTCAATATCGAATCCACTGGAACGAGTCATTTAAGTGGTGTTCGATTCATCTCGGCAGACCTCTAGTCCGACTTCTGTTTTTAGAAATAACATTTCCGTCGTTCGAGCATTTCGCGTCTATTCTACGGAAAATCGAGTTAAGGGACCACGGCTCGCGTCTATATGTCGCGGGAATTGTTTCATAAATGGAACTCCCTGAGAGAATTCCCGCGATCGGTATCGCCTGGGCAGGGCAAACGCACAATCTACTCACTTTTATTGTCGCTGGGATCGATACGCAGTTAAAGTAGAGCTTGACAGATAAAAAGTGAAGCTTCTGAACGGGTTTCGAGTCACAAGGCGAGACACAAAGGGATTTGTAAAATATTTGTTCAAATATTGCTCCTGGCAATTGATTACTGATAATTAATAGTAGAGATATAAATATAAAATACAAAGATTCAAGTTCACAGTTCGAAGAAAGACAAAGTAGTAGTTTCAACTCTTAAATTTCCATCTGCTCAGAGATATTTCAAGTTGACGACTTGAAATGTTTTCAAATATTGTTCTTAGTAATTTTGCTATCGATTTAATCGATTATTGATGATTAATTAATAAGGAAACAAATATGCAAAGATACAAAATACAAAGGTTTCTGGTTCATGGTCTTAAAAAAAGACAAAGCAATAGTTCCAACGGGACTTTTAAGTTTCCACCTGCTCAAGTTCGTTATCTAAATAGTTATCTAAATAGTTACGTCTCTCCCATTTCAACCGTGTCATTCTCGATAACTATCTTCCACTTACGGAGTATTAATGCCTACTTACACGTACGTAACAGTGTCCTCAATACCTACGAATGTTCATGAATATTCATAGCCTAGCCGTGACTCCCGCGTTTCACGTTTTGTCAAGCGCCATCGTATATCGCCATTCGGTTTTCCCAAGTGACTCTCGCGCGGGTACCTTTTATCGAGGGTAAAAGCGTTTGCCTCGCCTCGGCAAATACTTCCAAAGAACACCGTTAAAGGGTTGTTTTGTCGAATAGAAGCGGAGAAGGAGCTCGGTAGGAGAACGAGATCTGAATAAAGAAATTCATCTCGCTCGAACGGGGCCGAGCGGGAGAATTCTCCGGAGCAAGCTGTTCCTCTTTCGCTCGCACGCGCGTGAAAAAGTATCGGGGAAAAATGGAAGAAATCACATTTCCAGAGGCTGGCTCGCGCGAATGGGAAAATGCTATTTACAAACATGATTCGCGATGTGTCCGTTCGATAGTTTCGCCGAGAGACGTGCACAATAAGACGAACGTGAGTCTTGAAATGGACTGAAAGCTTTGCCCCAATTAAACGGGAAACGAAATAACGCGATTAGTTGCCGAGTGCGATTAATGGGTCTCTATTTGCAAACAATATCCTCCATTTGAGAGAGGGACGGACAATTCGTCGTGATCAGCCGCGTTACGTTGCTACTTTAAAGGCGAGAAATTTGATTTCAACCTTCTTTTTTCTTTAAATTCTACTTTTTTCTTACTTTCGTCAAATCTTCTTTTAATCTAAATTGAAGTTTTTTAATTTTAGAAATTTTCAATTCAATTCAATATAAGAATAATAATAATATTGCGCTGCGTTTTGAACTTCTCCTTTTCAATTAGTTTTTCTAATAAATTTCTTTAAATTCTACTCTTTCCTTCTTTCTTCAAACTCTTTTTAATTTGAAGTTTTTAAATTTTAGGAATTTTCAATTCAATTCATCTAATATCGCGTTTCGAAATTCTCCAGGGCTAATAATTTTTGAAATTAGCTTTTTGGTGGATTTTCGACAATGAGTCAAGTAATAAAGCGTTTGATGACATTAATTTACAGGAACATTCTCACGAAAGTTAAAGCCCCTGTTGTTCACCTGTTGATTTATAGGGATCAAAGTTTTTCACGGGATGCAAGTTAACATAGTCGACTCGTTACGCGACTCGATATTTCACTGTGTACGCGTATTTTATCCTCAACGTATCGAACGTACTTTATCCTGTCGTGTTTGCATATTTCATCATAAGCTGGCTACTTGAAAATTCCCCTACTAGTGAAACAGATGGCTCGACCATCCCCTCTGGACTCGTGAAAACACTATGTCTCACGGCCAGCTAACCTTCCAGCGACGCTGCTTTCGTGAGAAATATTTCAACTATTTTGCACACTGGTCTGTGCAGAAAATAAATGTATTACCTCACGAATTAGTTTACTGTAGTTGGAACAATTTACGCTTACGCGAAGCGAAGAAGAAACATTGAAATTAACATTTTTTAAGCCTAAAAATTAGTTAAAAATGTTGTACAACAAATTCATCGAAACCTGTTGGAAAATTTCGGATAATAACAAAAGTCCTGCGTTGCAGAAATTACGCGTTCAAAGATCTGCGAAGCGTCGTATCGTGGCAGAAAGTTTAGTCTGCAAACTGTCCTTATTCGCTCACAGTCCTGTTCAAACTATCTTATTCATTTAGACAGGTTGAATGGGTTCAACTTTGAATAACAGCAGATATATTTAACACAGATGTATTTGTCTAAAACGGTACGCGTGAAAACTAACGCTTCTCTGCCGTAAAAATAAGTATCAATTGTAGGAAAAAGTTTAAAAGTTTACCAAACGCGACTGACTAAACTATTCGTGCCCTTTATCACATGCAATTGAATAGGGAACGTTCCTAAGGTTCGTACATTGCCAAATTGCGAGAAGTTTATTATTTCAGAAACTCACTGACTGAAACTCGTTGAAATTTAATGACCGACCTTTATACGCGAGGATAAGTTTTATTCTCCTCCGCTTGTGCTTCCACGAAACGTAGTGAAATAATATTACAGAATTTACGGTTTAATAAATCAAATAAAATGACGAATTCTGAACTTGGTGGGAATGCTATGGAATGTTGGAATGTAGTTTCAATATTTGTGTATTCGAAATCTTTAACTCGAGATGCTTTGTCAAAAGATACTGCGATCCTCCTCGAAATAGTTCTGAAAATAGCTCCGATCATCGCCGAAGAGTCGTGGAAATAGAAAGGCACTTAAATTTTTCATTTCTCCGCCGTTGAAATTCTAAGATGAAATGTACACCGGTGTCGACCTTTGATCGGGGTCACGATCAAATGGTTAATTTAAAGTTCGGCCGCGGTTCTTCTTCGAACAGCGAATGAAAATCTCGACAACTGTTCGGGTTGCGGGAATCGATAGCGGTTAGCGGGAAAGGGAAGAATATCGGATAAGCCGAGTTGATCGTACACGAGGATTTTCCCACTCGCGATAATCGGTTAACATGCGCTTTGCGGTGCCCCTTTTTGGCGATAATCGAGTGCGTTGCGCGCGTTTGTTTTCCCTCGAACTGGAAAACAGAGAAAGTAATAAGTTATATTCGCTTAGAAGAGCAGAGTTTCAATTAAACTGAGCACGTGGATCGAGCTAAATAATTTAGTCTCGTAACTTGATAATTGATTATGAAAAATTATCGAGTGAATCTATATTCGAAAGTGGAGATGTTCGAGTCGTTGTTAATTTATTGATAATTTGTAATTATTGATGGTGATTTTTCCATTCGTTCTATTTTTTGACATTGCGATCATCTTGAGATTGTTAGTGATTTCTTCTCCAATTCATTGTATTCTTTCTTTGGTATCGTGATTTGAAGTTGTTAATAATTTCTTTTTCAATTCATTGTACATTCTTGATATTGCAGCTTCACAGAGAATTCGTAGGATTTCATTCGTTGTCGTTTCTTTGCGAAATTTAAAATAATTAGAGTTAAATTGTAAAACGTTGAAGCTTAACGAGTTCAAGCACGAGAAAAGTCTTTAATGTCTCCGCGAAACACGGACGCGGGAAGCTTGAAAAAAAGTTTCAGGAGGTTTACATTATAGTCGAGTATCGTATATTCGCAGAAACTTCCTCTCCAGGGGAGCCATGAAATATTGAATTTCAAAGATTTCTTCGTTTAACATTCCCTGGAATATATTATTTCTTGGTAAGTATTGTTCGAGTTTCTCGATGCCTTTGTAACACGACCTAAAATTTCGAATCCACGGAGAGAAAAGGGAAAACTTACAGGTTAAATGGTTTTCCTGAATATCGAGGTCAATCGATATGATTGAAGCGGAAATGCTGACTTTCCACTACCTAGTTCAGTTTTTTTTTTTTTTTTTTTAATAGGAACGTATACTAAATCACGAAAATGTTTGAACTTGTACAAAACTCTTGTACTCCGTCTGTTATGATCATGTCGAACGATGAGATTGTGGATTTTTATAGAAACTTATAGTTTTAAAAGTGCAAATTAAGAGAAGATAGAACCTTGGATATTTACACTTAAAAATTCTGTATAAGTGCATATAAAAAATCTTTTAAAAGATTTAGAACCAATGTCATGGACTTCAAAGTGTTTTTTACAACGTGCAAGATAGATTCGGTGGTGAAAGGAATTTAAAGTGCCTCGGAAGATTGTAATCTGGCAATTACGGAAGTTTCGTTCAATTCCATCGTCTCTGAAGTTTGTAAATGGAACAAGAATCATATTGTTCTTATTGTTCCTTTTTAGTGTAGTTGTGCCCCTTTATTACTTTCGAAGTAAGTTCTTTTGGTGTACGTGCATTGTTTTTTCATTACTGCATTTTTCCTTTGACGTTATCGCTTCCTTTCATCGTCGTGATATTTCTCTTTTATTGTTCCTCTATTGCTTTTATTAGTTCTACTGCTATAGCAGTAATAGTACTGCTATAGTAATATTACCTGTATATTTTTAGATTTATTTTTCATATCTTCCTCTCTCCATCGATGAATCCATTTTTTCTCTTTCTCGAGGTTCCTAGATTAATTATTCTTTTTCCGAAATCCTTTTTTCCACCTTTGCAAGAGTCAGTTACAAAAATTGTGAGTCTCTCCATGTTCGTGCAGTATCTCGTTCTACTTCTGCTTTTCCCTTTTCGTCCCTTCTGGATTCTTTTTTATTTCTCCCGTACGTTTGGACAGTCTTCTCTCTTCTCCAAAACTTCCACGGCGATTGTCCTTGTTTCCATATTTGCCCATATCCTTTCTTTCCGGTGCCATTTTTTTCTTATCACGGAGGAGATCCTCTTTTCTCTCGTATCACTGTGTTTTTATCGCTCCAACTCCTTCCTCTCGAGTTGGAATTCTTCCCGGAATTCTCCCCTCGATAAAACTGTCCCTCCCCTCCTCATGAACGTGAAAATTTTTCCAAGTTTCAATTTCATCAGGTTGGAATTTTCCCGGAGGAACGTAACGGAAGGTTGAGACCAGTCTTTGGAACGATAATAACGTTATATTTCCAACTGTTGATTAAAGTGTGGACTGTCCATAAAAATCGTGGAAATGAGATAATCTAGAAGTCAGATATTTATTGCCAGGAATCATTTTGGTGAAAGTGATCATCGACGGTGGAGTGACCACTACAGACTGATCATATGGTGTACACGGCTGTCCATGGCACGTACTCGGTCAAGGAGTGGTTTTAGAAAGGGACAGCTTTGCACATTTTGGTACTCGTCTCATCAGCAAACAGGTGTTCTATGGTCTCTTTTTCGTACGAATAAATCATTTTAATAAAAATTCGAAAAATCTCGAATTAACTTGGAAAATTGACTCAAAGTCGCCTCTCTTTCTTACAAGTTACTTATCGCTCGTTCAATTTATTATAAGTGAAAATCTTCCTTCTAAAAAGAACGATTGTATATATTATTATATACGTGCATTTAGAAAAATAAACGTAAGACGAGAAAGGAATAGATCTGTAATTCAGTGT
>KQ435727.1:3564369-3581840 GCA_001276565.1 Melipona quadrifasciata | reverse complement strand
AAACATTTGAATCGACACAAAACAAATTACAGGAGCGATCGCTCAGTAGCAGACAACGCCACTCCTACTCGAGGTCTATCGCGAATCACGTGACCCAAATCAACCAATCGCTAATTTTCGTTGCATTAGCGTTGCACCTGAAGAGGCCCGATTTTCTGGGTTATCATAAAATCACTTTCAGTGGTTCAATATGCAGGTAACAGCTGGACGTGGAAAAATGGAAATGGATTTGAAGGAACAAAGTTCGTCCTAATAAAGATAAGAGTCACCCCGCGTTTTTATAGAGAGGTAGAGAGTGCTTTCCTGTGGGTCGAGGGGACGTACAGTGGAGCAGATCGATGCCCATGGCGCCTGTCGCAGACTCTGCAGTCCGTATCCCTCTGTACAATCCCCTAACTGCTCTAACAACGTGTTCATTGTGCAGACAGCAGACTGTATGGTTATATCCTCAATGAGAAATTCTGTTCTTCCGAGCAATTGATCATGTACATATATGTTCCTCGAATTAATGATGATTGAAAAATTTTCTATGAAAAAGAAGGAAAATGAAAGTTTGACTCGATCAAACAAAAAATTGGATATTGGATTGATTGGAAAAGTGTTATTCGTTTTATCTCCCTCGAACATATGCTTTTCACTGTTCGTTCAATTTATAATAACTTTGGGAATAGAGGGAAAAGGAGAATATATTTCTTGCGTGTACTAGATGGAAAATATTCTTGTTCAATCGACCAACAATTGAATACTGGATTGGTGGGACGATGATAAGTTGTATCCAAGATTGAGAATGGAAGAAAGAAGCAGTAGATTCGGATATTTTATACGATCCGTTCAAAATTTGATATTGGATTGGCGGAGAGGTTATAAATCGTATTTTCTTTTTACTTCCAAGTTTTAATAACGTCGAAAATGGGAAAGAAGAAAAAATCAATACGCCTGCACGCGTTCTGGAGAAAATCACTGTGAAAAAACGAGGGAAAGTCAGAATGATCGAGCGACTGGCAGAAATAATGCAGCGTGTGATAACATAATTCTATAAAAATGTTTTCCACTATTGTATCTCGCTACGCGTAAATTTTAAATGCAATACGTATTATAAGTAATGTCGTTTTCTGATGCTGTACAAAATTTTATTTTATTTAAATTATTTTTTTTAAATTATTGTCACTAGATGGCAATGTTTATTAAATTTGAAAAAAAAGAGACATTACTTATAGGTACCCCTAATAAATATACATTTTTCTTTGTGTCAAGTATATTATTTTACTGGCTGTCTAAATATAAAAAAATAGCTAAGTCATAAACAATTTTATAACATAAAATATATAATAACATAAACATAAAATAATTCGAAAGAAGAAGCTATAACATTTTTATCTGGAAAAATATTAATTCTTAAAAATTGAAATCAAGAATCACGGATAATGTTAATGGTAAGCAAATTCACGATCAATAATAATTATGCAAAAGTACATTTGTTACGCAAATGGAATATGCATTGGAAATTATTATTCGTAATTATTCGTAATTGAGGTTGGATTAACAACATAAATTTACTGATGCTCGTTTATATACGCGGCTGTATTACGTGACACAGCCAATGTTATTTCATTTAAATTCACAAGGTGTAAAGCATCAATTAAGTTATTATTTAATTTAACTGCCAATAGAAAGCGAACGAAGAAAATATTTCGGTCGAAGAAACTACGGCACTATTTGTTAAACGAAATTGGAGAGAAAAGTTTGCGCACTTCAAAGGTTTCATCAGCAAACGAATCGCATGCGGAGAAGCTAATTTGAATGAAATAAGAAACTAATATTTTTCATTCGAATCAGCTTTGCTTCTTCTTTAAATCATTTCTTCAATGCAAGGCTACGATAATTTGGATCAGAGTTTTAAGTTGAGTTATTTCATTTCAATAAGAGAAATCATTGATTGATCACTTAATGACTCATACTTATTAAAAATTTCATTACATATATAAGCGTAATATACGTCACAGTTCATGTTTAATATAATTATGCATATGATTGATCATTAGTTGCGCGTTATGTTTAATCATTGCGTTTATCATATATTAACGATTTCAGTCTTCTGCGAAACATTTATTTTCACAATGAAAATCACTTTTCAATACAACGTAAATCAAGAGCGGGCGTCGGAGGTCTATTTGGCAAACGTTTTCAATAATACAGATGCCAAGGTACGCGATAAAAATTTACTGTTGTAACGAAGCATTCTTCGCGTGTCACAGATACCTCTCGAGAAATATGTACCACTTAATCTAAAATTAAATTTAATTGCATTTGAAATTCAACGTAAATGAATGTTACAGATGCAATGTTGCAAACTGAAAATTGCAAAATTATGAACGCACTGCTATCGTGCAAACATTGTTTGCTGTATGTGTTAAAAAAAAGAAAAACTGCACGATTTGTATCCCAGTACGATCCGTCTCACTGAAAGGCCCAGAAGCAACTGTTCTGACTAGGAAATAAAGACGACCTTTTGCCATAAAATTTTATTGACATGCAAACATTTGAATCGATTCAAAAGAAATTACGGTGCGATCGCTTAGACAACGCCACTCCTACTCCAAGTTTACCCCACGCCTCCTCACGAATCACGTGATTAGCGTTGCACCTGAAGAGGCCCCCTAAAATCACTTTCAGTGATAAAAAGAAAAATCTTCAATTTCGTTGTTTTCCTACAGTCCAAAAAATTCATTCAAATTTCACTTTTGAGAGTACAAAACGACAATCCGACGGTTGAACCAACAAACATTGACACAAATAAACGTGACAGTTTATTGTCGATGTGTCGACTTTTAATTCGTTTACAAACAAAAACAGCGCCGAAAAAGGAAAACAGAAAGTTTCCAGGAACGGAAATTTTTAAACCAAATTCACCAGATTTTCGCCGCTCTCTTCTCTATAGAATCACGATTACTCTGAAAGTGATGGCAAGGGTTTTCTTGCTGGCATAATTAACGCCCGTGAGTAGTGCGCGGAGCACTCCTCTTTCACGTTTCTTCCGTTACAAAACGGTTCACTTGACATCGTTTCTCGGCACGGGAACGATGTTATTCCATCCGAAAGAGTAAAGTGCTAACTAACTGATTTTCAGGAACCGTTGGGATCGAGTCACTCATCGTCGAGACTTGTCCTCGAATTTAATCGCATCAAGAATTTCTTACGCTCCGTGGCTCTCAGTTTACCTCGTCGCGATAATTAACGAGGCGAAAAAAATGAATGAATTATTTGCGAAGTGTACGATGTACATTACAGATAAAAAGTTTCGAATGACTCTTATTGTTTGAGCTAGAAGTGAGGTTTATTATTAGGTGCTGTTAATGATAAAGAAAGTAGGTATACAATTACACGCAGCTAAAATGTATCTGTTTAGATTTTGATTTTCACTCATAGAATATTTATAGGGCAATCCGGGTGAAATTTGCATGACAATGTTATGAATAATTATGATAATAATTGTGAAATTTTCAATGAGAAACTTCGAGCGCATTATCATATAATCATTTACGAAAATTTATTCCAAGAGAAATTGCAATTAATAAAAAATTTGTATTGTAAACTTAATAACGTATGCCTATGAAAAACAGCACGATCTTTTCTGTAAAACGGTCGAACAAACAGCTAATTCATGAAACTACACGCTCTGCTATAAATCATCACTCTTACCAGTTTTATAATTGATCAATTGTAAAAATTCTTGAATAAAGATTAGTGCTACCAAACTTTTTGTGGTGTTGATTCTCCTCAATTTCTTCAAAAATAACATTTCAGGAAAATGCGCGAGAAACAGAAAGAATTAAACCTTCGAACGAGACAAAGTTTGATAACAAATTGTTAATTTTCTCATCTTCCGTGAAATCGGTTTATTTTACAACGTGTTTTATTATAAACGAACAACAATATTGCATCGCGTTGCTTTGCTTTATGGAGCAACAGATAAGAGTTACTGTTTCGATCCAAACATAATTACCTTATCGTCGATGCCCACGCGAATTTCGGAATCTTTCACGAACACGTTCTCTTATATAACCCCGCTGAAAATCAATTGAGACTTTACAGAATTTTTATCCACGAACGGTGAATTAAGAAACGAGTCATATGTTGTGTGACTCACTATCTCGTAATGAAACGACGCAGAATTTGTACTTGATCAATTAAGAGATAAACGTTCGAAAACGTTTACGCGTAAACGTGAATCAACAAATTTATTCAAATCTATGTTAAAGTAATGACTGATAATGTTTTTCGCTTTTTCTAATCAACGTTATATCAACGTTCGTCTTTCTTCCAGACGAAGGGAGATTAATTTACGATTCGTCACACAGAAAAACAATTTATCTACTCCTTCAATACGACAAACATTCGAGATCTTTCACATTACTCTCTGAATTATTATTCAACGAATTTTTATTGATCTTATGATGTGAGAAAAAGACAGAGGATTTTCTTGGAACTTTCTTATCCAGTCCTTAATTTACGAGAACTTAACTATATCAGTATTTAAATGCACGTGCACAATCGATTTTCTTGACAATCAAGCGCTTCCAGTAAGAAAATTGCATATCTCATATTTCTGAATAATTTTTTGCATCTGTTCGTACATTATTCTCAACTGCACGTGTCCAACCAAATGGGAGTGATATACCAAAGCATAAGTACCGGTTTATTTCCTCGTTATTTTTATTTTCATACATAATCTGCAAATAAATAAGTGTATAATCAAGGAATACGAAATGGAGGTTTGGGAGACTCAATCGATAGACACTTCACTTAATATACCGTGAATAACGAAAGGAAAAGATTGAATTGATACAGGCTTGAAGGAACAAATTCGTAATCAAGGCCCCAGTCCAGCACGCAGAGAGAAACCTTTTCTTTTCAGTAAATGTGCTCGTTTCTCGGGTGAATGGTAGCCAGAATATTGCACGATCGTATCCGGCCGTTGATGGGAGGTTCCCGATAATTTGAAGAAGCATCAAACAAGGAAAGGCAAAGGAGAGCTACCGTTTACATTGGCAGACGCTGGATAAAGCGAATGCATCGTACTGCGGGATGCTCGCAGTTGCAAGGGTAAATCAGGGTATCGTGTCTCGGCAAATAAGTTCCAACGGGAATACATTTGTACGGCGCGGTATGTCGCGACCTACGGATCTGTGACGAGAATATCCTGTTCGTCGAGTCGGTACAAATGTCACACGTGTCGTGTGAACGCGACGCGTGACTGATATTTTCATTTATACCGATAATTTCGGAAAATTTCCGGAACAATATTCCATTCGAATCCTTTCGTATCTAAAGATAAACTGGAAGCAACTGTGGTTTGTCGGTTTTCTAAATTTTTTTTTAACTAATTTATTTATTCAAAATTTTGCAAGTATATCGTACTTTCTATTTTATAAGTTTTGGAAAAGATCGAAGACCCAATCAACATTGCGATATAATTACCAGTATTATAATTATTCTTGCAAGTCTGAGTGAGTCACGATCAAGATATATTGAACCGTGGCAGACATTTACGGTTAATCGCGGTGACGAATTTATTGCGTCACAATGTGCACCATATATATATTATGTAATGGAGCTGCGGCACGTACTCTAGTACTACAGAACAATTCCTTTGATCCCGCTCAAGTTACGCACGACTTTACGATGTAGGTTACGGAATTTACATTAACCTGATAGGATGAGAAAATGAAATTACGGAACGTCTAAGCGATCGCTAAATTTATAGTGCTTTTATGTGTTATATATAGCAATCAGTATTATCATCTAATCTAGCATTATCTAACAGCATTATCAGCAGTCAAGTGCAGTGATTAATAACTTTTGACGATCGCTATTAATTCATTTACTTGACTAACGATCCGATAAAAGAATTACCATTCACGCAATACCGGATGAAGCGATAGTTAATTGACTCTTGTGACTAACTTGTTGAATCAAAATTTCTCTCTTTTAATTTTTCTATAATATAATTTAATATATGTACAAGTGGAAATTTTATCTTTAAACGAGTGTGTTTATTATATGATCTGTTCTAGAATTGTTTTCTTCTGAAAAATTGTGTTTTTACAAAACGATTAGGTCACTAGAGCTTTGTTAAGAATGTGTTTCTTTCATTAAAGCAACGATGACGTATAATTTTTCCTATAACATTTCTTACTTTATAAAACTATTTTAAAGAAAGTAGATCCATTTCTGTATCAGTTCGACCTTTAAGCTCTCCTAATAATAGTCCGTTGTCAAATATCCTTTGTCCTCATATACGTAACGGTCATCCACATAAATGATGAGGATGAATGTATGAAGAGATCATAGCTCATTACAAAATTCTCAAATGTGAATACTTCTGTATAATATGGAACACAAATAAATAAATAAAAATTCGTGTGAAAATATCATAATAATACCACGCTTCCGTTGTTCAATTTCCAAAAGATAAAATTATTCCCTTCCCAATCATGTGAATAAAAGAAAATCCACGAGGGTGTGGTTTCTCAATTCTTCCAGAAAGAGGAAATGGAACGCACAATTTTTATTTAAAAATGCCAAATAATTATGATGACCAATACGTAACATAAAATTGTATTCAATAAAGTGTCAAGTTAAATTATACATTCTAACCATTATGCTCAAAATTTTCTCGTTTTTAAAGCTGAAAGAGTAGATATTATCCGCCGTGGCAGTGTATCATACATCATTATCCGTGTATCACCAAGATTCAATATTTACTCCAATACTATGCGAGCAACTTTCAAAGGAAACTAATTTTCCGTTTCGACGTCAGTCAGTCGTCCACAACCTGATAAGGAATTAAATTGCCTCTCTAACGAACGAATTAAATTTGTAACAGAGCGTTTACGCGACAAAATTCGGCAATAAAACATCGTTTGGAATGAACATGGCGCGATACCGCGAACGTAGCAATTAACATTGGTTATAATAGTAATTAATGCCGGTGTACTGCAGACGCAACCTGCGCAAGAATGTGGCGCGTGGACTATATGGACAGGCCTCATCGGTTCTTCGAATAATTTATTGCGGAGTACTCGCGACGAAAGTAATAAAAAATTCAAATCGTGATAACTTTCGTCGCTCAATCACGTCTAAATTTAGCTTCAACGATAGTCAAAATGCGATGTAATCGCAAACAGCTGGAGGGAGTGCATTACACGTGCTGCATGCGTCACATTTTACTCATGATAGTGACACATTCATATTACGAACAAAACGAAAAGTTTAAAGACACAAGATTTTTGTGCGTATATTTAAAACAGTAACGATGTTCCAATACTAGAATTACCGATGACTAAAGAGCAAATTTGCATACGTGGATGTATGTAACACCGTGGATGTTTACATACTTTCAATGTATAAAATTGAAAAAATAAAAAGTGGTTATTTCAAGCATTCTGGTAGTTCTAGCATTAAAAATGGCACAACGGATCCTTCGTCCCACACTGGTATCCATATTTGATTAGGACACTAGGGAATACATTATATTTATGTATGCGTCGTGAGTAGCGCCGGTGGAATTTTGCAGGCACGATTTAACTCGCCTGCAAAAGCCTGATGCTAAAACGACAGTTTTAAAACTGTTAACGTATATTTCAAGGCCTGTTGCTCGTGTACCATTAAAAATACAATATAAAAAAGTATATCACTTTAAAACGTAACGTCAGTTCTTACAAAAATATTGCTTTTAACTGGGAAAAAAATTTGATATTTGACAGGACGTAATCGTTCGATACGTGTTGACGAATCGTTAAAACAAGTATTGTATTATATACATATACAAAGCTGTAGATACATAGGAATAATGTATGTCAACACTCACGTTCCGGTAGCTTTTTGTTGTGACCAGGGTGGAGGAAACACTCAGCACGCGGGACACCTCATACCATTTGACGACGCACAGAGCGCGGCAGCATACCGTAGCCATCCTTTTCTTACGTTTCTCTCACGAAAAACGGAGCACCACGCGAACCAGTAACTCGATACCGTTCTTTTTCACGAGTCACTTAACACCAAACACTGAGAACACGAGCAACCGACGACTCCAAACGACTATCTACGACGATCGGGCGGCATCGCTTGCCGGCTCGTCCCTGTGGCTCGAGACCCCGACCTTGCGGCGGCCAATAGCGTGACATGCGCGAAACGCGCTTTGTCGTTTGCCATTGGTTTGCTAACCTCCGACCAATCGCTGCTCCGTGTATTCAACCGCGCGGCATATATTGAATATTTGAATCGCTGTTCCGCGCATTTCGTTCCTATTAAAAGTATTCGAAATATAATTTTAGTAATAAATAAACATTCCTCGACATACAGTGACTCATGAAAGTATGTGAAGATTTTTTATGAATATACAATGTGTTGTACGAGCTATTATGAAATTTTGTCAACACTGCAATGACATTTACGAACACGACTAAAATTTGTAACAACTATATTTTACAAAGATACGCATACAACAAGGTGTATATATGTCTTGCATGGCAAGAAATATTTTCACGAATCTATACTTTGTACATACAGACTAACCTAAAAGTTATGTTCTTATAGTTTATATCCTATAGTGGTTATAAAGAATATTTGTACATACTTTTATTTTCCAATTTAAAAATTCTTTATCAGATTCCATATTTGATTCTCGTTCTATTAAATTTTTACGGTCATATGAAGCGTATTATTAAATGATACGAAATTTAATACGTAATAAATATAACAGCACGGAGATGATTTCGGTAGCCATTGTGGATGATAGTTCATTTCACGCTGTCCATACTTTCGATTAATCGATAGTAACCTGCAATATGAACGAAGATCAGTTACGTCCTGTTGGTGTTAAACTTTGACATTTACTCTAATCTTGCAAAATTTGTAATTAATTTATATATGTTTCGAACGTCAGAGACTCGGAGTAATATTATAACTACTTTTTTGATAATGTGATCACATCGATTTCGATCGATTACTTACCGAGGGTATGTCTGGTCATCTGTACGATTTCAACTACAATTACTACTATTACACAGATTTTAATCAAAAAGAAAAGAAAGACATAATCCTAAATACTTCCTCATGGCTAAGCCTTGTTCGTATTGTTCTTGTTATCTTACTACGTGTTGGTTTCGTCCTTATACACATTGGTAGTGTACCAGTCAACAATGTCAACTTGATTCTGTTGCAAAATATCATTGATTTTTGCTGGGTAACGATAGTCTACGCACTTGTTGGAAGTGTCATCGCCTACACGGGCGACATACGAGGTATGTTGGGCGCAGGATATTGGATCGGTGACGAAATCGTCGATAAGGATGAAATCATAATTGGTTGGTCGGCCGTGGTAATTGCTGCTGCAATTCTCACTTGTGGAATCGTGGGTCGAACACACACCGTCGGTTATCTTGTCGTGGGATTCTTGTTGGCTGGGTTGGTGCAACCATTTTTAATTCACTGGATTTGGACTCCACAAGGATGGATACGAACGAACGTGTTACAAGAGCGAGAAGTGCATTTCCACGATTGGAGCGGTTCCGTAATTGTCCACCTTGCTGGTGGATTATCAGGATTGATAGGTTGTATGATACTTGGACGAAGAATACTTCGTCTAGATGCTATAGATGCCGCGAGCATCGCAGTTGGTTCCGCGGGAACAGTTTTTGCTGGTCAATTGTTCGTGTTCATTGGTCTGCAGGTAACGTCATCGAGTAGTTCAATTTTTGAAATTTATTTCCAAACTTATATGAAAATAATGTGTTATAAAATATATATGTCTGTATTTGTTTAGAGTCTCAGTATGTCGAACGTGCAAGTGCAAAAATTCAAAGTGAATAGTAAAAGAGAGTATAATGTCTTTATAAACAATTTATTGGCCGGGTGTTCGTGCAGTCTGCTCGTCGTGGCTTTCCATTTTCTGTTACCACGAGAAGAATTTAATCACTGGACTGTAATGAGATGTGTGCAAGCTACTGTAGCCGGACTGGTGATAATATCTGCTGGAACGGATATTTACTCTCCGCAAGTGGCAATCAGCGTGGCCACGACCGGAAGCGTCATTTTTTACTTGGTCTCAAGGCAAGTGTTTAAAAGTGCGCTTGAAGATTATTGTAACATTACAGCTATTCACCTGGCCTGTGCTTTTTGGGGGAGTCTCCTCGTCTCTTTTTTTTGCGCCGACGAACAAGCCGACATAAAGGCAATTTTATTAAACATATCTTGGCAACTGATCTGTTTAATCGCAATAATTGCATTTGTTGCAATCGTTATGTTGCTTGCCTTCGGTATTCTGCAATATATCGGTTTATTGAGAAACAGATCGGAATATTTGAATCACTTGAGAGCGAATATCGCCGAAGGTAGAACCGGAAGGAAGTCATTCCTGGAGAGGTTGTTCCGTATAGACAGAAATGCCGTTTATCTTCAACCGGGAACGAGTTTGAACAAATGAACCATTAAATGAAGCTGCTACATAGTAGCAGAAGGTTTCACAGGCCAGGTGAGTTTCAAGAGCTTAAAAAATGGTTAATTTATATAGAACGAACTTTTGTATCAATTGATCGAATTATACATATATATCGATTGGAGCAAGAAGAAAGAGAGAATTTCATTTTATGTAATAGATTTTTGGAGTATATAAAAATGAGAAAAACGTTATGGAACATTCGATATCGAAGATTTTTAACTTTTGTTTTATTAGAACTTACGGGCTATTCATACAGTTATTACAGTATTTTACAATAGAATAATTTTAAGTTAAATAATTAAAGATTCTTATTAAAGTCGTACACATATTCTACACGCGTCTTTCTTTATTCGTACAATGAATAACTTTTCTCTTTTTTTTCCGTTTGCATAACAGTTTGTTAGAACATCTACAAAACGTTATTCTCCGCGCTTTCGTAATTTGTGATTCAAATGCACGCGAAATTTAACATTAACAATATTTTATCGCTGGTTAAATTTGAATAAAACATTAGACTCGCGCGATAATTGTAGATTACTAAATGAAATGAATACTAATTGCCTAACAATTATAATTTTAATCGTAATATTTAAATAAAAAAAATTAAGAGAATTTCATCAATTAAAATCTTACTTGTTTCCAATAATCTTTTATCCTAAAGAAACATTCCTAATTTAGCAAAACCAACGATGAAGTAATGCTAATTACAGAAGAAGCTTTTAAACGTTCGTACTCGGTACATCCTTCTATGATTTCTTTTGCCGATTCCTGTCTGTCACATATTATTGTCAGCTGGCAGCAAATCGGACAATTTTTGCTACCGCCATACCGAACAAAATTGGTTAATATTGACTCTAGAGATCCGACGCTGCGATTGGTACAATAATACAACTGTATATACAACACTGGTAAAATGGCACGATTTGACAAAACAATCGCTTAGTGTTAATATCGTTATCGTTAACTATTATTATATTAACAATAAACTTTGTACATGATTCGTTAAACGTCACGTGACACAGTTTAAAGGCAGTATAAAAATGGAAACAAAATATAACATAACACCGATAAGTTTGCATAACAAAATATAAAAAGGTTTCATCAACGACGCATGGGTATTTTCAAAAATATATTTCACAAAGAATGGTGTCATAGTTGCTCATTTTTGCCCAGATGTAGGTTTTGTAACGTATATCGATTTTTTTTTTTTTCAAAATCATTGGATGGTTACACTTTTGGAAAAATACTTATGCTTACACTGAAGTGCTACTTACACTTAGGTAATGAAAATTTTTCAAAATGAGATATGTTTGTTGTAATTTCTAGATCAATAGTAATATCAATATTCAAAGGATACTAAAAAAATTGCATATCAAAGACAATTGGGAGATAATTCAACGAATTAGATCAATTCGCGAAGGGTACAAATAAATTGATTAAGAAAGATAATTGTAACTGATATGCTTTTAACAAACGATAATCGTTAGACTATCTTGTGAATATCAGGATTTTATTCACAACAATGCATTCTCCGTTTTCACGACGTTCGATTCGCTATGATACACATCAGGTATTAAAGTTTTCGAAAATCACCCGATTATCTTCAACAACGAATGATTCTTCTAGTTTGGAACAAAGGATTATCATTAAACCAGGATATATTTGTGTGCCTTAAACGTGACAATAGCAGTTATTGCGAGTAGGCAGTTATCACTTTTCCACATAAAACCATCACCGAAAATGATCGCCAATGATCATTCTTATAGTTTCTTCTTTCTTTTTCTTTTTCCTTCAAATTTTATCTTATTAAGTCGTTATGGTACACCTACGATCACATCAAAACAGTACGATACATAAATGTACAAACGGACGCGATCACATATTTTTCATCGACCTTTCCATCGGCGGTACCAAGAATAGTATTGTCAAAATATACATAGAATCATCATTATAGCTTTTTTTCATTTTTGTTTCTTTTTTTTCTTCTTTTAATACATTTACACAACGAGAATTAATGTACATTGTGTCTCTGAGAGAGCAAGTGGGCGGGAAGAAATATCTCAAAACCCCAAAATATCTCACACTCGCAGAAACGATTCTGCAATTAGTACCAGAAGTAAAGGACTGACAGATCGTCGATTCAAATATCAACGAACTCGATCTATCCATTGATCACTTTCATGAGGAAATAAATCTCTTCAAACATTGCAACACGATTTGGACAGATCTCACAAAAGTCAAGTATCGCCTTTTTCCAAAATACCGTTTCTTCTTCTTCTTCTTCTTCTTCTTCTTTTTCTTCTTTTTCTTTTTGGTCGCTTCTAATTTCACTTGTTAAAGCATTCTCTAACCTTCTTCTCTTTACTACTCAAGTTTCAAAAGAATCGTTTATTTCCGAGTCGACAACTTGTTCGTGATTATCATTACGCCAAAATGTGCGTTTGTTCGTGGTCTGTTTTGATTTTACTAAAATATTCTCGACTTTGCAGTCGAAAGCAAAAAACAGGTTGTATTTAAGATCGAAGACAAATTTAACTCGAGCATAAACTAGGAGTCATTTCTTTTTTTCTTTTTTCTTTTTTGGTCTTACCATTCGTCTTTAGTAGTAAAGATTAGAACGAAAGGCGTCCAATCATTATAGACGGATGATGGCACCAGCGAGCGGGCTGTACTCCTAATAATCATGTTCTCTACGACGCAACAACGATGACAATAATAATTATAACGTTAATAATAGTGCTATTGGCTTAACAATGATCGACAGTCACGGTCGTGTTCACCGTGAAACCGCTTAGTGACTAGTTTCGCAGGCTCTCCACCGATCTTAGGCCAAACCACCACTGGGATAGGCCACTTGTATGGTCCTTCCATCGAGGATTTGGTGTCCAGTGGAATACAATCGACTGTACAATTATTTTACAGATCTTCAGCTAGTAACCGGTGAATTTCGTTCACCGTTGAGATAAAAAGTTCAGAAACGGTATCGTTTCATATAATCGACGTTTGCTAGGTCATCACCGTGTCGGTAAGGTCTTCCTTCAGCCATTGTGGGATCGTTCTCAGCCCGAGACGTTTCAATAATTTCACTAGGGCCGTGTTGTGAGACAGATAATACCTCTGTGAACAAACGACCAACATTGTATTCGAGAGATCATCCTTTTAACATTACGCCTGCCTCTCCACTCCTCTCGTTGCTTCCGTACCTGCAATAATTTGTACGATTTGTCCTCCATCGGAGGATATTGACGGCCTTTGCTCTTGCCGAGGCATTTCGTGCGATCCTCGTTGGTAACCTGACAAAAGAAACCCTTTTTCGGGTCGTACCTCAAGTGGGACGAGTAATTGAAAGCGGGCGTGATCTTGAGGAACCTTTGTAGCTCGTGCAACGTCTCCACGGGATTTTGACGAAGCTGTTCCCCGTCTATAATGTGCAATTGCTGAGGTGGATAATAGGAGAGCCACCTCTCCAGATGCTGGGCGTATTTGCCGGGATTTAAACATCTGTAACAGAACTCGAGCCAATGATATTTGCCACGTTTATCTTCCCCGCGTGTAATTAATATTCCACCGCAGACACAGCGCGGGCACATCAACACACACGGCCGAACCGCATTAGCAATTTAGATCCTACGCTTGTCTACACTCTGTATGGCTATTACGCGGCAGGATAATGTTATTATTTGCATTCAACTATTCAGGAACTTTCAACGACTCGTTATTCTAGCCGAAGTAACCACGACCTCGGCGGTGCCTGTGCTTGTGCTTGTGCTCGTAACAAACAGAAAATTATTCGCACACTTGCAGAATGTTTGCAACCTACCTATTCCTGAGATCGCGTAGGGGTTTCGGTGCGGTATCGCTTGCGGTGATAACCGAGTGAAAGGAATAATTATTTGCTACGGGATCGCCGTGGACCCTCGTGTGTTGGTACCACGAATAGGCACGCCTGGCTGGCGAAAGCAGTATAGTGATCAATTTTGCTCTCGGTAGTAGCGCGTGAGCTCTACGCGGTACCAATTCGCCGTCGAAATAGGTAGCCGATTTCTCGAACAGATAACGTGAACTCTCGTTCTTCGACGCTGGAAAGAAGCTCATATACCTGCAGAGGAAACAATCGTGATTCATACACGAAAGATCGGACTTCGTTTTTGCCCTAAGTGTTTCACTTACCAATCGAGGCCCTTGTAATAATTCTTTCCATTGAAGAATTGAATTTCCTCAAACGTGTCGGGACTCGGCAAATTGCTGCTTATCGCCGGGTGAATGGATAGGAAGGTGTAGAGAGCGGTAGTGCCAGTTTTTTGAGGGCCAATTACCAGGAATCTCGGCAGTTGATCGCAAGTTTTATTCTTCGACCAGATCTTTTGATGCCTCAGATCATCGCAGGGATTCTTTAATACAGAACAAGTTGTAACACCTTGTACAAAACCATTTAGGTGCGGTGTAGCAACAACTTACGCCCCATACAGGATCAGATTCTTCAGGATAGAGTTGAAAGTATCTCTCCGCGAGTTGAAGAGGCGGCGCGCTGGACAATCTCAGGTTCGTCCAACACTGTATGAATTTAATCACCGACTCGAAAGTGTACAACGCCAGACGATCGTTCCCGTAGTTTGACATGTGCGTCATAAAAATATTGATCTGAAAAGGGAGAATCGTGAAAGATCAAGAGAAGATCTTGGAGATCACGTGGACACGGATATTGGATTACCCACAGGATTGTGAACGATAGTCTGGAACAATTCTCCACCCTGTATCGATTTGTCCAACTTCTCCCTGCCGCCCGGGTATCTATCGATGAAGATCGTGTGTGTGAAAAGGCCACAGGTTTGCCTCGGTAGGACCTTGGTGAAAAACAAAGGAAGAGAGACGGTCACGCGTTGATCGTTTAATTCGCCGCGGTTCCAAAGAATTGCACGCCCAAGGGAAATCAATCGTTTATGCCTCTTTATCCGCTCGACTGACAGTTTAAGTGGAGAAATTCGCGGAACGAAAGGTGTATCACTCTCTCTGTATCGGATCGAGATACAAGGCAACTCGTCGATTTTTGTCATTATCGTCGATGGAGTATCAGGCCCGTTCTCCAAGGTAACGTTCGTGCAAGTTTCGACGTACAAAGCAGCGAAGTTACGAAATTACCGATTCGTTCGTTCGTTCGTTCGATCGCGTATTCGTTTATTGCTTTTGCATAGTTTCTGGAGGCTGGCTGCCGACCGTTAACGTCAAAGAATTGGCATGTTTCACGTTCCGCCGGGCATGCTCGGGCGAAACGTCCGAAAAACAGAGAGGAAAAATTGCTTAACTCGCGGGCTCGGTTATTCAGGCTGGCTCGATTTAATGAAATACACTCGCGCAGACACCGGTAACTGAAACTTTTTATATTAAATTTTCTTTTCGATCAACGAAAAACGAGAAAGAATCGAGAAGAGAGGGAAACAACGTGCGTGTGCAGAAAGAGAGAGAGAGAGAGAGAGAGAGAGAGTGAAATTTCAGTTGATTTCTAGTTTTTTCGCGGCAGCAGAACTTTCGAAAAATATTGATCATTCGATTTTACGCTGATACTTTTTGTAAATAAAACGATAGAGTCTACCAGTGCACAAAGTACTAGTTAATACCGACTCGGCTGGTGTTTTTTTTAATTTTAGCATTAAAAGAGCGATCGAGAAAGATTTACCATTATATTACGATGAATGAAACCTCGCCTTAATCGAGCAGGCCTCAAATGGGGGTACTCCTCTGTGCTGGTGACTTTGATGTTCCACACCCTTTTCCATGCCTCGTACAGACCCTCGTGGACCGGATAAACGCCGGAGTGATGAGGACTCACGCTGTAACCGCTTCCAGTTGGAATCCCGTGGTCTTTCGCGAACTGTTTGTTCAGCGCCATATCCAGTTGCAGGTGCGTTACGTTCTCGTAGTTATGAGGCTGTTGATGATTCCACATGTGGGAAAACCACGTAAATCTGCGATTTAGGAACGCAAATGTCAGCTCTGAGAGAGAGAGAGAGAGAGAGAGAGAGAGAGAGAGAGAGAGATTATAGAAAAATCTTTACTTTCATTCGCTTCCAAACCGAACCAAACTGAATCGTATTTTCGCGAAAGGAACGAAAGTGATCTATCGATTTCTATCGATTTCTATCGACAGTGAATGATCTACGATTTTAATTGCTGCCAATAGAAAAGCAATTACTAAAATAAATCGCAACAATTGGCAAACAGGTGCGACTTCCGCGGTCCGATCAACCGTGACGCGTGCACGGTCTCAGTACGTCAATTTGCACCAGCGGTGGAATCTTTTTGCGCTCTGTTTATCGCCCTATTTGCGCGATAACTATCCCGCCAATTTCCATTTCCCTTTTCACTGCACGCACTGTGACTGCGTTACAACATCATCGTTCCTAATCCGAATCCAGTATTCACTTTTCGGTGATATTCGATCACGTCACTTTTCACAATGTAATCAACAAGCATTCGCTTGCCAGTTCTCAATTTTCTCAATTGAAAAACTGGCAAGCGACAATCCCGATCACAGAACACTGTGACACGGAGTCAAAGAAAAAAGGACACGGACACGTACCTGTCTACGTTCTCCAGAAGCATATCGTCCCCCAGATTCTCCTCGGCGGTGCCATGATGGAAGTACTTGCCAGAAAACCCCAGGTTGAACTTGAACCCCGGGACCAGCGCTTGGATCCTCTGTTGAGTGGCCAGCAACGCCATCACGTCGTCCTTTCTCAATCTGGTGCCCTTCTCGCCGACGAATATGTCGTCGACGTCGACCAGGATCATCCGATTCAGGCTGAGGCTCAACTGTCCGTGGGACAGATAGGATAGAGAGTCGAGCAGCAGCAAATTGTGCAGCCAGAATCGCAATCCACCGCCGAAAAAGACCCTCTGAATCCCGTCGTATCTGCCGTGATCCTGTATAATGAAAATCCAATATGAAACCGTTAAGGTTTATCGCGTTTCA
>KQ435727.1:3552077-3563144 GCA_001276565.1 Melipona quadrifasciata | reverse complement strand
GCGAAACCGCCTATCGATCATCGGCCGGGCGTCGATCAGCCGTCACGTAAAGTGGCAATTGTTCATTGGCTGCGGTAAAATTACGGTGATCTCCTTCCATTTATTTTTCATCGGACGCGAACGACCGCATGCAACGTTAATAGGTTTGCGCGTTCGACGCGTTGATGCTTATCGATCGCGGCCGGGCGCGTGTGCAAGGGCGCGATAATTTCAAAGATGTTTTACTCGAACGCGTCCACCGACTCCGCGTAATAGCGCGTTCAAACAGCTCTATTTTCCCCGCGAACGTGATTTCACCCGTCGGTCATTTCCAAGAAAAAACCCGCCGTTTACGTACGCCCTTTTTCTCTCCTCTTCGTTCGATATTACAACGGGAAATTCCTTTTTTTTTTCTTACTTTCGAAGTGAAGCACGCGCGCAGAATGTATCCGTAAAACGAATGATAAGAAACAACACGCGAGACACGGTAGAACTTTGCTTACGTAAACTTATCGATGGTGCAATTTCAAGGTGTAATTAACTTTTTCATTGAGTTTCCTTGCAAAAACAGAGCCAAAGTGAAAAATCACGTCGCCCATGACGAACGCGTGTTGTGACTATTTGCGATCAGACTCGTTTGCCTCGTGGAAAAATGCGCGATCCTTTCAATTAAAATAGACACGCGGTTCTATTCTCCTCTTGTTCTTCGTGTTGCGTGGAATTGTTGGCGCGAGCCATCGGTCTCTCAAACGATCTACAGACATTAGTCATTTCGAATATCAAACCGTGGAAGACGTGCCTGTCTGAATGGCTCGATTGGTCAGAGGAATTCTCCATCAAACCAGAAGGAATCCAGCTTTTGAGCCCGGACCGGACGGGAGGTTCGATTCTTTCGTCATGAAAGCGAACGTTTCCATCGATAATCTCCTTTTCGCCAAACAAAGCGGACGTTTTATCAATCGAATTTCAAGCTCGTTTGCTTCGAACGGCCATAAAGAAACTGTCGAGACGTTGAAAGGAGCGATTCATCGGCGGCTTCGTGCCCCCCCCCCCCAAAAAGGATAAACGAACTCGGCTGGGTGATCGATCGCCGAGATTTCCGACACACGGACACGATTCGGAGACTTCGCTCGCTATGTCGTTCCGCGACTATTTGTAATTCAAAGGCCGACTGACACGCTTTCGCTGTGAATCGCGCCTTCGCTAAGTACAATAGCTCGTTCGTACTCATTGAGACTCGAGAAGGGATTTCTATTTGAATGGAGAGTATACTCGCGTATTTTTAGAAATATTTATTACCGGCTCGAGTCGCAAATAATTTCCACCTTTGTTTATCAACGAAACAAACAACAATTACATTCTCGTCTATGACATATTCGCTGTTACTTGCAATTACTGCTGTCATTTGTAATGAAAATTACGCGTGGCATCGTAGTTTATCGTAGCTTTCACAGCGAGAAACGTCAAAGTGTATTTAATATTGCATCACGATGCTGCTTACTAATCGCGATGGGTACGCTTTTATTACTCGACGACAGGGACTGGCAAATTTTCGAGGAATATAGCTCCCGGAATATTTCCTGTTATCTTACGAACGTCGCTCGTTCTTCCGAGAGATCTTGTCGTTCATCAAGGATGCGGCTCGCGGTAGTGGCGCGTCCTGCGAGCGAAATATAAATTTCCAGCGCGAATAGCGACAAACGAAAACGGTCTACGTCGATGCTCATTAATCGAATGAACCAACGGCTGATTGGCTCCTGATTTAATTACCTAGCTACCTGTGATCCGTGAATCTCCGGCCTAGCGGCCATGGCTATTTAATGGGGTTATCAGCGAGATTATTATTGTTGTTTACTGCTAACAAGCTCCGTTCATGGCGACCGGTTACAAAACGCAAGCCGCTCGGTCGGAGAATTCCCTGTCTGGTTCTAGCACAATTAACAAATTGCCTGTTAGGGATTATCTTGAACCGGCGAACGAACACGTGCACGCGGAGATGTATATTGTACTCGATATATTCGCTCCGTGCATCGGCTGGCAAATATTCATTCAAAATATTGTGAAATATTGACGATGAGTCCTGCGATTGTTGGAATTTTTTTTCTTTTTTGTTTTGAAAGGGAATCGTACCGATCTGTTTTAGAAATGAATTTAAAAGAGTACCGACGATTAATTCTTTGATTTTCGCGGAGTTTTACAAAAAACGCTTACTCGCAAGAACACGAGAGCTAAACTTTAACCTCGAGTCGCTTTTTCTAGCTACCAGCGTAATAAATCAAACCGTGTTTCTGAAACACTCGTTAGGACCTATCTTGATGAATATTTTCTCCAACACGTTTCACGCTGGTCAGATTGAAAAGAAAATTTTCCGTGTTATCAGTTAATCTGGAACAACTCGCGTAACGAACACGTGTAGATAAAGTTCACGCAGTGTAAAGTATGATAAAAAAAAAAAAACTGCACGACTTGTACCTCAGTACGACTCGTCTCACTGAAAGGCCCAGAAGCAACTGTTCTGAATAGGAAATGAAGACGGCTTTTTTGCCATAAAATTTTATTGATATGCAAACATTTGGGTCGATCAATCGATACAAAACAAATTACAGGCGCGATCGCTCAGTACCAGACAACGCCACTCCTACTCCAAGTCTACCCCACGCCTCCTCACGAATCACGTGACTCAGGTCAACCAATCGCTAATTTTCGTTGCATTAGCGTTGCACCTGAAGAGGCCCGATTTTCTGGGTTTTCTGGGTTATCCTGGCTAAAATCACTTTCAATGATTAAAAAAAAAAAAAATACTTTAGTTTCTTTAGAAACTAGGCAGAGGATTAAACTCAATTGCTCGCGAAACAGAAAAGATCTACGGCAACTGGACAGAAGATAGAATCGCCTACGAGAAACTCTTTGTCGTCGTACGTCTACAAGAAATTCATCGTTGTTTAGAAGGGAGATACAAGTCGGCGATAGGAAAGATTTATTATAGTCGTCCGGAAGAACTTAGCGAAACACTGCCATTTGATCTAGTAAACCGCTTCATTACACACAGTGGACTTCGTAATAGCCGCGAATCCCGTGCGTGTGGGATAGAGTAATTGGATGACACCGTCTCTAAAGAAACGTGTAAAACATTTTCGTGCACGTTATCTCGCGTACGAGTTCGTGCCTAGGCCAGCCAGTGATCTTGAAGATAATTTTCTACGCCTACGAGCTTTTTGACGAGCGGGCTTCCCATCCGCGGGATTCCTATGGTTGTGGAAAGGCCCCTAAATTTACCACTGCTACAAGCATTTCTACGGTTCTACCGGTCCCTAAATCTACTTACATCCGCTCACTACTAGGGTTGCACGATCCCTAAATCTAAGTGCTCATGTGGCACGCAAGTATTACGATATCGCCTGCCGAGCCGTGAAATTTATCTGACGCTGGAACACGATTGCAATTTTGCGGCGCGGCGTTTCAAAAATGCCTCATCGATCATTAAACCAGCAATTGCTCGAGAAGCTTCAAACCGTCGCTCAAGATGACTTGTCTTATATATATTCGCTTGTCTTTCGTAGGATATGATTAAGTTAATCTCGACGTTGCGAATAATAATGGGCATCTTTGTGCATAATGAGAAATTATTGATGTTTCGAGGTTGATATCTGAATGTAATTTGAAATTGGTGTTGTTTTAGGTTGCGAAACGAGTTTGCTGTTTGACCTTTAGGTCACTTAATAATGAAATACCGAGATGAAGATGCACTACTGTCGTTATTTTAAGCAATGATGTCTAAGATCTGCTAGATGTTCAGACTTTCAATAAGTAATTTAAATATAGTTAAAAGAGTCTCTTCATCGTTTAAAGTCGCAGCAAGTATTACTATGTACTAGTCATTAATTTTAAACTTATCTTCAACCTAGATACGTTTCCCTAGTCAGACGGTACGATAATTTCTCTATCTATTTTCCAATTTTTGACTGCGTTGTCCGCGTTATTTCACGCCATTCTTTTCATTCTGACTGACGAAACAGGTGTCGGCAAAACAATTTTTGAAATATCTCCGTTAAAAGTCGGGAATGATTTATTATCAACTGCGATAAATGGGAACCGACGACGCAAAATACGCGGTTAATACGATCCTCGCAAAATGATCGAAGATATAAATGCGTAATAATGAAAACTTTCAGGAAGCTGGTTGTCAGTGGTACGTTCCCTCCAATTTGCGTTTTAAACAAAGAATGACATTATTTCGAAAAAGATAAATTCAGAAGCACCTGGCGTTCGATATCAGTGAAATTTTTGCGCTGTCACTTTGCAAATTTGTCAAACCATCCAGACGCTACATTAAATCCAACGGAACGTACGTGAGAATTTCAATTCAGAAATAACGCGAAAAGCTAAAAAAAAGGGGGGTGGGGAAAGAAAGACGGAGACAAAGCGATCGCGAAAGCTTAATAAAACATCGTGCTGGCCTGACGGAAGACGAAGCAGATTCATACGCGTGTACGAGGCGTCCGAGCGCAGGCAGATGATATCACGTCCAGGCCGTTTGTTATATCAGACGAATATTTCCTGTTTGCGTGTGTGGCGTGGATTTCTACGCGTTGAAGGAGATCCCCTGTCTTCTTCGCGTCTGCATTTTCGCGCGTTCTATAGATCACCGGGCGCTTTCATCCGGCGCGCGCTCGCTTCCGGCCGGAACCTTTACGGCGCCGTGCGGAATCTTGCAATCGTGAATTCCGACACGAATGCAAAACGGTCGGCGTGTAACAGCTTTACGGATTGTTTCGGTCCCGCTTGATACTCCGGACTTGGCTCGCGCGATGGTCCTCTCTTCTCTCTTTCTCTCTCCCTTCCTTAATTTTTTCCCTGCGTATCTTCCCTCTCTCAGCCTGTTTAATCTGCCCATTTTTCTCCTTAATATTCTTCCTCCGTCACGCATCCTCCGCTGCTTCCCGTTTTCTCTACCACCCTTTATTTTACTCGCAGCCTCGTCTAATTTCCATTATTTTGTGCGATCCCCTCTTCAATGTTGTTTGCCCACAGCGCTGTTCCAACCTCCTTCCCTTTTCCGCTTCGCCCTGTTTCTCCCCTTTGCTCTTGTTTATTTTTCTTATTAGCTTGTTGTTACTTGTTCACAGTTTCTTACTGTTTAATTCCGTCGTCTCTGCGCTGGTCTAGTCAACATTTATAATTTTAATTGTATATTGTAATATTCTCCCTTTGCAAACGCGTCTCTCTCTCTCTCTCTCTCTCCTTTCTGCTCACCGTTTCACCCACTTTTATTTCATCCTCAGCTTCGTCTAATTTGCATTATTTCATGTAGTTTCTTCCTCCGTTGTTTGACCGTCGTGGTACTTTAATCTCCCCCTCCCCCCTCCTCTTCCCCTTGTCCTTCTTATTTCTTTACGGTTTCTCATTATTCTTTGCTTTGTACTATCTGCATCGTTTCGATTCGTTCACTCAACATTTACAATTTTAATTTCACCAACAACTTCTTCCTGCGCGTTGCTCGAGCTCTCTTCCTTTTTGCTTTCGTCCTAAAAAGAAGAAAAGGAAGAACCCTCGCCATTTCTTCCCGCGCAGGCTCCCCACTGCGTTTGTTTTATTACGTTTATTCTTGTATGTATACACGTCCGTTCCCTCATCCGAGCAGCCGTTACCTCCCTCTCGCAGGTACTCTCATTTGCTTCTTCCCCCGCTTATCTGCATTACATCGAGCCCCCTCCTCCCTTTACACCCGACACCGTCGCCTCACCTTCGCTCTTCCATCTTCATTTTCGCAGAAGAGATTCGAGACACTCCGCGGCACGCGGAATGAAAATGGGCCGGCGTGCACGCGTCTTCACACTTGTTTTCGTTCCGGCGGACCAACATTTCTCCTGGAAGAAATAAGAGCGAAGAGGAAAAGCGAGGGAGGCCCGAATCCTCCAAGCTGGCGGAGGTTCTGAAATTCCCATTAATTCCTGGCAATTCCATCGCGTGGCTTGGCGCTTGAATTTCATTCAGTTCAAGATCCTCGTATTAATTTCGTTTCGAGGTTTATTTTAATCCTTGCCTTTCGAGCTTCAGCTATTTTTTTTTTCCTCTCTCGATCTCGCGAGACAGTGATTACGTGTTCCTCTCAACAGAGAGTTAATATCATTAGCAGGAGAATATTTAGAAACGACGTAAGAAGAAGGAGTCGAATCTAGTCTCAAAATACGAATCTTGAAAACGTTAAAAATTGACGAATATGTTTTGCAAATTTAATTGGACTAACAAATTGCATGCAAAAAATTGCCATTTCCTCGTGACACGAGTATACTCGTCATTCGCTCAGTTAAGTGGTTAAGAAAATTCATTCTAGAAGACTTTCGCTTGCCAAAATCCTGAAACAGATGTTTGTTCTCCAAATCTTGAGCGATGTAGTCCCTGTACGTAACCTCTTCTCGGATTCCGTTCGCGTTTAAAAATGATATTCAGCGGCGGAACGGTCAAAGAGAGGTTTCGCAACCGAGAGACCAAACGTTGCTATCGACCAGTTTGGCCATTCCGTCCTTTGCTTGGTCCGGAGTAAACTGGCCAACGTGCAGAGGTCAATAGCAACGGATTCCAGTATCGTGTTCTCATCTCCGCAACGTTTGCCGCGCGCAGACCACGCGATATAGATTCTGACAACATTTGACAGAGCAAATCGGAAATCGGAGGCAGCTGTTTCCATTTCCGCGTCAGAAGTAATCGCGAAAAACGCTGGACAGCGGGGTGTTAATTGAACGTGCACTTCCCGCCCGCAAACGAAGAGAAAAATACGATGGATCACGTTTCTCACATTCTAGGACGAAATAATTCCAAATAACAATTTCAGAGTAAAATTTAAGATTTTTGCCAGAAATATTAACGCTGTATTCGAGCGATATTTCGCGTGACTCTATTACTGGCTCATTTTTGTGGAAGTAGTATAAAACGAAATTAAAGAAACTTTGTTATATTATTACTTTATTATTATATTATTATACTTTATTTATTATATTATATCAGAGGTTCTGAAGATTTGCATACTAAGAAAATTAAAATAAACAGCGGCAAGAGTGATATTTTTAAACATACACGTACATTTAATAATTCTCTCTCAAAACATTTCCTTGCGAAATCTCTCCCCCGGAAAAGTAAAGTAAAGGAATGAAATATACTACTGTATTCGTGCATTCGGATCGAGATTCAATATTCGTGAATTTATTTATAAACAGCGGAAACGATTCGCGCGTGATACTTCAGTTCGACGAAATGGACGACGAATGTTTAAAAAGCGCGTTCGTTAACGAAATTCTCGGCCAACTAAAAGCGGCACGCTCGGAGCAGAACGCGTTTAATTAAACGAACTTGTCCGCGTCCCGCCCTCACTTTGTGCGTTAACAATGCAAATATTAATTAATAATCCGAGTAAGAACCGGTTGTTGTTTCCGTTTGAGTCTCGGCCTTTCGGGCATTCAACGGGAGACGCGGCTCCGAATCACGGCTCGCACAAAAGCTCGACATCAATTCGCGTCCTCCTGGTGTAAAAACAAGAGTGATCCGAGGAAGAGGAGGTTGGAAAGGATCCTGACGCGCGTGCATTTTTCCCGACCGAGTGAGAAATGCCGGGATACACCCCTCTTGTAAGCTGTAATTAATATTCCTCGCAATTATGTCAGGAGGCCCGAAGATCCGGCAAAACATGCCAGAGCCTGATGAATTTACGGGCAAGGGAGAAAGGAAAAAGCCCTTGGTAACTGCGAAAAGAAACGCGATAAACAGCAGCCGCGTTAATTAATTTGCTAATTAGAAAGGGGGGGGGGAGAGGGCAGGTTAGCCAGTCGATCGATGCCAGTTCAAAATTTTGTTACATCACGTTTTTCTCTTCTCCCCTCTCCAGGAGGTAATTTCGATTATTAATTCGCGTAATTTAGGAGAGCCTCGCAAAGCTTTTGAATTTTCGTAAGTTAACTTTTTAGAGATTCCGCTGCCGCGCCCTTTATGCTCTTTCTGTGTTTATCCTGAAAGATATTCTGAAACGGCACGCTTTCGTTTCTTAATCCGTGCAGTAATTCAGACTGAGTCCGGATTCTGCGAGGCTTTTGAACTCTCGGTGACGACTCGGTGCGAATAAAAATCGCGAATGACGATTACGCTTTCGCGCCGCGAGTAACGCGCAGCTTCTCTCAAAGTTGAATATCAAAAATACGGCAATAAACGTTTGCGCCGAGTGACCTATAAATCTTGCTAAAAATAATCGTTCGCTCGCGTTAAACGCATACCGAGCGACTCGATAATAATGAAATAGAAACTTAATTTAATCGCTGGCCAACAATTCCAGCAATTCCCCACGGCGATATTAACCGACTGACAGACAAGATTAGTTATTTCCAACGTTCAATTTGCAATTGATTCCGGCCCTCTGTTCGTTCGTTCCAAAACAGAGAAACGGAGGAACGAATCTATTCTACGGATAGACGGAAAGGCAGAATGCGGATCGTGTGTCTCACCTGAATGACAGTCGCCAGAGGACTTTTATTGGCCGGATAGTCGAGGCTGTCCCGATGCGCCCAAGCCAGCGGCTCATAGGTGCTGTGATTGGCCTGAAAAATGGTCCAGTCACCGCCAGGAAGTGGTCCCCAGGCAGTTTCTCCGGATCTGGTTAATCGGAGGATAGGGGACGCCGCGTTCAGCTGTGCATCCTAAGGGAGGAAAGACCGATCTCATTTTGTCCGCCGCTCGGGCACTTGCTCGGCGATACGTGAGCCGTTTCCCCGATCCTTTTCTTTTCTCTTCGCTTTACGACACAGGGTAGAAAACGAAAATATCGCCAAGCGCCACTTTTCTTTTCTTTACGTCGCACTTTGATCAAACGATCGAACAATGTTTGACCCGCGACCGATCGATTGACGAATAAAAAACGACTAAAACTGTGATATTTGATAAAATTCAAAATTTAACGGCGGACTAAAAAAATTACGGTACTAGTAAAATATGACAGCCAATATCGAGGTTGCTGCAAGTAGAACAAGCAAGTGTCAGACAGCCGCGCCGCATCGACTTCTCAGACGCGTGTTTCCGAATGATTCGTTCGATTTGTCATAGTTGTAGCGTCAGTGCGAGTCTAAATAATCAAGTAATAAAACTAACTGTTAACATTACTCGAAATATAAATATATTTCGCAGTGTTAAATGATTAAGAAACTTTTTTGCCATTTTTCAAAAGAACTATTCGGTTGGGAATTATACGATTCCTTGAAAAAGTTTTACCTCGTGATGAATAAGTGTACATATATCTATCGAATCGGAGGTGTAGAACTCATCTACGACAGCCGCGGACAAACTTTCCTTTCCACCCTGTACGTACGTACGATCGATGAAAGAAACGAGCAAATCGCAGGGTATTACCCGGCCGGTAATCGCAGCGTGCAGACACGCGCGATTTCGCGCGGTATGCAAATTGATTCACCGCGGCGAACCTTTCGCGGGTTCAAAGCGGCGCGTTTGTCGTACCGCGTGGCTCGCGAACCGCGCATCCTGCGATTGATGCTTTTGTTACGACGTTTCCACGACGTTTCTTACCGAGGCTCCCTGTAGCGATTTTTCTACGTAATAAACCACGAGCCGTTTTGTCACGGCCACGGAGATTGCCAATCCGAGCTGGCCTCGCCTCGTCATCAGCCGTTTCCTCTCGTCTTGACCAACGGGGCATCCCGGTTCTCGGGAAACCCGTTATCGAGCACCGCGGCCAGCGAAAATTTATTTTCCCGGCCGGCCAATAAAACTACAGGAGACTACTCTCGCGGCCTCTCTGCGGGCAACGTTTCATTTCGGAGAATCGTTTCAACCAGACGTGATCGTAAGATCGATCGGGAGAATCCATTTTCCAGTTTCCTTCAGCGTTCTCTCGTTTTCAGCGATTTTTCCTTCGACTCGCGACTCGTGGTGTCGTGTTACTTGAAATACAAATCGCGACAGCGGGAGAGAATCCGACGATACCCGACGATTCATTTTGCGAACGAACCTTCAGCCTGAGATTAGTGTGCACGAAGAGAGGAAAGCCCTTCAGCTGCGCACCGACGAGACTTTCTTCGCCGGACGGCGCAAATCCCACGATGCCCACCGAATACTCTCTGCAATACTTGTCCAGCAGCTCGCGATTCCACTTGTCCATCTGCAGATACTTGTTCAGGTTCTCGAAGATCAGCACCCCGTATCGACCTTTGTCCAGGTTCGTCAACACGGGCAGGGACTTGCCAGCCACTTCCAGCTTGTACCTGAAATCACATTTCATCGCGCCGTGCGTTAGTTCGTTTGGAAATTCGAAGCAGGATTGCTCGTTCGCCTAATTACTTTAGGTTTAGGTTAGGTTCTTGAATCGAAGCCGTAAAAACATCGATCTCGGAAACGCGAGCGATAAGAAAAATAGAATTCGTTGCCAAAAATTGCCACTATTGCGGCCGAAAAGACATACCAATCAAAGAAAAAAACATGATACAAACGAATGAAAAAAAAAAACACGTATCACCTCTCTATACAATACGAAAACAATAATGAAAGTTAATAAAAGCACGAGCACGCGAGAACAGGGTATATTCTTCGTTTCACTCTTTTCACTGACTTTATCGCGTTTGAATCCCACGGAAATAAACAATTCGGCGTTCCGACAATTCAGCGTTCTGTTAAAAATTCGTCATCATCGACGAACGTAAATATTCGCGTTATTACTTCCACTCTAGCCTCTCTCCAATTTCCACGATATTACGCGAAACAAGAATAAGAATTCATTTAACCGCAACAGGAAGATTCCAGGCGAGTCTGTATAAAAAGAGAGAAAGAGAGAGAGAGAGAGAGAGAAAGAGAAAGGGAAAAGAAAAATTTGCCAAGCTTTTACGCGCAATATCCGCGTGTCAACGATTCTCGGAGGTTTCGGCTCCCGGGGGGATCACGGGATCGGAATCCTCGCTTTAAACTTCTTCCCTTGCCTTGCTTCTTATTCCCTCCGTGACAACAAACCGTGGATCACCGCGGAGAGAGTTAACGCGTATTCCTTCAAACGGAATAAACGTTCCTCTTTCGCCTCTGTGCTTGTTTCATCCTCTCGAGTCT
>KQ435727.1:3527203-3550543 GCA_001276565.1 Melipona quadrifasciata | reverse complement strand
CACCTGAAGAGGCCCGATTTTCTGGGTTACCCCCACTAAAATCACTTTCAGGGATAATAAAATTTCGTTCCAACAAACGAAATCTTAGATAAAAAGCTGTATCTTGCAGATATATTCGCAATATCTTCCAAGGACTCGAATTTCTAGATTTAACGCTCTTTGAGACTTGCGGTATGAAAAGATTATTTCAACATACTTGATCACATTCTCGCAAGTCGAACCGCTTTACAAACGCAATATAGTTGAAAAATTCCTGGAAGCAAAATTCTTGAATTTTTAGATTCAACGCTCTTATGAAATTCGCAGCACGAGAGATTTCTATGTTAAAGAATTAGTTAATCACGTTTCCGTGAGTTAAACCGCTTTGCAAACACAGTACAGGTAAAAAACGCGTGTAACAAGCCCGCAGAACAAACGGAATTCTTGTATTTTTCGGTTCAACAGTCTTTGAAACACGCGATACAAAAGGCTTCTGCATCAAAGACACAGTTTTCCGTAATGGAGAATTACTTCAACATATTTACTCGCGTTTCCGCGAGTTAAACCGCTTTGCGAACACCAACGGTGCAGCTAAAAGATTCCCCCGGAACGCGTGCAACAACCTCGCGAAACAAGCTTACAGAGTCCATCAATCAGATTAAACTTAATCGCCAGAGGTCTATCGACCACCCAGATACTTCAATTACAGCCTCCTCCACACTCCTAATTAACCAATAAACCCATTATTAAACACTGAAACGAGCAAATCAGATTACCGTCGTATAATACCATCGACTGTATCCATCTTCGTACCGCTGTTCCTCGCGTTCGAACCTCGTCCAACGTCGTCCTCGTGCAACGTATTCCCAAACGTTTTCTCCGGCACTCTTCGGTAATTAAAGTTCCCGCACGAACGTTTTCGAGCAACAGTTTTACAACAATTTCGCGGAGGGAGGAGGGTGAGGAGGGGGAGAAACGTCGTAATTTCGGATAAGCACGGTGGTGGCGCACCGGCTCGCTATCATCAACAGTTTACGGTCGCGTGTGTTCGCGTGTGTCACGGCAGAAAATTGCAGTTTTACTAATGAATGAATGCCGGATAATTCAGCGTAGTAATCGGTCCGATAATTGGCAACCGCCCATTAACGACGGCCCGGCAATTTGCCGAGCTAACGAACTGTCATAACGAACAGCGACGTGGCTCTTTTGTTCTTGGCCGGCAATTGCCGCGCCAGCCAATTGCCGAGGGCCCCGTATGCTTTCGAAACGCGAAAGTATCCTCCTCCGCCGGAGGAAGGGAGATTTTAAAGGTATCGATCGATTGGCTCAACTGTCCTACCCCGCTGAAAAAGAAAAAGAAAGGAAAAAAAAAGAAAAAAAAAAGGAGAACAACTCGCTGCAATTAGGAGCGTTAGTTTGGTAGTTGGTGTCCTGTGCGACGATCGGTCAAGCACGCTCCGTCCACTAAGATTATCGTCCTTCCCCGTGGTCTCCACTAGTTGGCTAGTTGAAGTGGAATAATTGCTTTCACCCCTTGGAGTTTGCTCGAGGTCGTGAGGGATGATTGGCGATAGGGCAGCAGGGGAGGGGGTGGAATAGGGAAATTGCTTTGGTTCTGCCAGTTGCATTGTTGTACCGATAGAAAAATTTGAGTATTCGATGGATATTTTATATTTAAGCTTATTTCAATTAGGAGTCCTTAACGTTTCGAATAAACCTTCTTTCATTTTCTTCTTAATGATTTAAGAAGTTTTTTTGAAGGTAGAAAAATGATCCCGAGTCGACGACCCGAGTACCCGATGATCCTCAAGAAGAAATTTTTACAAAGTAGTACTAGTAGTACACTTGAATTCTTACGTTTTTTATGAAACAGACAGCGTCGAAATTTTAAACGTTTGACTGGCCGCGCGAATTTAACGAGTCGACGATTTATTTCAGTTTCTGTAATAAAAATGGTATAAGCGTGTTTAATTAAATTTACCCGTCGGCGTTCTTAATGATATTCCATAATTTCTGCCGCTCTGAATCTACACGCGCTGTTCAGAAAGAACATGTACACAGATTCTTTTTACGTATTCACGTGTAATGCAAATAATGCGCGGGCGATACAAATTATTAAGATCAGCCCCTTGTTGTTCACTGAATCCCGGGTTATTTTAATCATTATCAGCAATTATCGCGATAATTAAATACATTATCAATTAACCACGATCGAACCACGAACGAGCAGTAATCGAGCGATCGTAATTAAAAGGAATGAAAAGAACCGTATCGTGATTGTAACGAAACTCGAACGAAAATGTTTCAATTAAGCGCACGGATTAATTCAGAAGAACCTCTTATTCGTTACGTTTCATCGCACTTGCGTTTCGCAACTGAAATCCCCTCTTTGCTTTCTCGATGAATTATTCCCCCGTTGTTACACGTAAATATTTAATCGCGCGAATTAATACGTTCCGCATAAATTAAAAGTCAGTCCCCGTGCCGACGGCGGTGCTAATACCTTCCATTCTCCGACCGAAAACCATTAATACGTTCCGCCTGAAACGAGACGTATTTTCAGGATCTGGCCGAATCGATACGCACTTTGTCCAAGTTTCGCCGCTCTTTCTCTTTCTCTTACTGGAACGGTGAAATTGGTTTGATTTGTAATTTCCGAACATCTTCGAGCCGATATAAACGTCCTTTCACTTGTCTCGTGTGATCGTGAAATATTGAACGACGAGGAGAGAGTATCACTTCCGTTTCATCTCGCGTCGCTGTGAAATATTCAGGGGCAGGACGACGCGAGGACAGGGTTTTATTTCTCGACGCTCCGACTGTTTGCACGTTTACGAGAACGCGTTAAAATTGAAAAATTACCCAAGACAAAGCAGCAGATAAGGCGATATTTATTTAGCGAGCGGTATAAATTTGAAATTCTTCAGACGGTCCTCGTTATTTCATGTTATGTTACAAAGTTTATTCGTAAGACGGCAAAGTTCCCAGCGGAGCAATGCCGCGAATATTTATAAACGCAGATTACAGTTTCAAAGCGAGAATATGAAATCGACTTGAATTCACGTCGGATGAAACTTTCAGACACGCCGTTGCGTTAAATGCCATCGATTTTCCCAGACGCCGGAGGACGCATTGAAAATGCACGCGGAATATTATCATTTATCAATTATCCTCTGTTTACGTTCTTTCACGTTCCTTTAACCTCTTGCGCTGGAATGACGTGACGGGAATTTTTTGTCCCAAAATTGCAATATTTTCTCAGTTTTAAGTATATTTAAGTACAACCCAGACAAAACAAATAATAAATTTATTACTTTTCAACAATTCCTACCCAGTGATACACAGACGCGTTCAAAAAGAAAGCGACGAATTTTTGTATACGGTTTGGTCACTCGTTATGGTCCGCAATCAGTTGCCAGCGCAAGTGGTTGACGCTGGATTCGTTTAAAAAATCAGAAAATATACGTACAAACGCGCGTATCATCGTACGATGGTTTAATTGAACGAGGAACAAAGTCAAAGAGGTTTCTTGCGATCCACAGACACGACCGAAAGATATTCTTCCTGAATGCATTCAAGTCGGCGGCGGTGGTATATAGTCGCGAGAGCAACATCAGGAGACAATGGTGGCCCGGAGGAGAAATAATTTACCCCTGGGGCGTGTTCCAAAGAAGTCGTATTCGCCTCGTAAATTCGGTCCGACGTGTGCCCGCCGCTTTCCTCCCTCCTCAACGCCGGTCTGCTCGTCCCCCGAGCCTGAAAAGCTCGCTCCGCTGGCTCGTCCTGGGAAAACAACTTCATAATTTTCGGGGGACCCTTTTGATTTGGCGTCCCTCCGCTGCGAAACGTTCGAGATCGGGCAAATTCCTCTCGGACTCTTCGTTGTCTTTGTCCTTCGTGTTTCATCCTTTCGCGATTCTCTTCGCGGAGGAATTTTGTTCAATTCAATTTTTCAATTGCTCAATCCTTCGATCCAACAGCTCGTTCTCGCGAATTGAAATCAATCGAACGTTTCTGCAGTGACAGACTTACGAAAATGAAGAAACACACTGAAACGTTACAACCAGCTTACGCTTCCAATTCATTTGGAGCTGAGTAACGAGAAACAGAACTCAAAGTCAAAGTCGAGGCAACGTTTCTCACTGATTCTCGTTTTCGGAATTCCTTTTTGTCGAGGATCTCCCCTCGAAGTTCATGAAATTTATTCCACTGGGCTCTATCTAGGATTTAGCGAATTCCGTAATAGGCACTTGTCTGCGAGAACGCTCAGTTCGCCAAGCACAGCTCGGAATATATACATACACATTCTCTCGGAAGAAAATCGACGCTTTCGTCCTCGATTCCTCACGTCGCCCGGACGCGATGGAAACACGGCGGAGTTCAGGACTGACAAACAGATGGAAGAAGTCACGAGGAATGGAATCGGCACGCTCCGTGCCTCGGGGCTAATCCGATTCGCGAGCAATTCGAAACGAGAGATTCGAGAGTCGAAGCCTCGCGCGATTCTCGCACGCGTCTTGAATTTAAACGCGGGATCGACTTGCCGGTGTGCGAGTGTTCCTGCCCCACCGCCGACGTCCAAGGATTTCGCGTGTTGTTTCTGTCTGGTATTATGAGGGAAATCCCTCCTCTCTCTCTCTCTTTCTCCTCGAAAAAGTTTCGCCACGAAAATAAAGGGCTTCCAACACGCTTGGTTTCTTTTCGATGGTTCGTGAGAACCATCGATCGTCGCGAGCCACGCGGAATATCGAATTAGCCGAGAGAACCTCGAACCTTGATCAGATCTGCGGTTAAATCTAACAGAAACCGTTGCGATTCCTGGTGTTCATATTTAAATTTCTCGTGGTTTTCAGCGTGAAATATCGCGACAGGTACTTGCTCCATTTCAAAAAAAAACTTCAACCTCGAAATATATATAAATTTTCGATAATCTGACGCATACATCAAGTTATCTTTATGATTGAGTAAAAAAATTAGCAATGGAGTCCAAAATTTCTCATTTGTCTTTCTTTTTTAGCCATTTCCAAGAGAAGAGAGCTTTTCTTTATTTTTCATATTTTATGGGCAATATTATGACAATATTTTGAAAAGATATTCATGTGTTGTTAATAATATGAAAAGATATTCATGTATTGTTAATAGCATTGTTTATGACAAGATATTCATGTAATGTCAATAGTATTGTTAATTTCCATGATTAGGCATAGCGATCAGGCATATTTGCAAAGCAAATATAATCGCTACAGCAAAACGATTAGTGTTACTTAAACATTTACGTTCGATCGTTTACATCGTCAATCGACGTCTTTTTTTGCCAAAAAATTTGTGCACACCTCTCTCAAACATCTGATGTATATACGTAGAAATAAAAAACTGTACGACTTACATCCCAGTACGATTCGTCTCATTGAAAAGTCCAGAAGCAGCTGTTTTGCCATAAAATTTTATTGATATGCAAACATTTGAATCGATAGAAAACAAATTACAGGCGCGATTGCTCAGTGCCAGACAACGCTACTCCTACTCGAGATCTACCCCACGCCCCCTCGCGAATCACGTGGTCCAAATCAACCAATCGCTAATTTTCGTTGCATCAACGCACTTGAAGAGGCCCGATTTTCTGGGTTATTCCCACTAAAATCACTTTCAGTGATAAAATAGAGAATTATTTCATAAAATAATAATCTTCGCGTAGTCGATTTAACAGCATCGCGCAGCTCTGAGAAAAAGATCATTTCAACGAAATGCACGGTACGAACGAATCGCGATGAAGGAAGGTACATTAATGCAACCGGAGACGCTCGAACGAAGAATAAAATTATTGCTCTATTCGTTCTGCAACTGCTCCTGCCGTTACCGTGCATATTTACCACGCTTTCGTATTAATAAGTAGCTTCAGGTGAAAGTAGACAAGTTTGATGCAGTTCCAGCGTTGCATCGCTAACGAAGTTTTATGCTTCTCGATTCTCGACCATCGTCGTCGTCGTCGTCGCGTTTGCCCGAGAGTTTTCCTCGGAAAAGGAAAGGGAAACAATTTGTCCGATAGTTTCGCGAGCGTGATTAACTCGAATATTTTTAACGATCTCCACTCGCAAGGCACTCGAATCGAACCGAAGAAGAAGCTAGCCCAGAAGTTTTTTCTTCTTCCCTCTCGGACCGTAAGTTGATTTACATAAAGGAAAAACGGGCGGCGCGCACAGTCGTTTGTTTTCTGTTTCGTCCAATCAATTTGCAATTTCACCATCCGCTACAAGCGAATTCCCCGCAAGGAACGCAGAAACAACGGATTATGAATGGAACGAAGTTTCTCCTCTGTTTTATAAAGTAGAAACGCTCGACCTTTAACTGGGGAAAACTGCGATGGAATCGGGGAAAACTGCGATGGAATCGGGAAAAACACACACATACAGGCAGAAATATACAGCAGTGATTTGGTTTTCCGAGTTTTCGGCGATTTTCATAATTTTTCATTTTATCGAGATAAGACAGAAATAAGAGTGGTATAGAAGGAAGTAAGACTTTCTGTCGGACAGGTTAATAGAGCGCACTTGCGGTGTATCGTCCAACAGTTCGTGATACAGCGTTCGTATTATAAATTAATATAATAGCGGCGCGTTGAGATAATGAGATACATTTAGGAAAGATTAACTATGCAGACCGGTTTTTAGATTTTACTACGTTTTAGCTACACGATTTACGATAACGTTATAGCTTCGACTCGACTTGCAGATTATTTAACAGATGGTCTATCAGTAGTTTCAACTCGACTTACGGTACAGATTTAATACATTTCACAGATATCTTCTTTTTGAACTATCTTCATTAGAGCTATCATTGATTGAAATCGTCAATTTCTAAATCTGTCAATTTAAGAATTTTGTAGATCTAGCAATGACTTTTTGTAAAATGTACAAAGGAAAGAGTTAACGACGTAGATGAGCTTTCAGATTCTGCTGTACAATGAGTTATGGTTTCGACTCGACTTACGGTGCAAATTTAATAGATCGTCTGTCAGTATTTTTTTTTTACCTTCTTTTTGAACATTGGAGCTATCATTGATCAAAATTTGTAATTTTTCATAGAAATTTTTTCCTGTAGATCTGCCAATGACTTTGTAAAATATTGTTTGCAAAGCAAGATCAATTTTGTACAAATTTTACATTTTCCGTTAGTCATATTAATACGTTTAATCGCGAAATGTCCGCTACATTTATTGACAGCCGGTGGTACGTTCGCGTGATTTATTTCCGCGCCGCGACGAGTAAAGTAACGCGGTTTTCCGATCGCGAGACGCGAAGCGTATTTCCAGCGGATCTCCGGAACGTAGATATAAAAACGCTGGGAGTCGAAGTGCTCGATCCGCGAGGCGATATCCTCCCGAGGGATTGTCGGTTCACAGTGAAGCCTCGGAGAGGCTTGAAATGATAGCGGGAGCGCGTGAGATTGGCGCGTGGCTGTGACAAAGGGTGGGACAACAATGGGTCGAGATAAAGAAAAGCACGCCGGGAGGGTGATTCGAGGACCAACGAAAACGCGCTGAGGAGGCTGAGCAAGCCGAGAGGAGAAACAGACGTGTGCATCCGTAAGCGAGTGAAATGCAGGGAGGGTGGAAAAAACTGACGGGAAATGGAAACAGAGAGGCGAAGGAGCGTGAAAGATACGAGAAAACAGCTGAGATTACGGGGGGAGGGAAGAAAATTCACGGGGAAGCAACGAGAGGGAAAGGTTCCGACGTAAAAGCGGGAAAATCCCGAGAGAGAGCGAGATAGATCGAGGTATAAAATGTTGGATGTTTACCTGGAACAAGGAGTCAGGGCCTTTTGCTTGCTGATCGTCTTAACCTCTTGCGCTGGAATGACGTGCCACGCACGTCGAGAATTTTTTGGCCCAAAATTGCAATATTTTCTCAGTTTTAAGTATATTGAGATATAACCCAGGCAAAACAAATAATAAATTTACTACTTTTTAATCATTTCTATCCAGTGATGTACCTATGAATTCAAAAAAGAAGACGAACTGTTGTACGGTTTGGTCACTCGTTATGGTTCGCGAATCAGTTACTAGCGCAAAAGGTTAATACTACACAGGTCGACGATATTTTGCGAGTGGCCGGCACTTTTTTACGAAAGTAGCGTAGAATAAAGATAGAAATTAAAGCGACTTTATTGCATTATTACGAAGAGGTTCTAAAGATTTGTGTACTAAGAAAATTAAAATAATGTTTTTAAGCTGTATGCGTATAGGAAGATTCGGAACGTTTCCTTAAACACAAAATTTTTCCCTTGGGAAAATAGTAAAATATACTGCACTTGTGCATCAGAAAGTTAAAGTTTCTGACGATACATAGTACAAAGAGTTGTCATTTCACGTTCAAACTAAACTGGAAAATGTAAAAATTCTGCTATCCTTTTTTGTGAAAAAATCCTCGTCAGAATGCGTACAGAATTTTCAATACCTGCTTCCGCGACAACACATGATATTAATGTGTGTTTTAAACGAACGTTAGAATTGGAATCGCAAATGAGACGAAAGTGTGTCACCTACCAGCTGCTAACCACTATTTTACGAACGACGCGCAATCGCGGTGCCAGCCTGTACAGTGTTAATTTGATCGATCTGTCTAAATGAAAATTCAAATCTTCTTTTGTTCGACGATCTCCTTTCCTTTCTCTTCTCTAATTTTACGCTCTCCCCAAATTCAGAATGAACACTATTATACCCACAATCGGGATTAATCAAAGTGAAGAGTACAAAGAAGAAGAATGGTCGTCCTACCGATCAACTGAACTTGATGAAAATTTTGTGAGAGAAAATGGGTTTATCATCTAGTTGGTTAACGTCCTCCCAAAGATCAAGGAAACAAAGATGATTTGCAAGGAGAGTAACGTGATTTCAGAGCAAAAAAAAAAAAGAGAAAAAAGAATGGTACTGGAGGAAAAGGATAAGAAAATATGGAGCAGAAGCAAGCCTGACTTGGCGATGAAATCAAATTCTCGATCCTTTTAAAACTCTGACGTACGAAACCCGTGGCGGCGCGGGTCGAGTTAGATTTCCGTGAATTTCATCGGGGGGAAACCGCGGCGGCGTCTGCTTACTCGGAGCTATTTCGAAGGGAATCGATCTGTCAGCCGGTGCCGCGGAGGACGACATCCCGACGACGTCGTTTCCCCGCGGTTCGTAAGTCCGGTTGGCAATCTCCAGACGACAGAGAATTCGTTTTAGGAAGGCGCGGATGGCGCCGATTTCTCCCCTTAAATTGGAATCGATCAGGTTTGAAAGTACTGCCGGTTCTCTTTCGAACGAATGAACGAACGAACGAACGACTAAGAGACGACAGAGCGAAATGGGTATTCTTGAATCTTTGACTCGGCTGGATCGTCGACGCTTAATCCTTCGCGGTAATACTTGAACGTTTATTTCCTCTCTCGCGTCTTTTTCGACGACTCGAAAGATTTATAGAAATTTGAAAACAACCCCCGAATGCGTTATTCCGATTTGAGTTACGAAAGATTAACATCGTTAATCCTCTTAAAGATTAAATTCGATCGAGTCGAAAGCAATGTTTCAAACGAACAAATGATGAAGAGCGTTCTTGAATTTTTGACTCGCTGGATTATTGGATCGATATTTGATCTTTCGCAGTATAAATATAAAACGTACAAATTAATAGTATTTTTTATCTAAATAATTAAGCAATTTAAGCTTCATTCAAGGAATATTGTTCATTTGACTTGTGGATAAATAAATTGAAATATAATGACAATAAAAAATAAAATAATACCGTATCACAGTGCTAACGATTTTGTGTATAAAATAATTTTTATTTCCTTCCGTTTCTTTCCTTTAGACGTTAAAGAGGATTTGTCAGTGTTCAAACCGCAAAGACAAATGATTAAAAGCTTCAATTTCGAACGAGAAGGTGGAAATCTTTCAATTTTCAATTTTCCTACGGATCTCCTTCAATTTCTCTTAACTTTAGCTTGCTGTTTCAATTTCGTGTTTCGTCATATAAATTTAGACACACGTGAGAGATACGTGAAATATACACGAGTTTCGAGACCAACCCTCGAGAAGATGGCAACCTAACTCGAGAAGATCCTGCATTGTACTCGGTGACGAGGGAAGAGCTCGCGCTCTTGGCGAATTCCGCGTGCACAGATTTATTCTTTTGTGAATGGGTGAACGAGCCGAGAATAAAGTCATTCACGCGTGGATTGCGAGACGACTTTCATTTATATTCGACGACCCTTATCGGGATAAAGAACCAATTACGGACGTGGAGGAAATGAATCTGACGCGATTCGACCATGTATCATTTTAATGCCTCACATTTAAATATGTAACCTTCGAGTAGATCGATCTTGTTCTCTGTCATTCCACTCTGGCTGTCTTGGAACTGTGTTATATTTTATCACTGAAAGTGATTTTAGCGGGGGTAACCCAGAAAATGGGGCTTCTTCAGGTGCAACGCTAATGCAACGAAAATTAGCGATTGGTTGATTTGAGTCACGTGATTGGTGAAGGGGCGTGGCGTAGAGCTCGAGTAGGAGTGGCACTTCTGGGCCTTTCAGTGAGACGAATCATACTGAGATACAAGTCGTGCAGTTTTTTAATCACGTTACATTAAAATCACGGAACTTGAGCTACGAAAGAAGAATTACGCGTAAATGGCAGAAAAGATTAAAACGAGAATTAACGGTAGTTAAAATTTTGATGAAAAATTAATCCCCCGGGAACGTGAATTTTTTTACGAAAACTCGAAACGAAAAGGGGAAAGATGTAAAAAGAAAAAAAGAATGGGAAAGGAAAAAAGTTGTTCGCATCTTTTCCCATCCGATTGCTGGTTGAATAGCGTCTGACACATGTTACCCCCTTCCGGGAGATTAATCGCAACAGAAAAAAGAAGAGAAACTCGCGGGTTTTTATGAATGTTTTCGCTGGCGCGAAACGCTGAAAAGATCCGGGACCAGGAAAGATAATCATCTTTAATTATTCCAGCGTGGGCGCGCGCGCGCGCGTGTAATTTTTTCTGAAAACGTGCGACGAAAAAAAGAGAGAAAAGAAGGAAAGCTAAGAGCGCTGCGTCAGGACGCGAAAGTTCGTACGGCGCGAGTTGCTGTTTTATTTTTTCCGCGTGGCGTAAACGACCAGGGCAAAGCCGATAAAGCTTACGCTTTCGGCCTTCTCGCGAGCTTTTTCCGCCTGTCCTTCCCTTTGTCCTCGCGAAACACGTGAGAAAGGGGAAAAAGAAAGAAAGCGAAATGATATCCTCATGAACGGAAGATTAAAACGGGGATCTAAATTCGTACAGCGAATGAAGAGAGAAAGAGAGTGAGAGAGAGAGAGAGAGAGAGCTTGGCGGAAGATTTAGAATTTCAAGCAAATCTCTTCTCATTTTTCCCAGCGTGCTCTGTCAACTTATAATTTACGAGGATGCTCGCGACGGTGACGTATCTGGATGCTCGTTTTTCTTTTTTCTTTTTACTTTTTTTGCAAAAAAGAAAGGAAAAATCTCCGTTTCGGACGTGATCATTTGAAAAAGAAAAAGTGCTCAATAACCGAAGCAGAGCCACGCGCTATTTCCGTCAACTTGAAATTTACGAGCACGCTCGCCGCGATGACGTATCAACCTCTGAACTTTCTATCCTTTTTTTTTTTTTTTTTTTGAAAATTTCCATCTGAATTGAAACGTAACCAAAGCAAAAAATATAACGAGCTCTCAAGCTCTATGTGAAGTATATTCTTCGAAAGAGATCTTCCTTTTACTTTGGAAAGCAACGAATTCAAAGGAGAGAAAAAATATTTTGTGCGAAAACACGTTCGAAAACATGCGAAAAATCGTGAAATAACGTGCTCCCTCGTACCGACGTTTCTACGTGTAGAACTCTAATAAAATATACGTAAAACAAAAGTACAAACGTTTACAGAAAACACAGGAAACATTTCAGCGCGCCCAACAACGCTTTTCACCGGGTTTCTGGCGAATCTAGCCAAAATCTTCGCTGTTTCACTCCGCCTCTCTCGTTTCGTTCTGTTTCTCTTGCTTCCAGGGGAGGCAAACGCAGCGTGAAGCTTCTCTCAACCTCTAAGTGTACCATTCCCGCCCAATCGTCAACAATAACGATCGAGTTTCTCCCCTTACATCCATTTTCCCATCGCGTCTTTCATTTTCATTTCTCTGACAGCCGAAGTATCGTACTTCTCGCCGAAAGAAACTATTTGCTAATTAATCCTTGACACTTCTTATTCATTTAACACAAAGTTGATCGGTCAGAACGATCTCAATAGTCGAAAACCATTTCCTCGGTGCAATTTTAGCGCGACATTTTGACTAGTGGCTTGAAACAGCGAAAGTGAGCAGTAAGAAGTGCAATTGCAGTAGCACAACGAGCGAATGGGAAGAAGACTCTCGAAATTCACTCAGGAGAGTGGCTAATATAATGATCTAAAGTACAACATTTCAAATAAATAAAGTGACACGTTGCTGCAAATTAAATTCTTAAATTTGTTTTTTTAATCATTAACTCTAATTTAAATTTTTAGTGAAGTTCTTAAATTTGTCAAAAATGAATTAACCACCGACTTAAATTTGACTGACAAAAGTGTCTGAACGCAGGATTTTTTCGACTTTCTCGAAGACTCGCGTTCTTCGCCGTATCGCGAAATTATTCCTATTCCACGTGCTAAATAAAATTTTATTTTCTAACTCTAGACGTTAGAATTCACTTGCTGTTAATCTTTCGAAACGATGGAAAATTCTTCGTCGAACGCTATTGAACACTCTCGCTGAGCAGCGAAAGTTGGGGTGAAGCTCGCCGATTTTCCTGACGCGATTCGCCCTGCCAGATTAATCGGCCAAGGTTCCGCCGACATCTTCGACGTTATCCTCCTGTCGATATATACCGGGGGCGGCTGGCTGCGCGTTTATCGACGATGATGCAAATCACGTAACGCGGCTGCGAGGCCACACGGTTATGAGGAATGGCTCGAACCGATGACCGGGGACAGCTAATCGATAGTCGCGTATTTTCGAGCCGGTTCGGGCCACCGACAAATTTACGACTCCTACCTCGCTTTTTCCCTCCTCCCGCCTTTTATCCATCTATCTATCTATCTATCTATCTATCCACTCCAACCCCCATCCAATACCCTCCCCCTCTTTTTCTCCCCACGTCGCGAAGGTGAAATTTTTCGAAGCGTCTCCTTTTGTTCGGTGACGCGGCAAATGAAGGCAATACATCGAGAAAATCGAGAGAATCGCGTCCGGCGTTCGTTCCTTCGCACAGAGAGACAGAGAGAGAGAGAGAGAGAGAGAGAGAGAGAGAGAGAGAGAGAGAGAGGACGACTATGGGTGTGAGTTAAGCCAACTTCAGACGGAGCCCGTGAGTCACGTAACTTCTGATGAAGCGATTGTTCCATTTCGACGGTTGAATAGCTACGAAGAGAGGAATCTTCGAAGCGCAGTGGAAGTTGCCGCGTTGGTTAACGGGCGAGCGCCGGCTTTTTGCGTCGTGAGAGGTGAAATATTTCCCTCGATCGAAGAGACGATCGGTCGCCATCGACGACAGAGGGACTCCTTTGTAACTCGGTGGAATCCTCGTTGCTCGAGTCGACAGCGTCGAGGATAGACGAGAGAATTTTCGCGATGAAAAAAAAACTACACGACTTGTACCCCAGTACGATTCGTCTCGTCGAAAAGAAATGGAGACAACTTTTTTGCCATAAAATTTTATTGATATGCAAACATTTGAATTGATACAAAACAAATTACAGGCGCGATCGTTCAGTACCAGACAACGCCACTCCTACTCGAGGTCTACGCCACGCCCCCTCGCGAATCACGTGACTCAAATCAACCAATCGCTAATTTTCGTTGCATCAGCGTTGCACCTAAAGAGGCCCGATTTTCTGGGTTACCCTCATTAAAATCACTTTCAGTGATAAAAAAAAGAAAAAGCAACGAGCAACGACCGTTCAATCTATCATATTAAGTGTGGAATATCAAGTATCGATGACGTATCGAGTGTGGAAATTCGTACGATCCGCGTTGTCAGGCGATATTTAGGAAGAATGTCGTGAAGCTGCAAACCGGCAATTTTTCCAACAACATAAGTAATTTAAAAATGATTAATTACTAAATATTCGAGTCAACTTTCACGCCCTAACTGGAACTTTTATGGTCCCTTTAATGGAAAATTCACGATCCACTCGTCGATTTGTACCATTATGGTTATACAACAATCGCGTCTCGTTGCAGTGTTAATGAAACTTCAAAATATTTCGTGCATAACGCGATCGGGAGAACGGTTTTTCCGCCAACTATCTCCCGCGATTTGTAATTTACGTTTACAACAACAACAACAACAACAACAACGTTTCAGACATTACGTGTCTGCACGCATCGCGTACACGAGCGGCTTTAATCGAGCGTTAAACTAATTGCTGCGATTAATTTGTCGTGAAATATGAATTTCGCTGCGCATAAGAATGAACATCCGATTTATCGTTAACGATCACGTTATTATTTATTCCGGCCCCGTTCGCTGTTTGATTTACGTTCCATTGCGCGACGTGCAATCGTCGATATTTGCGTCTGTTTCGGCTTTGAGAGGGGAATAACGGCTCGCGACAGCCCGTGGAAACTTAACTTTCGTCCCGCGTACAACCCGCCGCCCAACACCCACGTGCACGATCCGTGAAATTCTAACGATATTCCCTTTTTCGGATTGCTCGTTGATATTTCGATTTACGTTGTTTTCGATATTCGTTCGTTGCGCTCTCGCAAATTAGACTCTCGCGAGTGCGTCAGTTTATTAATCCCTTTGGCGACGGCTTTGAAGACTTTAAATCGCGGCGTACATTTCTCAGAAATGTATATATTGAAATAATTTAAACAGTGAAAATAATATTTGCACCACGTTAAACCTAAATATTATTTAGTCTGTATCGAACTGTTGGTGCACACATTAAAAATTTAACAATAGCTCAATTCAAATAATAACGAAGCGTGATTCACAGTGGAATCCAAAAAAAAAAAAAAGATGACAAGAATATGGCAGTTTTAAAGCTCGCTCTCGTTGACGAGACTAGGGAAAACGACAAGCGAGGACACCAGTCGTCGTTTCGAGAGTTACACAGTCGACGCAGCGGTGCTAGTAGTTGAAAGAGCCTCGTTTGAACGCGGAATTAATGGAATTGTCGCGAGAGAGAGGGGGACGATCTTGCGACACGATCTCTCCAACTAGGCGCCATGGGATCCGGGAAAGCTGGTCTCCTTCGTCACGGCTCCGAGCATGTCGATCGATTAGCGAACACCTCGGGACCACCGGAACGACTCGATACACTCGTCTCTGTATGTGTGTGTGTGGGTGTATGTATGCGCAGACCCTACGTGATTTGCATCCTCCTCGATAAGCGCTAAACAAGCGGCGATAACATTTGATCGCCGTTGCGACTTGGCCGGTTAATGACGGACTGTGTACCGTGACAAGAGCCGGTTAACAAGCAACGGAGGTGCTCCATTCGGGGCGATGATTGGATCAAGGATTGCTGCGATTCGAGGCTGCTCGCCGATTCCGTCAAGAACGACGGAATATACGCGCCTCCGTTTCCACGAATCGATGGTTTCGATGGGATCGAGGACCTCCGAAACCATCGCGGGAAACGCGTTTGGTAATTGCAAGCTGCGTGATTTATAGATTTGGTGGTGGTTTCCGTGGTCGGGGTTGCGAGAAATTCCAGCTGGGAGTTTCGAGGAACTTTATTTAATCAGTGCTTCTTCTTGCGATGTTTGCGTCTTTCATCGACGGCAACAAAACTCGATGATCCGATGTGACTGTATCTCAGTGATGATCACGTGACTGTATCACGTCAAGTACCAGCTCCGAGGGATCTTGATCGCCTGGATGATTTTCGTCTTCTGACCTGTTCCGCATAACTTGCAACGTTCAATTATGCAACCTTAATGACCTCCCACGGCGTTGCCGACTTTGACGCGTTCCCGACAGCTCATCCTCAGGAATAGGATCTCCTATCGCGTACGTCGGACGTATTTATTTATTCAGGATCTGATGGTTATGGATTCACAAGTTTACAGAACACAAATAATAATTTACATTATAGTACCGGAAATGTAAATGTAAATCAGAGAGTGAAAATTATATCCAGCGAATGATTAAATCCGAATCGACAGACATTCTAAAACCACCCAACATCTCTGATACAAATCTAATAGTACCGAAAGAATGCAAATCAAAGAAAGAGAAAGTATTTTTCAAGAGAATTATTAGACTGCGACCTATACGATTCATCTCACTGAAAGGCTCAAAAGCAACTGTTCTGACTAGGAAATGAAGACGACTTTTTTGCCATAAAATTTTATTGATGTGCAAACATTTCAACGCCACTCCTACTCGACGTCTACGCCACGCCCCCTCACGAGTCACGTGACCCAAATCAACCAATTGCTAATTTTCGTTGCATTAGCGTTGCACCTGAAGGGGCCCGATTTTCTGGGTTACCCTCGCTAAAATCACTTTCAATAATAAAAAAAAAAATGTATTTCTGTCAAATCGAAGGTTCATCTATGAAAGAATTCATCATCTACGACAGCCACGGACAAATTTTTCTTTCCACTCTGTACATAATTTTTGCAAAAATTATCGCGAAACTCCAGCCAGCTTCATCGACACTCCCCCATCACGTTGAGTCTGCAAGACAACTCTCCTAACGTCGCTATCGTCCGGCACAAGAAGCTCGCGAATTTCGCAGATACTCGCGGGGATATTGCCGCTCGCTGAATATCACAGATACACGCAAATGTCTCCAGGAAGGGGGTGTAGGGCACCGCATACGAAACAGGTCTGCCAACGAGGAAGCAACGAGACCCCCACCCCCTCCTCTTCTGCCTACTTGCTGAGAGAGGCTAGATATCAGGGTACGGGGCGGAATGTTCTCTTCATGAATAATTCTCGGTGTCCCTTCGTGCATTCGTTTCCGCGAGCAGGCGGAATGCGTTTCAGAAATCTAGAAGCCGGCTACGGGGCGCGCCTAAGCCGGCGTCGATCATCCATTTCGTTTCTACGCGGCATGGCATGGTATGGCGTAGTATGGCACGGTCTCTTCATCGAAATTCGCTAGACGTACGCTCAACCCCCCCTCCCCCCCACACCCACGTGGATGGGCATCGCCATCGTGTAAATGGGCTTTAACAGGGATTCACGTGCTCTTCCTTGTGTATGATTGAAGAAGGTCTAGATAGGAGACTCAGGAATTTGTCTTCGTCCCTTGGATAATTTCCTTTTCCCTTTTTTCTCTCTTTCTTTATTGGTCTTAGACGAAAGTAGCAACAATTACAACGCAGTATGAGAATTTCTTTACCAAGAAATCCTGGAGGCTGTCTTTTTTCTTCTTTTCTGTGCAGGTTTAAAGTCGCATCGTCACTAGCGACTAAGTACTTATATTTTGTAGTATAGATTTGTGTCTGTCAAGTATTGGAGTGTTCTCTTCAGATGATTTTAGGTCACTTCTCTGCCATTCAAAGTTCGTGCAATGGTATAGATCGTCTTGAACTGTGACTGAGATGTTTTGACATCTATTGCAGAAGAGAGGGTCTTCTTAATTAGACGTTTATGGACCCTTAATGTGTCTTAATCGAGTATATTCTTTCTTTTCTGGTTAATCCGCTAAAAGGAATTTTCTGATGGTAGACATTTATTACCAAGTAATAATAATAAAATAATTATTACCAGTTGTGGATCTTTACTCGATTTTATGTTGTCCACGCAGTCGGTTCCATTTTTTCCTGACACTAGAATTACCAGGATGGTCAAAATGATCAATTGATAATTTTTCTTTAGATATTTTATACATGTTCTATAAAAGAAATTTTTATATTATTTTATAGATATTTCTTAGTAGAAGTACGGATCTTCGTTCTATTAGATATTGTTCTCTAGTAGTTGGTTTTTACATTTTTAGTGTATAAGTTCTTGATACGAAATAGGAGTTTGGAGGCTGTCTTCTTCGGTGACAGCAATATTACTATAAACATTGTTAGTTTATTTTAATCAAGGTTGACCCAAAACTATGAAACATACGATGCAATCTTGAATTCAAATTCAATATTCGAAGCAATCGTTCAATTCTCGTTGGAAAATCGGCAGATCCCCGCACCCATCCTCGAACAGACGAGAACACTCCTACGTCCAATCGATTCGATTTGGCTACGGTTCGTCCAAACACCGCATTCACATCCGCTCGAGAGACTCGGTCGAACAGCGTGTAGCTTCTGAATAAGTAATGTCACTGTCAGAGATTCGAGGAACACGTCTTCCGTACACCCAATACCGGTGGCTTCGAATTCCTCTACGATCTCGGAATCGCGTCTATATAGCGTCAGGTGATATGCTCATGGCGAAGACTACAGGGTAACCCCATTGGGGGACACAAAGTTAGCGGGAAGATCGCAAGGGGAACCTCGCTGCAGGGAGCAGATCGGACAGCGTGGATTACTGCCGAAAGAAGAGCCTTTGTGGGCTCCAGAGGGATTCCACCGGTTTGTGATCTCTGCTATCACGCTGCGCTTCCTTCGGTTTAACCCATTAACCCCTCGATTCGTATCATGGTGAACTGTAGTTCTGTGTATTTCAGATTAATATTTCTGTTTCCTGTAGTCACCAAGATTATACTTGTTGACGTTATACAAATCGTGCACGAGTGGCCAGCACTTTTTTGTGGAAGTAGAATGGGGATAGAAATTAAAGCATATTTGTTACATTACTATGAAAAAGTTCTAAAGATTTATGTACTGAAGAAATGAAAATAAATGACAAAAATAATATTCTTAAACATACACGTACATTTAATAATTTTCTTTCGCACGATGAGGTTTAAAACGTTCCCTAAAAGAGAAAGTGAAGTAAAGTAGTAAAATATACTGTGTATTTGTGCATCAGAAAAGATATTTGAAATGGTCGTAAACGAATACCAAACACACTTCTTTTAAAATGTTGCGCCAAATTGGTTTACAAAAGCTAAAGTTTACAAAAGCTAAAATAGAATATTGTAAAAATTTTGCTTTTTTTATGAAAAATGACAATACATGACACTTAATGTGTAAATGAACGAACGTGGAATTGCGTCACCTGTATAGTGTTGAGATACGGGACAGATAGAAGTTCATTACTTCAATTTCCTTGTACTTTCCTCCCCCTTTTCTTCCTCTTCTGCAACGAGTGCAAAGTCATTGCAAATTGAAGTTCTCGGCTTCGTCAACACGACCGGAACACGCCCAGAATGTTTCTTTTTCTTTGTTGAAAAACAGGTTCGCGTAGTTGTCGAGGTTTCGCTGTCGGCGAAAAGAAAAATCGCGCTGGAGTTGAAAGGATTTTCACGAACGAGAATTCATCAATGCTCGTTTCCGGCGATTTATTACGTTGCCGAGTGGCAGACTTCGGAGGGAAGAAACTTTTTACACCGGGTATCTGTAAATTTTTTGGGAACGCGCTTCTCCCCCGAACGTTGCAAATAGTTCTCGTTCGCCTAAAGTAAATATTGGCGATTCGACCACCGATAATTCGGGCGATTCCCATCGGTGAAAAACGAGGATAACTTTGTCGGATCGTTCAGGCTTTGTTTCTCGCGGTAGCGGGGAAAATATCTTTTGTAGACCCGAAGTGATCAGAATGAAAGACGCACGAACAAATATCCAATGCGGGGGAGAAAAACATCAAGACTTGGACGAAAATTTTAAAAATTTCTCTCCGTCGATTTCAGGCACGCGTACGTAAATTTTAATTAAAATTGAATATTACGAATATCAATCGAGCACGGAACGTTCCAATCGAAGATAGGAAAAATAATTTCTATCCGACAAATTTAAATGATTCCGAATAAAAAAATGTTTTCCATCATCTGCCTCTTTGAAGTAGAAATTCCACTCTGTAGGCGACACTGCGAACAAACTATCGGCAATTTTTATTCAATGCAACATTTCACTTGCGCTTAATGACCCTAAGCTGCAGCTAGGAGGGGAAAGTTTCGAACAAGCGTGTAGTTTTTCCGCGCCGGCGTTATTTTTCGCGCGTGAATGAGGAAAGCATCGAATCGAGCGGCGATTTTTTGTCTCTTCTCCAACACGTCGGATAATTGCGCGATTGAACCTGGTAAACGCGGGGGTGAACGGTCAGGGACGAGACCTTGTTATCTCCATCCTTTTGACTTGTTCGAGCCTACGAAGGGGGTTGCTTCTCGAGGGTGTGTCGTGCCGAGGGGGTTGAATACGCTCGCGGCTGAATGAAAGTCGACGAAAGGAAAGGGGATCGAACCGTCTTCGTAGAATTCCCGAGGGGCGAGGATTTCTTCCAAGAGGGATCCAGGTGTTTCCGCTTTCTTCTCTGGATTTAATGGCGGTCCCGTGAGCGAGAGAAATTCGGCGGAGACATTCGGATCCCCTTTGTTACTCGATCTCTTCGCTGAAACACTTTTGACGAACGACATTCCGTTTTATTTTTCTCGTTATTGCCGATGGATTCTCCCCATTTCCTGGATAATACATCGAAGAGATTCTTGAAGTCTGAGACAGAAGGGGAAGTGGCGTTCTTCGAATTGTGAATCGATTTTGATGAAATTTTGGCGGAAAGCGTAGTAAAATTTGTAGTTTTCGAAGAGAGATATTTTGATCCACATTTTTTTTTTTTTTTATCGGCATGTTGTCGTCGATGTTGAAGGGGTGAAAGTTGGGGGTGCGGAACATATTTTGTCAAATATCTCGGAAATGATCGAAGATACCGTTTTTGTGTAAATTGACGAAATTGGTGTTTTTCTTTTTATATATTTTTGTCATATATTTAAAAAATATTTTTATAAATTTTATAAGTTTTCGTATTTTTTTACAAGTTTTTCTCTCTCTAAGTAAATGTTGATAAATTTTTTTATATTTGAATATTTGTTTATATGAAAACTGTATAGTCAAACACAAGTTGCGGATAAAATTTTGATTTTTGCATTACGGAAGAATTCATTACTTTCAAACGTTTCTCGCTGGACGTGCAGCGTGCAGATACGAATAACTAAACAGACGTTTCGCTTTTACCAAAGCGGCTCGATAAACTCGAACGTTTATTCGACGATCGAAACACGTTTTTGTTTTTTACACGAAGTTAGCGATTTCTTCTTTTTTCCATTCCTTTCAGCACGAACGTTGAGATAATAAGTTTTTTAGCAGCATGAATGCGGTTCAAAGTAGATCCTCCCTTTAAAAACAAACGTAACAATGGCGCAGACCACGCTTCGCACGATTCTTTTTGCGCTGGCACAGTGGTACGAGTCAGTCAGACGGAGAAACTCGGTGTTATTCCTTTTTCTTTCGAATTTCTGCCCGCGAATTTGAGTACGGTCGAGACTTCTCGGTCCCGCTAAACGTCTTAATTAGAAAGTCAAGTTCGTAGAAACGCGTGGACGCGAAATCCGCTCGCGAGACAACAACCGGCATAATTCGGGCTAACGCTAATTTAAGGGCGATATTTCAATTCTAAGGTGACACGAAGAAATTACTTTTCCGTAGAAGCTGGTTAGATGGAAATTAAGTTCCACGCAAGTGGGACGTAAATGCGAACGAATTTCCCTCTCTTGACTTCCTATTTCTCCTCCTCCTCCTCCTCCTCTTCTTCTTCTTCTTCTCTATCCACTCTCGCTACATCGTCGTTCTTTCTCCTTTATTACCAGCCAACGAGGAATGTTCCCTCGTCGACGACATTCGCGAAAATCAACGCTGTTACGAGAATATTATCCTCAGCACTTTCGCGGACGATATCCTAGCTAGCTAATTAACCGGTACACCGAGTACAGCAAGCACTATGCCTGAAACTTAATTTTTCTCAGGGAGTAAAAGTCAAATCCTCGTTCAAGTCGCGAGAAGTATTCGGATTTAAGACTGACGAGTTTTTCATCATAAAAAGTCCGACGAATTAAAAACTAGAGCGTTCAATCACTTTTTACTTTCAATTTCGTTGTTGATTTAGTCGTCTGCTGGGCCTATGAAGTGGAACATTTTTGGAGGAATGATTATTCAATGTTGCGCGATTAGTTTCCAATTGCTAATGTATATTTCAGCAGCCAAGTCGATCTTACGAGACAAAGAGTTGTAAGTGGCTGACAATTTTTCTTCATCCATCGTTATACGTGTTTTGTGACGTGTGAGGGAGGTTGAATCTCAGGAACACTGTATATTAACACTTGAACTACTAGAAAGTGGTCAAAATGATCAATTTTTAATTAGATATTAATATTGGAAATTTTAATATGGACATAAAGTAGCTCTTAATTTTTCAAGATTTAATGATTCTTTGCAAAATACATAAATAAAACCTTGTGTAATTTATTGGATCAGGTGTACTCGTAAGTCATTTTCTTCAAATTTAATTTTATTTCAAAATCACCCTCTTCTTCTTGCAAAAATAGAAATAGAAAATTTGTTAGAGAGATGGGCAAGGATTGTCAATAACGACGGAGATTATCTTATAGATTAAAACTCCGTGTCAACTCTTAAATAAAATTAAATTTTGTACAGTCTCGAAAAACGACATTACTTATGGACACATCTAATATTGTAAGACTTTTCTACTTTCTCACTCTAACGTCTCCGATGTTAAAAATTTTACGCTTCGCACGTCGGTAGTTTCAGATCATTCGTTAATAAAATATGGTACTACAGAATAAATAAATAAGATAAAATTTACGAAACACGATGACACTGCGAAATACGATACAAACCTAAAGTATGATGGCGTAACAGTATTGGGTTAAAATGGCACAGATCGAGTACCAATCGATCAATCGCATTAATCTCTGGAAATTTTAACGGTCATTGATCCACGGACATCTTGGCTGAGGTACAGTCAAGTTCGAATACGGATCACAAAATCCATCTTCTAACGTTGGGATGCACAACGATCCCACCCACAGATCGTTCGAGGGTGTATCATATAGAAGCAAAGAGAAGCGCGGCGGCTAAATATCATCGAATTGTTTTAATCGACCTAATTCAAGAAAAAACGGACGAACGGCACGAGTTTCACGGACTTTAAATCGCGAACAATGGCCGGCCCCGTGCGAGCGGTCGCGTTAAATGGCGCGAAATTAAATCGAACCGGGGTGGAAAAAATTTTTTTCACGACGAACTTAAAAAGCGATGGAGGGAACAAAAAGAGCAACGAAACCGGGTAGGGGATGAAGCTCAAACGTTGCAGTCCGTTTTATTATTTCTCTTTTTCACTTTTTCTTCTTCTTCTTTTTTTTTTTTTTTTTTTTTTTTTTTTTTGGCCCTTTTTTTTTTTTTTTTTCTTTTTTTTTTTTTTTTTT
>KQ435727.1:3488837-3499360 GCA_001276565.1 Melipona quadrifasciata | reverse complement strand
TCGTCTGTAAGTTTCTTATCGACTGCGCGCACTTTGCACGCTCGAAGATTCGATAAATCTTCTAAAATTAAAAAAAAAAAAAGAGAAGAAAACTCTGAACTCGAAACACCGGTCCATCGGTCCATCCAAATAGGGATTCATAAATTATTAATCGCCTCGAAGATTCTCGAGGAAGGAATGGCTTTCTAGGTTTTACCATTTACGACGAGCCAGGAAAAGGGATATTGAGAACGGGCGATTAATCATTCGAATTAATCCGAAGGCGTAGAGAGAGGAGGAGAGAGAGAGGCGACGGGCGAGCATATTTTCCGTGTGCGCGCTTTCTCGTTAGAGCCACGGGAATTTCTCGGGCCCGGGACGCGATGCTAATGGATCCTAATCGGTACTTTCCGCGCGGAACGTTCCGCTCCCGTGTAACCTGAGCGGAGAATGTCGTCACCGTGCGCAGCCAGAGGCCGGGCCCCTCCGTCGCATCGCAGATGCGTGGCGTTGCAAAGCTGAAACAGTCTCGCGGAATCCACGCTCTCGTCTGTTAACAGTCGGCGTCAATTGCTGGGAATTAAGCCGGATTCCTCGTTCGTCAACCTCAGCCCCGTCTTGTTAGCCTCCCCCCTTCGCACGCTTCCTCCATTTTATTAACTTTTCTTCAGCTTTTCCACAGCCACGACGATTCCACTGGTTATATAATTCAAACGTTTGCATTAACATTTACAGCGACGACGATTCTACTTTTTTTCATAATTCAGATATTTGCATTAACATTTCGACACTCGAATATCGAGACTGCTGCAACTTTGCAAAATTTTATAAAAATCAATGGTAAACACGAACTTTTCAAGCTTCAAGCCTTTAATCTCGAGATTCTTCTCGTTTATTTCATTCCGCGCGAGTAGGCGAAGAGTAAGCTTTTCTGCTGGAGAATGCTGCAAATTGTCGTGGTATGTAAAAAGCATTGAACATCTTCTTCCACGACTGAATCTTATTTACGCAATAAAGTTGGATCCCAAGATTGAAATCTCTTCTTTGCAACGATCATCCAAAACTCGATATTTTCTTTTTGTTTTGGTTATTTTATTAAACTTTAAAACATTAAAGTGTTTCAGTAAACTATTAAACATTAGGCTTGGAAAATTTTATAAAAAAAAAAAAAATCGTAAATTTTGAGGGTCGATCTTCGATCTTCAGATCCATTGTAGATTGAGTCAAAGAATTTTCATGAATTCTGGCATTTTCGAGAGAGAAAAGTATCTCCACTTGGTCAGCTGCTAACGTAGAAACATCTTGGAATAAAGTGAGCGATGCATTTTGAAAGCGGAGGTTTCAAATTGTAAAATGAGCTCGAGTTTATCATTAACGAAATTATCAATACGATTTCAATTTTCAGTGTTCGGATGTCAATGTGAATCTTTGCTCGAAATTGCGAAAAAAAGAATGTCACAGAGATTCCAAAGCAAAGGAGATGAATTTGAAATCCAGGAACTTTCGCGTGACCCTCTGCGAAATTAATTCGTCGAGCGATCAAAGTGTTAGATTCTTACCTGCTGGTTCGATTAACCTGATTTCGTGCCCCATCCCAGATTATACTGTTCTAGGTATAATTTCATTTCCAAACGATACGCGACATTTCCTTTCGATTCGAAGGTCCGAAAGAATTCCATAGAAAGACGGACAGTTTCGGACACTGAGGAAGAAGCTTTACGAAAATCGCAATTAGTGAAGCGCGAGCGAGTCGAAACCTTCCACATCCTGCCAGCCATTTGAAGTAGCCATCATGTCGTATCAAGCTCCTGCGGCGTACGACTCTGCTTGTACGCTGCATCAAGTTGAAGAAACTGCAGCTTGGACATAATTCATGCCCAACGCTGTCGTCCTCCATTAATTCGAGAGGCGGATAGCCGACAGTGATGCTCGCTTCTAAGCCCTATAAATAACCCTGCCGACTGTTACTTCTTTCTCTCCGGTTTGGCTGCCAAAGGAAAGCCGAGGGAAAGCCAAAGGAAAGCGTCGCGGTCGGCTTCAAAGAATAACTTGGCTGCACTACACGCACACCTATATACGCAAATACATATATATTTCTCCACCCTCGTCTCGCCTCATCTCGCGAAATTCTAACTAAAAGATTTTACCGAATTCGGCGATCGTAACACCTGTTCAAAAGTTGGAGCGCTCTTATATCTTTGGGCGGAATGCGTAGATTCCCGTAGTTTCCGTTTCTGAATATAATCAATAACATGAATAACGTCAATAAGCAATAATATGAATAATATATAACGGTGTAGCTTCGATTTTTAAATACAATCAGTTAATAGTCGATTGAATATAATCGATAATGTGAATAATATCAATAATCGATAATATAAACAACATATAGCCGTATAGCTTCAATTTTTAAATATTATCAATTATCGATTATAATCAATATAATCAATGACACGAATAATATCAATAATCAATAATACATATCAAATAATATTACACTATCAAAGTGTAATGTTTCGAATATAATGAAATCCTCAACTGCCCTCGTAAAATTCTTCCAAATTTCAACGAATCTTTCAAACTTCCAACAACCAAGATCTTGCAAGCGTCATCGAATCAGAACGGGAAGGAAAGATCCGTTTCCAAATGCGGAGCTTAAAATTCGCACACGCGGAGCGTGCAGCGGATAACAACAGCACGCAGCGGCGCGATCCTATCGGGCCAGCAAGTTTCCGAAAAGTCGTTTGGCACGAACGCCGATGGACAGAGCGAGAGGGGAGGAACGGCGCCGCTGTAAAACCTTTATTCGTTGTCTCCATTCTGCGTTTATCGCCGGCTGGTTCGAAAACCGTATCGTACCGTACCGCACCGTGTCATATCGTATGCGCATACATACATACAACATACATGCATGCATGCACGCATGCATGCACAGGGAGTCGTGGTGGGTCTCGTCGTCGTTCGCGGTTTTTACGAGAGTCCCGCGCGCGAACTCCGAACCAGCTCCTATCGGGATCATCAACACACTGGCGCGCGTTGTTTTCTGCGTCTGAAAGTGGCCGAGAGAGCGTGCACACGCGCGAGGGTGAACGAACCTCCGCGGGAAGATATAGTGTTACGCTCGCGAAACGCGATACGCAATTCGTTCGCTTTTAAAACCGCGCCAGGCGGTTGTCCCTTCGCCGCGCTTAACCCTTCGCGCTCCTCTCCCGAGTGGTTCACGCTTTTGCGTCGCGAGTTCAGAGAGAACAAGCTGATTAACCAAGCTGAAACGGACTCTGCCTACGTATTTCGCAGTTTCCCGCGGACGCAGCGTGGTCAGTCTGTCTCGGATCGTCTACCTGAAATTGGCATTCGCCCGATTCTTTTGGGAGTTGTTCTTCGAACAGTTCGTCGCGATTCTGAGTTGAATTTGCTTGGAAACACCGAACACGAAGTTTTTGTACTTGCGTTTTTAGAATCAATCTTTCTCTGTTCCCAGGAGATACAACGAAGAGCAAAACTGAACGCACGCGTGTAATTTATATGTAAATAATATAATAATATAAACAATAATATAATAATATAAACAATAATATAATAATATAAATAATATTTTATATTATTTGCATGTAGGATAGAACGTTTGTAGAATGTTTTGACATACTGTTAGCCAAGAAAATTCGACCACCGTGTAAAACAGATACGAATTGTTTTTGTTGCGCGATTCGGTTTTACACCGCGATTAATTTAAATGAAAAATTGTTATAACTTTGTAACAAAGAATCGCAGAACAATATACTTTTGAAGCGCACAGCTTGCATTTTCACCGCCCTGAACTCGTTTTCTTTTTCCAAAACGTTTCATCAACATCGTGTAACAAATGGAAAACTGTTCTTTTCTTCAAAAGAGAAGAAGAGATTGTAAAAATTCACGCGTGTGTAAAGACATTGAAAAAATTTTATTTACGAGTAACTTCATCTTAGTCGGCCCTTAAAAATTGCTGTACAATCATTTTTCGTCATTTTATTGGACTTTGAGTTAAACATTAGAGTTAAACTCTCTAATGAAACAAAGATTCATTTCGTCGTCTAACTCCAATGTTCCAAAATTCAATAAAATGATTAAAAGAGTACAAATGATAAAAAAGTTCCAATCTTCAAGACCATGGTCGATCAAGTTATAAAAATTCAATTTCTACAATTTTCGAGGATTATGAAACATATTTAGAACGGTCAGAGTAGAAGCTTCACGTAGATTGCCATCGTAGACTCTCCATTTACGAAGTTGCAACAATTTAAAGAATCGACAATTCTTCGCCATTCGCCCTTGATTCGATTATGCACCTCGCTGTATTTCCACCGTTCACGTGATAGATATTCCGAAACGGACGGTCGACCGTGCTCGATTTCTCCGAAAACAGGAAAAGGGAAACGCCGCGAATGCTACGGCAAAGCGCGAAGCAAACTCGTCGATCGGTTAAAAACAAAAAAAAGGAAGAAAAAGGTCGGTAAAATCGGCGAGCGAGTGTCTGTCTCGATCGAGGGGCCATGAAGAATCGATCGAACGCTTTTAACAAGCATCGTCTTTCGTCCTGCGCCCGCGGAATTACGAAAGTTTTTCCGCTCTCTCCCTCTCTCTGGATGTAAAAAAGTTTCGCCAACAATGCTCTCCTGGCAAATTACCGGAAGTACCGCGAGCATACTTCCTACTCCTCCCTCCGCCTCCTTTAAACCACCCTCTGCATCCAGTTTTTTTGTTAGACCGCTATCCGTGCTTCGTTCTCCCTTTCTCCTCTCGCCTCTCCTCTCTTCTCCTTCTTTTTTTATCACTGAAAGTGATTTTAATGAGGGTAATCCAGAAAATCGGGCCTCTTGAGGTGCAACGCTGATGCAACGAAAATTAGCGATTGGTTGATTTGGATCACGTGACTCGCGAGGGGGCGTGGAGTAGGAGTGGCGTTGTCTGGTACTGAGCGATCGCGCCTGTAATTTGTTTTCTATCGATTCAAATGTTTGCGTATCGATAAAATTTTATGGCACAACAGCTGCTTCTGGATCTTTCAGTGAGACGAATCGTACTGGGGTACAAGTCGTGCAGTTTTTCTTTTTATCTAGCGTCGATAATTGTTCGACAGGAAACGTACGCCGACCAGCAGCGAACTTCCAAGAGCGAAGGAGCGTGCAAACGGTGGCAACGCACGCGAGTCCAGGCGCCAGGTGCGATAAAACCCTGGCTGGACTTCTTTTCAACCACCGATGGCGGCGAGCCATCGTTCTCCCCTAGATTTCGAAGCAGAACGAATGGAATAAATTTGACGAATTTCTCCTCGAGCCGCACGCGAAACTCGTGCGTTATATAGCTTCATCTAATTTCTCTCTCTCTCTCTCTCTCTCTCTCTCTACGTTCCGATTGATAAAGCTGCGTGTATTTCCAGCTTTGTTCCGCATACGCGGGGAAATTTCGCGATACGCGTGGCACGCGCGAATGTTTTGCATTTGAGTGGAACAGTAATTATTCGGGAAATTTCGAATCTGTCTTTCGGCGATATATCCGAAATATTCCGCGGCGGCCGTACTTTCGTTAAATTTTCGTGGAAAAAATTTTAAATTTAATTGACAACTCGGCGGCGCGTGTAATTTTCGACGAAATATTCGTTACAAATAACGAGGAGCGAAAACGAAGCTGCTCGCGAATTGTTTGTCGCGAGGGCAGAATTAAATTAGACGTCACGAAATTCCGTCTAATCGTTATGCGCCGATCGCGACGAATTGCAACCAGATTGCAACCATAATTTCTCCAACGCGTAAACTACATTGAGCAACAGCGATCGAATCCATCAGAGTTAAATAAACCATATCCTAGTTAAATACATTGCATTTGACCTGCATTATTTGTCGATGACATAATGTATTTGTTGCGCTGAATCCACTGTGTCTGGATTTGTTTGAACAAACGAGACTTGCCTCGTCAAATTGACACGAGTCACTGTTTCGAAATTATACCGCGAGAAGTACCTACAAATTCGACGGATTCGAAGTCACGATTTAAATCAGCAAATGCATAACAGGTTAACGTTTAATTCATCATAGAAGGACAAAGAATTTTCAGCCGCTTGAACCGTCTGCCGTTAATTATATTCACGATTATATCCGCGAGATCTATCATTGTCATATGAACAATATTCAAGCGAAATTAATTTCTACGTTCCGATTAGTTTTCCGCGGAACTTTGAAAAGCGTGTAATTTTCTCTAGAACTTTTGGTGCCTTAAAATGTACAATAATTCCGAATTTCGAATCGTGAGACAATATTAATTAAAATCGATGCTACTTTTCTTTCTTTTCGGAACATGAATTAAATAACAGGAACGACACGAGAGCAATTCCAACGTTCATTTTACAAAAAATTCCCTCTCTCAACCATTTCCTCAAGTCAAATCGAATATAACTCTGCTTTCAAATCAGATGATATTAATCAGAATCGACACTATTTTTTAACCAAGTAGGAATGACAATTCCACTCCAAAACTACTTTTCACGCCAAAGAAATTCCCTCCACAAAAATTTCACGTGCCTCAGAATATACAATAATTCTGAATTTCGAGTCATGAGATAACATTAATTGGAAACGACACGAAAGCAGACAATTCTACAGCAAAACACACCTACAGTTTCTCACAACGAATCAAATCAAATCAAACGGGATAAAATGAAGTTCAAACAAACGTCGAAATGAAAAAAAGTGAAACTTGTTCCTCAACGCCTCTCGATATCGTAGAGGGAAATGCGCGTGGGTGAAAACCGAATCGAAAACCGAATCGAAGCCCCGGGGCGGATGTTTTCAGGTCCAGGGCCCGGAAAGCGCTTGACTTGCGGTGATAATCCACGATCGAGCCGAAAATGACTGGTTCTCCCTCGGTCGAACGCCGGTAATTCGAGCTAGTCGACAATTTAGGCACACCGGGGTTAATTCGATCTTTTGTCGAGCGCTCTCTCTCTCTCTCTCTCTCTCTCTCTCTCTCACTCACTCACTCACTCACTCTCTCTCACTCTCACTCTCGTGACGTCGAAACGGTGGCAATTCCGCGCAACGGTAATTCAGTTGGCAACTCCGCGGCTCCCGATCGACGCATTTTCGTATACACCAGTGGCTCGAGTTATTGGATTACGGCATTTGATCGGCTAGTCGAATTACTTGACTATTTGCACAGGCTTAATCGATAATGACCCCGTAGAATTTGTCGGTCCCGGCGCGGCCTCCATCGCCGAGCGTTAATGTCGCCGAACGAACAAAAGAGTCCCACCCTTCGCACGGAACGATCACGAATCGATCGCTTCTCGATGCCTGCAATTAGTTCTTATTATCTCCAACGCTAACGTTTCAACGCGAGATCTAAACAGCGTGACAGCCTGCGAGAAGCTTGACCAATTTTCGAGAAATTTTCCTGAATAACACAGGAATATCAGAGTTACAAGTCTCGCTTTGTTTCTACGCAATTAATCGCGCTCGAGAAAGTTGCTTCGAAATCAAAGTAAAAAATTGGTGACTATCCATTCGGTTTGGAGAAGTGTAAGTGAGTCGCGAGATGATTCAAAAAGCGTGGAATTTGACAACGAACCGAATCGGAGAGGTTTGATACAAGTAAAAAATGAAAAGTAAAATAACCCCTTGGACGAAAGTAAATTTTTTTACGCTCCGACTGATTGTGAATTCCCTCAGTTTGGTCTTTCAATTTACTCAATTTCCTCGATCACTATCTGTAGGCTAAGAGTCACTTAAATCAGTGATCTCACGAAAGTAAGAGCTCTGGATGGTCAACGTTTGAGAGAAATAATTTTTCACGCGTAATGAAAAAATCAAACTTGAACTTGAATTTAATTTAAAATTAACAAAATTAGTTGTTTTTCTTATATTTTGGTGTTTTATTAAAAAAAAAAAAGAAAAATAGGTATATTGTTTTGTAATGTTTTAAAAAGAAACTTTTGACCCACCCTCTATGTTTCATTCCGACGATTTTGAAAAATATATTTCGCTCGCTTTCACATTCCCGTTTTTCCATTTGCTGTTACGATGTTGCAGCAAGCGGCAACTATCGGCGCGCGGTTGAAATATTCCGCGAGAAAGTGCAACGTTGCACCCCCAATTCGCTCGAGAAGCCCGTCCTCGGAGGAGCCGGTTGCGCGAGAAACATACGTACACCAGAAAAGCGAGCCTTCGATTCTCGAGGAGTCACGATGAAGGGAAGCGAGACTTTTCGCACAGTGGCACAAACGGTGGTGAGTACTGCACCCTGGAGGCAGGTCAACGGGGAGAAAAGGGGAGAAGTCGAAGTCGATGGAATCGAGAACGTGCTCGATAGAAAGCTCGCGGAAACGTGTAACAGAAGGAATCCGCGGAGATAGGGGAGATAGAAGAAGCAGAAGTTGTGACAGTTCCACTGTACTTGCCACCAAAGGGATTTTCATTGTGGATAAGTCACATAAGCACTCCTGTCCTGCACTCCGGCCGGTATTACGCTCTAAATATTGCAACGGGAAGCTTCTTCTGGAAATTTCATTTCATTTTATTTCGATTCGATTTTCTTTCTACGTACTCCGCGCGCGCGCACGTTTCCCAATATTTCTTTCTCGAGCTGACGCTCGAAAGCGTTAGGATTTCAAATGTTGTGGAAATAAATATAATTATATAGATGCAGAAATGATTGAATAAATGAAAAACTGCACGACTTGTACTCCAGTACATTCGTCTCACTGAAAGGCCCGGGAGCAACTGTTTTGACTAGGAAACGAAGACGATAAAATTTTATCGATATGCAAAACAAATTACAGGCGCGATTGCTCAGTACAACGCCACTCCTAGGTCCACTCCACGCCCCCTCGTGAATCACGTGACCCAAATCAACCAATCGCTAATTTTCGTTGCACTAAAATCATTTTCAGTGATAATATAGAGTAAATGTAGAAATGACGAAATAAATAAATATAGAATAAATATAATTCCCTAAATTTATTTATTTATTTGTTTTTAAGGTACAGTAACAGAAGATAATACAAAAAGGAGATAGAAATATGGTATGACACATGAATGAATATAAATGAAATTAAAATTAAAATAAAACCAATTAAAATCAATTAAAGAAAAATTCATCCGCACGGTATCTGAAAATGCTCACGATCCACGCCGAATTATGGCTGAAGATTATAACGAAATATTTATTCGCTGTGTAAAAGAATGCAGAGAGAAACAAGTGTTCGTCAGAATACAGATTCTGTGAATTGAATCGAATCCATCTGCGTATACAGGTAAATTAAAAAACAGCGATAAAAGTAACACAGACCTTTTATGTGATGTCTGTGATGTTCTGAAACAGCATCGAAACAGCGATTAACATTTAGAAACGAAACTCACGAGTGTTTCTCAGAACAATTGCACTTTGTTCGAGAAGAAAAAGCTGCTTCGTGTATATTTTCAAAAAAAGAAAAACAAAAGGAAAAGAAGGAAAACTTGTCTCTTCTCTCAACTTGCCTCTTCCATCAACCTTCTTCACGGCGTTACAAAGTAATTTCTGTCGCCTGGAAATCAGTTTCGTCGGACATCCGTAAATTGCCGGATGCCAAACCCTCTCTCACCGATTCTCACCCTCTTTCACCCCTCCAGCTATCCAAGCTGGCCAGACGATTGCTGATTACAACGAAGGTTTGATCTTTTCGCAGCTCTCCTGTTTCTTTTCTCTTTCACCCTTCAGACTCGTCTCTCTCTCTCACTCTCTTCCACTCTTGGAAGAGAACTTTCAGGCAGGCAAAAGCTTCGCTGCAATTTGTTGTCGCGCGCGCGGTGGTGTCGGTCACGTTTTTCGGCCGCGGGAATTGCGCGGACACGCCGGAAACGATGAGACGTGCGTTCGCAGAGAAAAATGAAGAGCCCACGAATGTGAACAGGTCACGACGGAGGGAGAATGAGAGAGAAAGAGAAATATCGACCGCGCGGAGCAACTCGACCGTGAGAATCAATCAATTTGTTGCGAAAAGGAGACCGATATCCGGGTGATGGATGACCCTGAGGGGCCACGAATCGACGATGCGTTCGTTGAGCCGCGTTTCCGCTCGGCTCTTGCGGTTTCGTTGACTTTCGTTGCACTAGTTTCGAAGAAGACGCTCTCGCGTGGAAATTTGTGCTCCTCCGATGTTTCGGAAAACTCAAACAGCTCAACACGTTCTACATGAATGCAGAAACTTTGAGCGACAGAGAGGATCCCATCTCTGCCCTGACTTTCCAAAATCATCTCAAGAGATTGACGGACGCAAATTTGTATTATAAAATACATACACAAGGCTGATTTTCTTGGAAACAAAAACGTCAAACCAGAAAAAATTTTACTCTTCGTTTTCGACTTATTTTTTCACCTCCTAGTCGCTCGTACCAACGCAGAGTCAGAATTTCTCGCGAAATTCTTTCGTACCATATGTAACAATAATTTCGTACGACTATATGATCAAAATTTGTATGATTATAAACTTTTTGCGCACGTGTTCTTCCGAGCAAGAAAATTGAAAATTGTACACG
>KQ435727.1:3471426-3488769 GCA_001276565.1 Melipona quadrifasciata | reverse complement strand
TTGGCGAGCGTACATAAAGAAAAATCCTGTCAAATATAGCCGTGGGTCGGGCACAATGAGGGAAAGAATGCTCAAAGGAGCATTCATTGGATTGCTCGTGAATCGAGATCGAAGAATAGTCATCCGATAGAAACTGCTTCTCGAATCTCTTCCTCTATAGACACCAATTTCCTATCTGAAAAGTCAGCGCCGAACGGCTTATACCCGGCTAGACTATGGTGTCGATCCCCTCTATAGCCCCGGACGATCCATAATAGCCGATTGAACTCAAATTTCACGCGGCGTTGTTCGCAGACTTCATCCGGGGGAGGACGTCCATTTTAATGAACGCGAAATATATATTACACCTGCATATATATTCTTTGTATATCTATCTATATATATTCTTCGACACGCAGATTATGCAACACAGCAGAATAGATTACGACTAGTCGATACTCTAAAACGTCGAACTGGCTGTGCGCGACTTGGAAATTTCGCAAGTGGTGTTCATTGACATTAACGAAGCGTGGTCTGTTTGCATATACACGGCACAGTTAGAAAGGTCGACGTCGTGCAGGTTACAGCGCATTTATCTGACGGTGGTTTAATTGGAAAGCAACGCTCTGGCTCGGGAGAATGCACGCGCACAACGAACAGCACTGTACCATTGACAATGAAGAATTAATAAGATGCAACTTTGTAAAAGAGAGATCGCGCAATGGCGAGATCCACTCGGTCTCGTTTTAAAGCGTGCAGCTTCTAAGGAGCTCGTTTTCTCTCTCTCTCTCTCTCTCTCTCGTGTGTAAGAATATTAAAAAAATTTTTCTTCCAACTAAACTCACCGTCATTTTGGAAGACTGAAGTCTCCCTTTTGGAATTTAGAAACGACTACCGCTCGAAACTCGCCGCAGCACGTTTTTTCCCTGCCATTTTTACTGAAGTTTGAACAACAGACGGTGAATTAAATGACGGTGAATTTCCCGATAAAGAAAGAAAATCGTACAGCGAGTTTTAAAAAGCTGTCGCTTTCAAAAGAAGCATCCACCTACGTTTGAAAAATCTGCAAATTTCAATCGAGATTTCGAAACCACGCGAAAAGTGGAATTTTCCCGAATTTTGCGCCGTTAATTCTCGTTTACTCGTCTCAAAGACGCGATTTAATAGCCTCGACGCAATGGTAAAATGAACCGACTGTCCACAAGGTGGAGGGGGTCGCGTGTAACGAAGCGACAGCGTTCCGCCGGCGACGTTTATTTCGTCCAATTACATTTGGCAGCTGCACCAAAATGTTTATGGACTTCCATATATCAGCCTTACGAGCACTTAACAGAAAGAAATGGCCGCAATCTTTCGTCTCTAATTCAGTCACTTAACTTAACCATCGCTTATACCCGGCTAGGAGCATTGTTTCTCGTCTGGAGATTTCCCTCGAAAACTCCGGTCAATTCTCTTGCCGGGTAGAAATTCACCTTTGGAAGAAATACTTCAACCACTCGATTCCGAGATTTGCCAGAAAATTTCGAAAAATTGTATAGACATGCACGTAACTTGCGCGCAGGAGATAACTTTTAAATTATCCTGAATTATCTATAAGGATACCTAAATCTAAATACCTAAATTATCTACAAAAATACCTAATCTAAAGAATATCTATGAATATCCAAAATTATGCTAAATATTTTTATCCAATGGAAAATTGCGCGATGCAAATGTTGTGTAGTTTTGGCGTAGTTTGTCTCGAGAGAGCATTGGGACCATTAATATTCGACGTTGATGGTCGAATTATCGTGAAATATCTTCTTTTTTACTTGAAATTTTGGAAAAAGATATACGATCCAATTTAAAAAAAAAAAAAAGTACAACTTTTATGTATTATACACATTTTCCATTAGACATTATATAATTAAAAAGTTATTATATTTCAGGTGTGCAAGAATCACCCTGTACATATACGCGTATATTATTTCCAAGGGAGTGTTATTTATCGTATCGAAATAACGTGATTTGGCGAACGTCAGTCATTAATCGAAAAAAATAAGACACAATTGCGAGCTCAGTTGTCACGTCGAAGAAAATTAATCGTGCTCTGGATGTGGAGAACAGTAGCTAGAGAGAGAAAGAGAGAGAGAGAGAGAGAGGGAGAGACAATCGGTTGGATGATTTTCGAGCGGAAACGCGATTGGACGGCTGTCAAAACCGGCGCACGGGTCAATCCGAGCCCGACTGGCTGGCTAGGCCAAGATTCGACGGTTGGAAACGTTATTAACGCCGTGGTTGCGCGAGATGTATCAAAGTCGGAGCAATTAATACGTCATCAAAGGGTACGGCCACGCTGGAACGGCCGCAATTTCTGAGCTCTCGAAGCCGTCCCACTGGAGCCACTGTTGCCCCGAATACGCGAGAGACAAACGAACTAGAGAGAGAGAGAGAGAGACGCTCAAACGGCGAAACAATTAGGTGAAAACGCCTTTAATGACGTACCACAGCTGCTGAAATTCGCCTAGCGAAGATTCCACACTATTCTCAACTGACAACTGTTTTCCATCTTAACTCGTCGGGCGTCTTTCCGTCTCAATCGGACACCTTTTGACGATTTTGATCGGCATCTTTAACCTTTCGCCGCTCACATGTGTCAAAAGTGTGCACATTGACCGTATCATTTTGCGAATCCGTTTTGAAATAGAATCTTTTCTGGTAGCGTTTCGACAAAGGCCTAGTAGTTCAACAAGTGAAGCAGAAAATTTTCATCCGAGACGTTAAAGTAAAAGAAAAACGGAAAATCTTTGTAATACGAGCTTACACTAGGACTACCTTTTTTTAAATTATTGTCGCTAGATGGCAATGTTGGTTTGAAAAAAATTTGAAAAAAAAAGAACAATATTACAATATACACGCTTTATGAAGAATCATTTAAATCTCCAGAAATACACTGTAAACTATAAACTATCCAAACAAAAATTGTCAATTGGCCATTTTGACCATTTTGGTAGTTCTGGTAGTTTACAAAAATCCAACCTTAAACTTTCAAAAGATTAACAGAGTCATACCTATGGCTCTGATATCTTCTTCCACATCACAATAACTTCTTATCGTATAAATATCCCACTCTGTCGAACAGAAAAAAATGGAAAACTCTCGTACATTTTTAACGTGCGATTACTTCGACACAGCGCCCGTAGTGAAAGGGATTAAGAGAGTCTACGGAGTCACGATCTTCATCAATCATCTTTCTTCAGGGATTTAGAAAATCTATTCTAGAACTCTTGCTTCGTTGTAAGAAAGGGAGATTACACACCAAGAGACGAGGAGACAGCAAAGATAATAAGCAAGCCAATTCGTGTTCTCAGAGAAGTTTACGCCAACGGGGGAAGAGATTCGAATCTCGAGAGAACGACTCGAAGGCATAATCGACCAGTGAATTCAAGGTTTTAACAACCCTCGAACGTTCGAAAACTTGCACAAAAGCCTCCGCCGCTGTACTCTGACAGCGAAAAAAGCGAGGAAGACGGTGCCAACTCAATTGAACGAACGATCATCCCTCTGCGAGCTAAATGCTCGAAGGTGGGAGGAAGAGAGGAAGAGATGGAGGATAAAATCGCGCGCGGTGAACGCGCGGCGCGGTTAAAGGGAGTCGCGGCCGGCAAGATCGCCGGCTCCACTTTATCTCATTAATTTATTTCACTGTTTACCGATCCCTACGTTCGCTTAAAGATTACACACGCTTGAGAAAAAAGAAGAAAAAAAGAAAAAAGGAAGAAAAAAGAAGCCGAATGAGGGAAACGGTGGCGCAGCCAGTGTGCAAGGTTTCACGGAGATCAGTTGGGTAATTCTTTTCGACGGTAATCCGCTTGCAGCGTCGCAGGAAAGAAGCTTAGGGCAACATCTCGCACACTGAGAGCGCTTTTCGCCGCTTTAAACGACGGATCAACCGAAGCGCCGCGATCAAGAACAATCAGCCACCGGCTCCTCTCGATTATGACAGTTCAGAGCCTGACTCCGGCGTCCATCTTTGCCCTCCCCCCTCGGAAACTATAATACTTGCAGCGGATGAGACGATTATTCTCTAAAGGCAAGATCTCCGGCTAATATCTGGATTAATACTAACATCGGCGAACGTAAACTAATAATTTTGTCTACGTTTAATCTACCAGCTGTATCATTTGCGAGGCATTTATTTTGAAAGTGGTATAATAATAATAATAATAGGTGGTGGTCATTTCTCAGAATGGGGCCGTTTAACTTAAAATTTGGCGGTCGTAGAAATTTTCAATTTTTGCCTTTAATATTAATGGCAAAATTATATTCGCACGCAATTCCAAAAATTGTTTTCGAATAAATTTTCTATGGCGATTCGTTACGAGCAAATGTCTCAACTTGTATTTCCAGTTTACATATTTCTACATCCAAAGTTTGAGAAGCCTTGGTACAGGTCACTTCACGACAACGAAGAATGGCGATTTATTAACGTTTGTTAACGAAATTATACCAAGACGAGTACAAGATAGTCAAGATAATATCTGCAAATCAAACAACGACAAATAAAGGCTTGATTATTTCGCTCGTACGCACCAACGCAACGGTGTAATATTGCAGCCAAAATTGCAATTCACAAATAAGGTACGCCGTTACACTCGAAACGAACGAATCATTGTGCGGCCCAAGGCACGTTCCTCGTCCATTTGCAACGCTCGCTCGTATTTCAGCTGAGTTTTCGTCAACGCTAGCCGGATTCCATGTTAAAACTAACAATGGAGTGTACGAGTGAACAGTAAAACTCTCGGGCAACCGGATTGTTCGTATTATCAATGAAACTCTTGGGTAACCGGACTGTTCTTACCATTTTTTCTTTTTTCATGAAATTAACTTTTTTTCCAGCTAATTGTAAGAGTCAAAGCTGCTTGCAATTGTATCGGTTTCTTTCGTTTTAACGATGAAGATTATAACGCACGATACGTTACTGAATTATATACGCTTTTATAATACATGAATAATACATCCACTTTGATTTATTGTAATCTTGCTTCGTCTCTCCGGAAACTTCGTAATGACGTCTCTCTGAAACTTCTGGGATTTGAAAGAGAAACGTGCCCGAGGTGCATTCTTGTGTCATTCATCGAGCCAAACTTTTTATTCATTTTTTTTTCTTTTTTTTTTTTTTTAACGAAGGGAAAACATTCCATTTCTTTCATTAAAAAGTTCCTTCCGTCTAATAAACGATCTTCAGCAACGTATATCACTAGCAAATCCTAGAAAGAAATCAGAACTTGATAAAATGTACAAATACCGCGCGTACATTATTCATCGATGGAACGGAAGAAGCGTTTGGGACGGCTAGAGGTTTCGATGGTACTTGACGTGCAGTTTCATCCGAATTGGCATCGTCGAATCGTACATCATTATAATTTGAATCGAGAGTAATTTTGAAACATCGATCCATTTAATTTACAATCCGTACATGGCAATCATTATTAATAACATTCATATCGTGGAACATGGAATGGAGATTGAAATTAGTTAACCAAACACCAATTCAATCCAACGATTAACGCTTAAAAGTTCGATTAATTTTCCCATTCACGGGGGGAAGTTCGACGATCCGATAATTTCAGATTCTTCTTTTTTTTTCGAATTATCGAAAACATACATTCGAACACAAATTACGGATAAAAAGGAATCTTGATTTTCGCGATTCTTTCTTACAAAGAAATTCATTGTTTCCAAATGTTTCTGGCGGCTGAGACAGACAGTGTCTCCAAGCACGGGCCATCGCAGGAAGAAATTTCCAAAAAATGACACCTCCCCGATTTTGAAGAAAAATTGAAACGCTTATAGAAGATTTAAATTTTAGTATACATCTATGAAATATTAAATCCAATTTATATTAAACCGGCACGCACTTTCCGAACAACCCGGTATAATGCAATACTCCAAGTTCTAAGACTCGCCAATTGAAAACGTGAGAATTTCGCAATTTCACAATTGCGAAATTAACCGCTCGCTGGCGCATTTTAATCGCCGCCACGACGAATTAAAAGCCCTTTAGTTGCCCGCGCCGCGAACTCAGCTCGCGAGATCAGCCTCGCATCGGCTGCTCGATAAGCGGGATTCCGGCGACGTGCCGATAATGCAAAGTTCCACTCCGAAACGGCGAACGAGAGAGGGGCGAGAGGGCTTATCGGTGGAAGAGAGGTCCGACCCCGCACGTTGCGCATCGGTGCCGTGCTTACATCGATAAGTGCCTCCGACGATCGTGTCGCGAGCGATCGCCGCGCTCTGTTTGAATACCCGATCACGTGAAACGCTTCGAGTACCGAAGCAAGTGTGAGCAACCGTTTCGAATGGGTGACTACGGTCGAAAAAGGGGCAAGATTTTCAATCGGAACACACACGCGCGCGGACACACGTCGAGACGGTGGATAATCGGCTTGTGACGAACTAGCGCGCGATTGTCGTTCGTGTTCCGTGGAAAGTAACGATATCGTTAAACGAAACGTTCGAGAGTTCTTCGCGGACGGGATAACGAGCTCGTTTTACGTGACAGAGGTGCCGTTCAGCTTTTGGGAATCTAAAGAGAGGGTCACGAATTGGTCCGCGAGCTGCCAATTCTTTGAGCAAATTGGGAAGAATATTTCTCCACTGATCGTTCAGGGTCGGCGAATTGACCAACTGTTAACTCTTTAACCGTTTCGACACTAACGACGACTATAGTCATCCATGGTTACTGTGTACTATGCGGCGACTATAGCCGTTCATGAAGAATTGTTAAATTACTAAATTACCGTATTGCTGAACAATTTTATAAAGCAAATGTATATTGTTATAAAGAATTATTATATTATATTAACAATTTTATATTACCGTAGGAATCTCGGTTGAGATCCCAGTTTGCAGGAATTTTTATTGAAAATAATATTGTTTATGGTTTATCGCTATAGTTTAGAATATGCTTTACGCTGAAAACTGGCTATCTCTTCGCTCACTCGAGGCTCGCTGCTCACTACGTTTCCGCTCTCGCGGCTCGCCACTCTCTATCTGATTCTTCTCTTGCTCGTCCACACGAAACATTCATCGTTCGCACGCACATGCACGCAAACGCAGCCATACTTTAAAATATTTTAAGTGCCAGGAGCTGGAAAGCTAGAATAAACACATTCCCAGGTCCCAGGCCTAACTCTCGCTACGTTAAAACAAACGTCACTGGAGAAAAGATTCGGGTCCCTTCCCGGAATTCCCAATCCCATTATTACTACAAAAACTATGACTTCTTCCCAGAAAAAGATTTTCACCTTGAAATTCAAGATCAAGCTCGATCTCGCTCGATTTCCATTAAATCTAAGGTGAATTAGAATTCATCTGCGATAACCACGGACAAACTTTTCTATCCACCCTGAGCACAGCGTCCCGGGGACGTTCGAATCTCCTTCGAAAAATCTTCGACCCGGCTCTACTAGCTTCCAGCACGTCGGACGTTCGTGATGAATCGGCCTTGGCGAAGGGTTCTCGCCGACAAAAACCGTCTTCTCACACCCTTCGTCGGCGTGAAGTCGAAAGCGAGCCAACGACTGGAAAAAGGGTTAAAAACGACACAGAAAAAGAGAGAGAGAGAGAGAGAGGGAGAGGGAGAGGGAGAGGAAGAGTACACAGGTCGATACGTTTCGAATTGTGTCGAGTTGATGTACGACGCGCACACACACACACACACACACACACATACGAGGCTTTGGCTGCGAGTTGGGTGGGAGGGGGGAGGTGGTGGAAGGAAGCCGCCGGACGATGGACAGATGCAACTGCTATAACCGTGCACCGGAATGGAAGCCAATAATTCTTTGTGCCGCGAGCGGAGGAGGCGCGTGTGGCCGCTGATAGCGGGCCCGCGTTCTACATGTATAAATTGCATCGTTTCCCTTCGACGGTTCATCACGAGCCAGCGAGCGCGTTCTATTGATTAGCAGTTCAATTATTGGCAACGACTGTTGCTTAGTTTCGTTCGTTTTTTTTCCCCTTCCGACTCGAGTGCCGAAATATTAACGCGGAGATTTGCAAAGATAAGGGAAATTGCGACGTTTTTGCCAACGATTTATAGCCGCAATGCACGATAGGAGACGAAGAAGGTGGAATAATTCCGGGATTTTTCAGAGAGTTGTTCTTTAAGCGACGCCAGTTGATAAGCCGTGAATCATTGGATTTCGCTGTGGCTGCCGCGGTTTATGAACCAAACGCAACAAACGACGGCTGTATTCACGGCGAAATTCCCATCTCGATTCCAGACTTAATCCTCGAATATTCGGAAGGGGGGGGGGGGTTCTATCTTCGATTTGAAAAAGGCAGAAAACAAGTATCGAAAATGGCGAATAATTACGCGTGACTGTTCCATCTACTCGAACGAAATATTCGTCGATTCTTAACGAACTACCAAAATGGTCCGATTTGTAATTTTTGTTGGATATTTTACAACAAGAACGTAAAACGCGCAATGTATTTCTGGAGGCTCAAATGATCTTTCGCAAAATATATAAAGAAAAGCTTTATCGTGCGATCAATCTTTTTCACTTTAACATCTCTGATGGGAATTTCCTGTTTTATTTATCGCCGGTAGTTCCAGCGAGTTGAATAAAAGAATGAATCGACGGATCGCGAAACAAACTTTTGTCAATTGAATCCGTTGGGGAACGCGAACGAAAGGTTAGAAATATCACGGAAAAAGACAGACAAAATCTACCTATATATATATATATATAAATGGAATTCCAGTGTATCAGAAAATCGTCCGAATTTGGAAAAATGGCCCCAAAAACCAGACGCCAATTCCAAAAGCTGTTCGAAAGCAACGGAATCGCTCCATCAACGACGGCGGTATCGTACAAGAAAATGGCATCAGCGTGACAACGGGAGCGTGTCTGCGGCACTGGCTTCGTCGTTGCGCGAGTATCAAAAGCAACCGCGCATTCATCCGCGCGTATCAGAGTCGCTGCACGGCACACACATATTACTGATTATTGCGACGAGCCTCGAGGATCCGGCGGATACGACGCCGCTCTGCAGTTTCGGTATCAGTCCGCGCGCGTTAGTTGCATCGCGGCGAGTGTCAGTCAGATAGCGGGCGCGCGCGCGCGCGCGCGACTGTTAAATTTACCAGCGTGGAACGTCTCAAGAATTCCGAGCTGCTGCGATCGGGGAACGACGATAATGACGAATAGCGAGATTCCTGGAAGTTTCTACTTCTTTCAATTTTCTGCGATCGGGGAACGACGATAATGACGAATAGCGAGATTCCTGGATATTTCTACTTCTTTCAGTTTCCATTTGTTCGAGTGCGTGCATTGCGATCATTTCTCCCAGAGAAATACACAGGGTGGGCCAAAAATCGCTCACTGCTAAAATAAATCCGTAACTCTTGCGTTACATACGGCGGTCAACATTTGAATGACAAAAATATTTTTCAAACGTTTCAGCTCGAATTTAATTTAAAATTGCCAAGATATTTTTTATAGTTATAATATTTTGCAACGTGTATGTAATAATAAAAAAGAAAAGAAAAGAAAAGAAAAAGATAGGTGGGAAGAAACGTTTAGCCCTGTATAAGTAATTAGAACGGCGCGACACAATGGTGCGGAAGTGTAATTTGTTATTACACGATGTTGATTCATTACACGTGTGGGTGAACGCTCTATTTTAATTGAATCTACTGCGTAGTTCGGGCGGGAAATTCTATCGAAATGTATTCTCCCGTTCTCCGCGATGAAGCAATTTATTTCCACATATTTTCACAGTGCCTGTTCCCCGTTAGATATCGAACAGCTATAATTAGACTACAGATAGAGCACATCACAAAACCAGTTTGGCAGCTGCAATTAAAAACTAGAACGCGGCCGGATCTCTAAACAAATTCGCTAAATTTTACAACCAGAACGATACTTTGATCGTTTCACGTTGCTTTTGCAGACTGCTACATTTAACACCTCTAATAAAGTAAAAATTCTTAAATTATATTTTACATTGTAAATTGCATTCAGATTATGTCATTGTGTTTTAAACAATAATAAACGAATAATTTTAAGTAGTGATAAATAATAATAATTTACATTTTGTGCTCTCTTTCTCCTTCTTTTCTTCAACGTTTGAATTAAACACTTGAAAAATACGAAGGATGACGGACACGGAAACAGGTAGTATTTCTGACGAGAGAGAGAATGCGTTGATTTTTTAATGGTTTCTTCCATAACGGTGATGGACAGGAACGTTGGATAGATGGCGAATAATTTACGAGATGTTTAACGAAGAGGGGGAGAGGGGGGGGGGCGTTTTATGTAACGACGCAGAAGTAAAGATGCAGAATTTTAGTACTCGTTAAAGCAAGGCAGCAACACCGAGTTAGTGACTCGGAGTTTCTAATTATCTCTCGCATTTCTCCAAGTTTCACAGTCCCCAAAGGCGCTTGTATCCTTTTCATCGGCGAAACAAACTGACAATAAACTGTCTCGCAACGGATGTAAACCTTCCCTTCCTCCCGTTCCTTCGAATGAAAATTTTCAACAGCCACGCGTTGACGAGCGGCACAGAACACGAGAGAACGATCCGCTGAAAGAAACTGCCATAAAAATCTCAGAGTCAAATTTGTACTCATGAATTTTCTGCACCTTCAGTTGGAAATTAGAAAAGAGGCGAAATGTGCAAACGCGAGAACAACGCTTCGAGTGGAACGTGAGACAATCACTTTGTACCACGCCGAGGTGCCGAAATTTTTCGCAAACAACATCTCACCAAGAAATCGTAATTCGAGTCGAAGACCAATCGTAGCAACGCGGTTTCGATCGAACTGGAAACCAGAATACGAAGCGAGACGAGTCTAAATTTAAATAAGCCATCGATACAGGTCGAAATTTGGACCTCGATGCGTGATGGATTCAGAAGCACGGAACGCTAATTTTATTATTATATATAGTTCCCTGAGAGAAGTGAGGAAAGCTCAAAGTGTTACAGAATTAGAGGATCGACCGATATCTACGATTTGAATTGCCCCTCTAAAAGCTGTCGGCTTTGATCTTCGGTTCTAATGAATCCGGATCAAAGATCGCCAAGATGCTAAACAGAGCCGAGTAGCCAGCAAAATTCAAACACTCTCGAAACGTCAAATTCGTCTTCCCTCTGACAGATCTGGAGAGAATCGCTACAAGGAGCGATTTGCCATTTTTACAAAAATATATTATTATCATATCATTACTGTATCTTTCAAATAAACTTATTCGTTCGCCTTTCTCCAAAGACCTCTTCAAATTGAATAGTTTATCGTTTCGTTATCATCTCGAAGCGAAAATTTTTAGTCTCTCGAGTCTCTAAGAGATCGTTGTGCCACGATCGCTTAGCGCTTCCAATTTCGCATCGCGCGCGTTGCCAAATCTCTCTCTCTCTCTCTCTCTCTCTCTCTCTCTCTCTCTCTCTCTCTCTTTTCGCCAGATTCAGGCGAGGTCGAATCTCTCTTTCAATCCCCAAGAGTGGTTTAGGGGATTTTCCCTCGTCCAGCGACGAACGAATTTTATCAGCGAAGACTTTATTAACAGACATTCAACCTCGCCCGAGTCTGATGACCGGTTAATTTTTCCACCGATTCTGCTCGATTCTTATCACCAGCGTGCGCGACGTTACGAGCGAAATATCAGACTCGTGACGCACAGACTGTCAGCATAGTATCGAAGGAGTAGAAACATTTTTCTCTCTTTGATAACAGAGAAAGGAATGAAAGGTAGATTTCCATGATAAAAGAAGGAGTGGGAAAATTTGTTAGTCAGGCGTTCAAGTGGCAATAAAATAAAAGACAGTTTCTTTTTTCGCTTCGAGTTCCACGCTTTTGCGGTGAAAATACATTTGCAAAGGCTGGAATAATTTATTTTCCAACTTTCGCGCGATGAAATTGCGTGCAACACGGGCGTTTAAATATTGTACGTATAAATAATTTCTTTTTAATCATTTCGACGAGTATCAACGGGTCGAACTCTACGTTAAAAGCTTCGCGGGAAATTCGGACAATAAATTACGCGAACGTCGCAGTTTTCTTTTTTTCGATTAAAAATTTCGAGGGGACATTGTGCTTAAATCTAGCCAACAGCTGCGACTCTTTCTTTTCGTAATTTGCCGATAATTATAACGAACGCATACATTTGGTGTGATAGTGTAACGTCTGGACAGACGCCTAGAGGGAAAGCAATAATAACAACGTAAAAAGAATTTTAAAAGAAGGAGAAATTTCTTAATTGACACTCAATAATTGGTATTGCTTCTTACGAAAGTTGAAAAAAGTGGCGGAGGACACTATTTTTCCAAAGACAGAAACCCGCTTTAAATTTAAACAATACAACACGCCGGAAAGACACGATTAACAAAATTTCGCGTTAAATATCATTCGAATGCTACATCATTTTATTCGAAGCGATGATGCTCCATAAACAAACTGCTAGTAGATGATACAAAAAAAAGTTCGTCAAAGTAAAGGGTTCATTACAAATTGCCACGATACGCGTCGTTTGATGTTTCAGTCTGACCGAGGAAACCGAGGCTCACTAACTTCGCTACGATTCGACAGAGTGTCGTTCCGTTTCGGGGCCATTTTCGCGCGACGTCTCGGCCGATTCGCCAAAGTCCGCCGGCTGAAAGCTTTCACGCTCGCGTGGGAAGCTTTGTCGAGGTCCCGGAGCGTTCTCAATGGGGCTTCTCGTGCAGAGCGAGGCTGCCTCGCACGAGCGATATTTGTGGACACGGGTACATATCGAGAATTGGTGAAACCGCGCGCGTGTTCGTTACACGCTGTGGATAATTCATCCGAGCTCGCCACCGGCGGCAACTCCCTGCGGATGTATCGCTGTTACTCGCATCGGTAAACGTACGAAAATCGTGGATCAGCCGTGGCCAACTTACCCCAGAGGACCGATAATCTCGCGTGATCGCGCGTGTCCACCAGAAATGACAGAGGCAGAGAAAAAGACAGAGAAAGAGAGAGAGAGAGAGAGGGAGAACGTAGTAGAGGATCAAATTTTAACGAACTATTCGCAATTTTTATGAACCGAAGTAAGAAAATGAGATTCGTCGAGAGATTCTTTGAGTGTTGCAACCAGCGTTCTGCTTTGGGCAATTTGTATCAATTTTATCATTGAAAGTGATTTTAGCGAGGGTAACCCAGAAAATCGGGTCTCCTCAGATGCAACGTTAATGCAACGAAAATTAGCGATTGGTTGATTTGGGTCATTGGTGATTCGTGAGGGGGCGTGGTGTAGACCTCGAGTAGGAGTGGCTTTGTCTAGAGTACTGAGCGATCGCGCCTGTAATTTGTTCAGTGTCGATTCAAACGTTTGCGTATCGATAAAATTTTATGGAAAAAAGGTCGTCTTCATTTCCTAGTCAGAACAGTACAAGTCGTGCAGTTATTTCTGCATCGTGCATTTTGTACATTTTCAGCGCTTTGGTCGAATATTTTATATTTGGTCGAGGCCGCTGCTTGTATTGTCCTATGATTTTCGCTGGCGTATATCGCTTGGAGATATTTAATGGATGAAATCATCATTTTGAAAAAAAAAAGAAGCACAAAAAATCCACATTCTACCTACAACGTAAACTACAAAATTCTTCGATAAACATCTAAATACTCACATCTCGCAGGCAATATTTTCAATTTCAAGTTCGCCTAGCCTAAAGTTCGCGCCGCTTCTGAAGGCAGCTATCAACATTCTTCGAGAAGGTTCCCACGCGTTTCGAAGTATACGTTTCCCTTTGCACCGACTGGTTTCTCGATTCGCGTTACACGCGGCAACGCAATCCAGCGTAACGGAAATCCTGCAGGCTCGTACTACACGCTCCGTGGGTATATTTACACCGGAATCGATGAGAGTTGCGAGTCAACGTGGCGAACCATCGCCCCTGAGGCAACCTTGCTGGACGCGCGAGCCCTGACGCGAGGATCGACAGAGCTCCTTCACGGGAGCAACAGGACAATGTTAATGGGCCGCGACGACCGGTGAGCACATTGTTCCACGATGTTCCGAGCCGATCCAGAAATGCGTCACGTCGCTGGCCCCGTTACAGTTACGTGACTAACGTGCGTCGTTCGCCGCACACGGTCGAAATGGACTCTGCTCGTCCATGGGCACCATCAAAGCCGGATTAACGCGAAACTTGGACGAGAATCCCGACGAGAATCGAGACGTTACGAATTTGCCAACCGGTTCCAACGACGCGGGTGAATCTTTTGTCCTGGCCGGAAGACATTTCGGGTGGATGAACTGGCTCTCAACAGTTGGCGAAGGGAATCTGTCGAATTCCCTCGCTCAAGTTTGGGAATTTTAGAACTCGACTACAGACTCGAGGAGAATGTCTGGTTTAGCATCGTCGTTCCACGCGCGTTGACATTCCTCTCTCTCTTTCTCTCTCTTTCACTTCAATTGTAATTCTTATCTTCAGGATAAGAGGTTGTTGGAGCATTTAGCCCGGATGCTTTTACTTTGTGAAAGCTGCAAAGCCAAAGCGACACGTTCTCGAGCGATTTTGTATTTTTGTCGTTATTTCGGTGTATGATTTTTTTTTCAACGAGAGGACAGTCGTCTCTGTCCTGCTGTCGGAAATGGAAAGAAAATTGCGAGGGAAATAAGACGTTGCTACGCCCACGTAGGCTTCTGCGAAAGAGTTGCGTGAAAGAGTATGGCACTGAGAGCAGAAAAAGTTTAGGAAAAGAGTGATTAACCCTTTTGATTACAGGCTCGGTTATCGGAGGTACACAAAGCAGTCGCTGTAGGAAATGGAAAAGGAGATGGAAAAAGGGAGTGTAATTTCGCAATCAGCGTTTGAAGGCCGACGTGCAAGAGCATCTTACCACCCCCCACCCCCAGCCCCTCCTCCCACCCCAGAGAAAGACTTCAATGTCTTCGAGAACAACTTTGCAATTCACCGCAAACGAAATCCCTCGCTTCCCTCGCTCTCGAATTACATCAAACGTCTCCAAACAATGAACACACCTTCTTCCATTATCTTCCTTCTCCCCTCTCGATTTCTCCTTCTCGCAGCTCGCAGCCGCTTCATTTCCTCCTCTATCAGCGGAAAAAATTGCCCGGGACACGGAAATTTTTATAATCTCTCGCCTGTTCTCCCTTTCGTTCATTTTCTTGCTCTTGGAGAATTCGAGAATACGCCTGAGGATTTCTATTTTTATTGTCCAGGTGAATTTTTGAATAACTTTGTTATTTCGACGCCAAGAGACGAATTGGGGTACGTCTGAGAATGATGATTCCGTCGACGAAAGTCGCGTCCTAACAGCGACTTTATGATTCTGGACGCGTGGACGTCCATGTTACGTTTCTATCTCGAATAACGTTGAAAGTTAGTTTTATCATTTGATTACGTGGACTCACACTGATGCTACAACTGTGATAAATCAAATGTTAGCGAAACCTAATACGAAAGTTGCGTAAAATAGACATCCATTCGTCCAGAACCATAAAGTCGCTGTTAGCACGCAGTGTTGAACGACTAAGAAACATTTTCGCCGTTTTTCAAAAGAACCATTCGGTTGCGACCTATGATTCCTTGGAAAAGTTTCATCTTCGCGACGAGTAGAACACAAGGAGCAAATAAAAGAAATTTTCATCTTGAAATTCAAGGTCAAGATCAACTTCCATCGAATCGGAGGCGTAGAATTCGTTTACGACAGCCACGGACCAACTTTTCTTTCAGCTCAGCTCGTCTGGAAGGCACGACAGGCACGCCGCGACTTTTTTTTCACGGACGTTGGCATCGTTAACGAGGTCTGCGTCTTCGCGCGTTTCCCTCCAACTTCGCCCTGCCGACGACGTGAAGAGACGCGAGGCGCGTGCATACACGCGCGAGCACAGGAACAGCGGGAGAATAAAAAAGAAGAGCGGGGCCAGAATATTGCGCGCCGAACCGCGCCTAGACACGTTTTTCACTACGGTCGTAATTACGAACCGATCCCGAGGTCTGCGAGAACAGCGCGCGCGTTGGAATGCTCGTTGGAATTCGCGAGGAACTCGTGCCGCGACGCGGAGAAAAACGTCGAGGCGGCGATTCCCGCGTCGGTGGCTCGACGGATTCCTTCCGAGGAACATGTTAATAGCGGAAAGAAGCTCGGGTGCGGAAGCAGGATCTTTATTCCCTTTGATGGGCCTCGAGTCACTTCAACCGAGCCGTTTCGCCCGGAGATTCCACGGCAAGCAACGAAGAAACCTGCATGAAAGGTTTCCCCGAGAATGCGAGAGCGCTTTTCAAAATGCAGTTTGGAAATTTGCAGAGTTCCACTTGAATTCAGATTTTTGATTCTCCTCGTTCGACGGGGCGAAAACGACGCGTGCTTTAATATTGAAAAACAAAGATCTGAGGATTTCTTTTATTCTGCTGTTGCTTTATTTTGTTAGTATTACCAAGATCTTTTATTCGATTTTCTTACTATACTAAGATTCTTTATTATCACTGACTTTAGCCGGGGTAACCCAGAAAATCGGGCCTCTTCAGGTGCAACGCTATTGCAACGAAAATTAGCGATTGGTTGATTTGGGTCACGTGATTCGCGAGGGGGCGTGGCGTAGACCTCGAGTGGGAGTGGCATTGTCTGGTATTGAGCGATCGCGCCTGTAATTTGTTTTTTATCGATTCAAATGTTTTATTAGTATTTCATTATTATTTATTATAATTTATTTACTGTTGTAGTTAAATAGAATTTGCGTTCCGTTTGATCTTAAGGCTCGAAAAGGAGAGTTTACGGGGAGAAAAGTGAAATCTTTTTCATCATTCAGATATATAAACCAAATTTCTGTTTCGTTCGTCCTCATTTGAACGAGCGTTCATTATATAATGGAACAGCCGATAAAGGAACTTTCTAAATTTCACAAAAAAGTGGAGTTTAGAAATTTTCCCTTTGTATATGGGACGACGAACAGTACTTTTCAAATTTTGCAAAGTACAGTCCCGAGTTCAATGAGATTTTCTTTTTTTCCCCACATTCATTTAATTCGTTTTAAATCGCGTATTTAAGGGGAGATAAAACTGGACCGTGCATTACGTGAGGAGTGTGCTCAAACAGTGAATACGCGAATCCCGCGCGGAGGAGCGAAAATAGACTCCATGGGCGATTAATTTGGCAATTTTGATAGGATCAGGTCAAACGAAATCTTTTATAAGCAGCTAGACGGCGAACGAACGAATGAAAATGCTAAAAGTATGAAATTACACGGGGCGACGAATTAATCGACACGTTCGCCTGCAACGTGGAAACTCTCGCGGCCATCGTCTTCTTCGCTATCGGAAATTATTATCGGTGTTATTGTACAGGGACGATGGTTGATATCGATCCGCTCTTTCTATCTCCTC
>KQ435727.1:3455214-3465306 GCA_001276565.1 Melipona quadrifasciata | reverse complement strand
GGCTCCCGATAGCTTTTAATAAACGCGAATGAGCGTTAACATATCGGCGAAAAATTATACGCTTCCGACGCTAACGAATTTCGTCCAAAAATATCTATTATAAAACAACCGGCCAACGCGTGCCAACCGTATTACTCCGCAATTTTCAATTTTCCGCGCGCTACGAAAATTTGTCAAATTGCAATTAACTCGACGATCGATCGTTTATATTCTCCGCTAGCCCCGGATGAATCATCTCGCGTTTCGAAAATAAAAAATTAAAAAAAAAAAAAAAAGCAGATTCCGCGCTCGTATTTTCTGCACACAATCGTCACTATATTAATGTTTTGCTGGTTCTTTGCCTGTACGTAGTGTTATTGAATTTTTCCAATTTTCCGAAACACGTAATATCCATAGTTCGTTCAACTAAAACAAGATCGAGACAAAACATCCCGGTGATAATTTATTGGAGAACGTGGATTTTAACGCATTTCAAAGTACTCGCGAACATTGCCGAAGAAACGAAAATAAGATAGATTTATTTTCCACAAATGTTCGTGTCTATTTCTTGTCTATTTCAAGAGTAAATTTTTCATGTTACAACATCTGCAAAAAACTATTATTCAACATTGATTTGTCGAACGATTTACAGGTCTTTGTTTCAAGATTTTTTAATGGAGAAATATCGTTACATTAACTGCAGCACTGTAAATACTCGCTAAAAACTCGTAAAAACTCGCAATACCGTAAATCAGAGGTGGCTGACTGGCGGACTCCCTACTTTCCTGCAACGCTACCCCCTCCGCTACATTGAAATTTCCTCGTCGTGCACAAGCCCCACTCTCCCACTGGATACTTTTTCACGCAAGTCTCTTTTTACGCGGTAAATTGCAACTCTATTCACGCGATCTAAATTTACGCGGCCAAAAAATATTACACATCGTGGACACTGATTCGAACATTCGACGAGCAAATTTGTAAAAATAGCAAAAGATAAGTTTGAGAACGAAAAAATTGATAACGAGCTTGTGTCAATTAAAAATGATAGTGACACCGAATAAAATGTCGTTGCTATTATTATTATTATTTTCTTTCTTTTTTTGTTGACCCATGCGAAATAAATACGTATTTCTGTAATTACTTTATTGTAACTTGTATCAGCTTCTCTGTTCGCCATTTTCGCAATTTTCATTTGCGCGCATGAAAATCATAGTTAGTCGCTGGTTAGCCCACATGCTACGCTCGTTCAATAAACAACCGCGAGTCGCATAAACACCGGTCGAGGCGAAAGGCCTCGTAAATCGGGAAATTCGGGGGGACTCACCTGGACAGCGGGCTGCTGATGATGTAGTGCGTGTAGTAGAATATACTGGCGACGGAGACGAGCAACAGCGCGGCGACGCATCGTTTCACCGTGGCCTGCTTGACGACGCAGCGCGGACCGACGGCGCTTAATAAAGGAACGCCAGCCTCGACCGCGGAGATCTTCATCACCATCGTCTCATCCGACGAGGCACGAGCTACTTTTTGTCTCTCAGATTAGCCGCGAATCGCTCGACCGGCTACACGCGGAACGGACAGTGGAACGCGTGGAGTCGTGTCGCAGCCGCGCCGCCGGCAGTCCCTGACTTCCGCAACAACGATGTCCTCTTCCTTCCTCGCCGGGCATCGGCTCTGCTCATAGTCGTCCGCCTCGATGTCTCTTTCCCCAACAGCCTCGCTAACTCTCGAGAGGATCGAACGAGATCAACGGGTCTTTCAGCTCGATCCTGAACGTTCGAGCTTCGAGTCCAAAGGGGGAACGATCCTTCTTAGCTTGGAGAAACAGAAATCTTCTTGGCTCTTCTTGGCTTAAACTTTTTTTTCACTCTCTCTCTCTCTCTATATATATATATATTTCGGGAAGAACGTATTTTCCCGTGTTTCCTCGAGCGACGGAGTTATCATCAACGCAGAGTGTGTTCCTTTCGGCTCTCCTTCGGTGTTCCTTCCTTTTTTGGTCACGTCGGCTCTCGAAGGCCGGACGTTGTTCAGAAGATGGAAAGCGACGGGTCCTGGAGGATCGAGTCCGGCCCGTTCCTTGGGAAACATCGACGATAGCTCACGGATAAGGAACAACAGATCGCCACTTGTTGCGTTTCCGCGACGGCAGCACGATCGCCATTTTGCGTGCAGCACCGGGTCGCGCCGTCCATCGCCGTCGTTTTTTTAACCCATTTGGCTAACGTCCCTCCGATGGATCCGCTCTCTCGTTCGCTTCTCAGCGATCTGTGCCTCGAATCCTCGACATTCTCTCCCCCCCTCTCTCTCTCTCTCTTTTCGCACTTCAATTTCCTTCGTGCCGTACGCTCGAGACCATAGTTCGCCAAACGCCAAAGGGAAACCACCATCGAGAAGCGTCGACTCGCAAGATCCAACGACGAGTTTCAGATCCGAGAGAAATCGACTTGGAGGAAATCCGTCCTCAACTTCCGTGTTCCGTTAGCTGATTCTCACGGCAACGCCATTTGTTACCTGGCTTCGAGACTCGTATCTCCTCGCAGCGAGAGCAAGCCTGTTTCACTCGTAAATTTCGCCGGGTCCCGCTCCTCTCCTAGCTCTCCTCGTCTACGCCCTGTTTCTTAACGCGTGTCGCGCGCGTCGTCCTCTCCCTTCCCTTTCTTCCGTCTTTCCTTCCCTCGCACCAGGTCCTCGGCACAGGTACAACTCCTCTTTCTGCCTGTCAATTAGGGACGATGGAAAGCTACGGCGCTCCCCATCGGCTGCGACGATTTTCCAGCATTACCCTATCGCTTTTATCGATCTCGTTCCCCTGCGGCTGCCACCTTTCCTCGTTCTCGGCTCTCTGCAACAGTCGACCGTGCAATGTCCATTAAAACCACCGATAAATAACCAACGATGCTGCGTCACTGCCGCCAGTGAAAGGACCAATTCGGAGGGATGTTCTCGGGGACGAAGGGATGCTCGAGAGAGGTGTAGTAACGTTCAACTTGTTGTCTCAAGTTTGTTGGATAGTTTACTAAAATCGTGAACTTCAAATAGATTAAGTAATGGGAAAAGTGTATCAAAAAAACAATGAAAGGCCTAGAAGCAATTGTTCTGAATAGGAAACGAAGACGACTTTTTTGCCACAAAATTTTATCGATATGTAAAACAAATTACAGGCGCGATCGCTCAGTACTACACAACGCCACTCCTACTCGAGATCTACGCCACGCCCCCTCGCGAATCACGTGACCCAAATCGACCAATCGCTAATTTTCGTTGCATTAGCGTTGCACCCGAAGAGGCCCAATTTTCTCTCCCGCTAAATCACTTTCAGTGATAAAATACAAGATTTACGTCGTCACGCGAACAAATTTCGAGATAGAACGACCATTGACCCTTGATTAATGGCACTACGTCACCGTTGGTAGTGAAAAAACCAATTCGAAAGGATGAAGGGAGGAAGTGTAGCATCATTCAGCATTTTAAATTTGTTGGATAATTTGCTAAAATCGTGAACGATCTTCAAATCGATCGGAAAAAGTGTATTGTAAAAAATAGAAGTTACTTAAAATTCGAGGCCGTACGTTTGTTAAATAACCGCGAACAAGTCAAAATCTCCGTTTGTAAATCTCGATCCACGATCAATTAAGTTCTTTCTTCCACAGTTATTTAAATAGATAAATCAACGTTTCGGTTACGAAGGTGGTTAATTAACGCAACGCGTGTACGAGCTTCTCAGAAGAGAAACTGAGTAACTTTTGTAGCCCCTGGACGCACGATTATCATTGCATCTCTCGAACAAATCTACACTTACTGAAGGTCCTCCATTCACAAAGTTTAGCCGGTACAACTCTCGAAGCAACCTGAATTGAAAAACTCATAAATAATATCCGTCTTTCGCATCCGGAAGCAGGTAACTCGCGTACGTTCGCGTCTGGGCAAAGAAGAATTTCATTTCCTTTCGTTTATAAAAAAAATTAGCGTTATTACTGCGAGATATTGCAATATCCTGCGCGGTAGTAACGCTGAAATGTAACATTTTCAGTATTACACGTAACGCGACGCAGGGTAACATCGAGGGTAAATAAATATTGAAAATTCCCCTCTGATGAGATTTTTCTGTGCAAAGGTGGAGATGTTTGTAAATCCAAGCGTCCGTACGATCCCCGAAAGATTAAAGTGTTCGAGTGATGATCCTTCTGCAAGGTTAACGAGAAAAAAGCTCTATAGTCACAAACCTTTTAACAGATCTCTCGACAACGAATTCAAAATCACTTTAAATCAATTTAAAAACAATAATATACAATCCTCGTCTTATTTATCTGCACTTTAACCCCTTGCCTGGTGATTTTCTTCCCAATAAAAAATTTGTTACTCTAACACGTTACATTGTGTCAGATGTAAAGCATCGAAAGCATTATATATAGCTTGTTTATTTGTTTACAAATTCAAATTCACATTCTATCTTTCTCTTCCAAGTCGAAACCATAATTTCTAACCACGAGCATTGTAACTCGATATTACAACTCAAAGGGTTGACATCATCACGTCTTTGTTTTCCACCCCAACGCCTGTTCCTCTGTGTATTTGAACAAACTGAAATAAATGATTCGCAGAAAATTGGTTTAGGAGGGACGGTGTATTCTGCGAATTGGCGAGGACAAGTGACGCTTACGAGTAAATACTACTACCGTATTTACTTCACCTTAAAAACCTCAAAAAATCGTCTGTCTGAAAAGAAAATAAAAGAACAAAAAAAAGAAGAAAATCACAGACGAAAGTGCGACGAGAGAGAATCCGACCGACAACAGCTAGTGGATATTGCGACAGCCACGGATGAACCGCAGAGGAACTGGGACGTCGATAATGAACAACTGATACGTCATCGTGGAGTAACCTGTCTCCGGAGGCCGATAATAAACCGGCAGGGAAGTGGGCAGGGATGCAAAAATGGGGGCAAGCCGTGGACATAATCGAGCGATCGGCGGTTCGGAGACCGCCATCAAAAAACGATTAAACAACGGACAAGCGGGCCGATCACGAGTGCTCGACAACTCCAATTAATCGATCGGTACTTCCGCGGAACCGGCGTCGCAATTTCAACCGAGTCTGTCCAACCTCCCGGATTCCACTCCACCCCCCTCCTTCTCTCTCTCTTCTCTCGAATTTTTTTCCCCCATCGTCGTTCGTACATCGGTCGTAGCAAGAAGTCCATTAATCAACCACCCCCGTAGCGACGCGAGCCTTTGTCCCGGGGAGAGGTGGCGCCTCTATCTGTATCGTTTCAAAGAGCCGTATACCCTTCTACCTCCCCCTCCCTCTTCGCAACGCTCTGTCCCTTTCCTGCGGGTGATTTGGACAAAAAGAAAGAAAGAAAGAAAGAAAGAAAGAAAGAAAGAAAGAAGGGAGGGAGAGAAAATAAATTGAAAATGATCCGACGTAGGATAGAAGGATGACGGGGAGGTGGTGAATGGGATAGAATCGACGCCAAGAAGATTCTCCAGAGGAGGATATCGTCCTTCGTTCGTCGCTTCCGTGCGTCCCCGGGGAGCTGACCCAACATTTTTCCAACCGAGGAATACTGACGCCTCTCGCGGAATGCGAATAGGAACGGAGAAAAAAAGGGAGAGAGCTATTCCACGGATGAACGTAGAATTTAATTATACGATCTTTTACTCGGTGGATGGAGAATGTATAGGAGAGAGAGAGAGAGAGAGAGGGGAAATGGTTATACGCGTGGATAAGTCGTTTCATCGAGTAGACACCGAAACGAAGATTTATCAGACGAGATTCATTTTAAATGTCAACTTGGTCAGCAATTGCACAGAAATAAAAACTGCACGACTTGTTTCACTGAAAGGCCCAGAGGTAACTGTTCCGACTAGGAAATGAAGACGACCTTTTTGCCATAAAATTTTATTGACACGCAAACGTTTCAATCGATACGAAATAAATTACAAGCGCGATCGCTCAGTACTCTAGTCAAAGCCACTCCTACTCGAGGTCTACACCACGCCCCCTCGCGAATCACGTGACTCAAATCAACCAATCGCTAATTTTCGTTGCATTAGCGTTGCACCCGTTTTTTTCTCCTGCTAAATCACTTTTAGTGATAAAATTCACACGAATCTCTATCTTTTGAATCTGCTTCACTTTCCGTTCAACGAACGAATGTGACTACCGTCAAAATTCCGAGCCACGGTTTTTAGGCCACAGTTCGAACAATGTCGATGATCACGGATACGGCAAACGAACCCGAAGGTACTCCCGAAAGATCTTATTAAGCACTGTATCGGTGCATTCAGCGAAAACGTGCCGCGGGGTCCGGCTTCGGATTTCGACGATTCATTCCCAAAAACACCGTTTTTACGCTTCTCTTTCTCTCTCTCTCTCTCGCACACACACTCGATTTCGACGAGAGCTTCGATGGAAAAAGTTCGCGACGCGAACTGGCTCCGACCGAAAAGGCAGAAAGAGAAGGAAGTTGCAACGAATCGGAGTTAAACGAGGAGTGAGAAGAGAGAGGGAAGAGAGAGAGAGAGAGAGAGAGAGAGAGAGAGAGAGAGAGAGAGAGATAGAAGGAGGAGGAAGAGCCTCCGGGCTCCAGAACGTACGCGGAATGCATTTGCCAGATTAAAACGCCATTGGAGTGCATCGAGCTGCCTGTAAATATGCTTGTGGAAGGACGAACGAGCCGACGAACGAACGAACCGGCGGCGCGGCAGTCTCCCTCGGATGAAATTGGATCTGCGCGATTCCCAGACTCTCGCGCTCTCTAGACCAGACACAAACGAACGAACGGAACGAAACGTTCTTCTCTCGCCTTCTGCAGTTCGGCTTCGGGTTCGCTCGCTCGCTCGCTAGCAGCAGCCGCTCGAAAACGGAAGAAAGATGGCTCCATTCGGGGGGAATAATCAGCGGTGGAAGCCTCGCGTAATCATTTCCGCGGCGATCGAGCAGTCCTCTCTCTTTCTTTCTCACCCCTCGCGTGGGGGTTCATCACCTCTCGCGGTGTGCAATCTAGCCGGGACGCTGCGCCGCACCTACGTGCGGATCCGCCCTTTAAATCCGCGCACGTGATGCATCCGACTAACGACCCACTCGGGGAGCCAAAACGTGTCTCTTGAATTAAGCACCGCTCAGCCTCGTACGTACCGAGGGGATACGGAATTACCGCCACGCGATGAATTATTCAGATAACAGAAATATATATATATATATATATAGAACCGCATGTGTATTTGTGTCCCGTGGACTTTTTCCTTTTTGCCGATGGAAGTTCTCGATTCGCGCAGAAGGGAGGGTGGAATCGCAGAGTTTGAATTTGAAATGTGACTCTTTTTCTGAAGACACGTAGCCTAGGATCCTCGTCTTTCAGAGAATTTTTTTTTTTCTTCTTTTGGAACGAGAAAGGAATGGGAATTGAGTTTGAGTTTGGACAAGGACAATTTGGTCGAGCCTCTTTGTCTTTCACAGAGTCTTCGAACTCGTTTGGGAGGGGAATGATGGTCTCTCGGTTTCGGGGAGAAAAGTGAACGATCGAGAATTAAGGGTGGTAAAGCGGGAAAATGGAGTTTGAAAGGGAAAGTGTCTCTCGTGGTAAGGATAAATTATTGTTTCGAAGCGATCTTTTTTTTCCCCGGGTAGGTGAGATCGCGGTGACACGAGGCTCCAGGAAACAGTATTTCCGAACGATTTCCCACTGTCACCGCTATTTCTCACCGCGCGGCCGAGCCACCCCGTTCCTTTCCACGCGAGACAAAGAGCCCTGAAATCAACACCTTCCCCCAGAGGACATCCCTTTGGAAATTGCTACACGTAGCAACTATTTCTCAACCGGGCACAGCCATTTCTTCAAACCTATCTCTAATAAAATAACGCTCGTTCCTTCCGATTCTATTACGCGCGTAAATTAGTTCCAAATGCTAACTAGTCCCATCGATTGAAATCCGTTTCCCATGATAGTTTTCGGGGAATTATTCAAATCGAACGAGAAAGTTTTTGAAAAAAAAAAAAAAAAAAAAAAAAAACAAAAAGGAAAGAAACCTGTGGAAAAGGGGAAAATAAATTCCAAAAATTCGCTGCCACGATACTAAATAAAATCAAAAACGAAGGTATCTACGAAAGCCAAACCGTCAAAATCCACATCTCGCGGATTATATTGCTATAAACAAGTTGGCCTACGGGCTGGGCCAAAAGTTCTCTCCCATCTATTTTTTTTCAAATATCAAAATATAAGAAAAATAATTAAAGTTCCAAAGTTCAACTTTAATCTAACAACATTCGCGACCAAAGAAAGAAAAAAAAAAGAGAGAAGCTGCATCTTCTTCTCTCTTTCTTACGGCGCAGACACAGCAATCTCGCCTCCAATTAAATTCCAAAAACCTCCTTCCACGAGGCTCCGTGCGCGAGTTTCCAACAGGCCGGCAGGAAATGCTCGCCCGCTCGGCGATCCATAGGACTCGGGGATTTTTGCAGTTGGCGTGCGTGCGCGTAAACCAATCCGCTTCTCGGACGTCGGACGTGTCGGGACTGTGTTACGCTGCAACGTGTAACGCCAGGACGAGAAACAGAGCCACCGACAGAAACGCTAGAAACACAGAACCAGCCCCGGCGCGTGGATTTAATTTCACGCGTCCATCGCGCGCCTCTCCGAACGAATTGCACGCTTGTACACGCGACGTCCGGTTCTCTCCCGTACGCCGTGCACACATCTCCGCTCGCAACCACCGGCTGAAACTGCGAACGCTTCCGGTTAGGTTTATAATCCCGGGATCATCCCTTGCCCGACACACAGAGTAGCGGGGAGAGAAGAGAGTGGACGGAACGGGACGCTGTCTGTTTAGTGATTTGCCGGTTTATCGGTGTTTGATCGGTGTGAACTGGGCAGGCGTTGCGCGTGACAGCGAACACCGAGACTGTTTGGTCTTCTTTTGATTTGATCCAGCGTTCGGCTTGCCCAACTTACCCTTCGAACCACCCTTCGAACTAGGGATGAGGCGTTTACGTCACGTTTCTGCTTCGGAACAGAAACGGAATTGTTCTTTTCAATTCGTAGAACCCTCTTGTTATCACTGAAAGAAGAAAATCGGGCCTCTTCGGGTGCAACGCTAATGCAACGAAAATTAGCGATTGGTTGGTTTGGGTCACGTGATTCGCGAGGGGCGTGGCGTAGACCTCGAGTAGGAGGTTGGTGCCTGTAATCTGTTTTCTATCGATTCAAATGTTTGCGTATAGATAAAATTTTATGGCAAAAAGGTCGTCGTGGGCTGACACCAGAAAAACATCCGAGTGTCGATACAAGCAAGCCCAAAACAAAACGCGGACCGTGCAAAATAGTGGGTGACTGTAATAACTCATTATAGCGAAAGAATTAAGGTAGAATGGGTGATTCCTTTGTTTTGTCAATTTCAACTTTGAAATTACGAAATATTTGGTGGTACGATCGCGACTTCCTCGAAGTTGCGTTGCAAGGGAGCACGCGAAGAAACGTTTTCGAATGGTTGTACCGCGTGACTATAATCGAGTGAAAAGATTCGGTGAACTGTACGATTGAGGTTTAGCTGGCGAGTACAAAGAGTGTTTTACGGGAGAGTTTTGAAAGAAAGTTGGCTAGTGACAGTTGCAAGTAAGTTTCGCACTTTGTGCATAATTCTCCGTAGCACGCAAACAGCCGGTTAAACTTTGTTTTAATTGTTTAAGGGTTTCTTGGCCAGGAAAGTTTCGAAAAAAAGGAAACAATCTCTTGGGTTTAAATGTGGAAGTTTCACATAATTCTTAATATCAAATTTATATATATAGGGTGTCTCAGCTAAATGATCTATTCATAGCGAGGTGGGAACCAAACATTTATTAATAAACATAATTTATTTGTGTTTGTGATAAAAAGAAATATCAAAATGAGAAAGTTGATTTTTTCCCCTAGATGTCGCGTGAATTCTTAAACGGGGAGGGAGAGGGGGGAGACCACTCGAATCGAACGAATCGCAGGTGAAGTGAATCTCGCGGACGAAGCAAGAGACGGACATTCGAGCGAACCGCGAAATTAACCGGGACGTGTTTTCCCGGTTAGCAAACCCCTCCCTTCGATAATTCAGCGAACTCTCCCCGCGTCCCTGAAACGTT
>KQ435727.1:3435318-3454599 GCA_001276565.1 Melipona quadrifasciata | reverse complement strand
GCGGGGAAAAAATTCGGGGATGGGAGAAATGTGGGAGGTGAAAATGGTGGACTGATGGTCAAACTTGATATTGGTCTAATAATTTTGGATATTTTTACGATATAACCGTATTATGTGCTCTGTTATACATGCAATATTATGTATAATGTCGGTTTATGTATATATTACGTTTGTTAAAATATGTTACAATATATACCTGTAGACACGTATACTAATAGCACACTGTATATATTCACAAGTCAAATAATTTTCCGATAAAATTGAGAAGTTGATAAAAAAGAAAAAGAAAAAAAGACAGAGTTGAAGTGGTACGTGCCGTTAATAAATGATCAAAAAAGAAAGAAAGAAAAAAAAAAGGATTCGTTTCCGAAAGAGTTAAACGAAACTTGGTCGGACGTTTACTGCAATTTTCGGACGTGTCAACGAGTAGCCTGGAAATTTCAAGCGGGCAAAGCTCGCGACTTTTTCACAAAGCGCAAAAGAGAACTTTTTCCCCTCCCCCGGTGGAAACGTTCTACGTTTTTCCTTTTTCCCTCTTTTCTTTTTTTTTCAGTTGTTTTGCCATCAAGTACCTTTGTGCAAAATCCTCGAGAGCGTCGATTAAAAACTTTTCACGGCGTTTAAACACGCCGGACCTTGCGGTCGCGCGAGTTAACGCGCGGGATATGTCCGATGTTTCCTTCCCGCCGGAATGAAGGAGCAGTTCCACGTTGAACGAGATTTAATCGCGAGGTGAAATCCTCAACTTTCGAGCGGGGCTTGCGGCGCGGTATTTTTCATCGGATTTTCTCGCGCTGGGGAATATTAGTCTCGTTTGCGAAACGCGGCGGTGCGAACGTGGCGAATCCGAGGCTAAACAAAATCGGGTTCCCCGTTTAGAAACAATCGTGCGTGCCGTTTGCCACTGTAGAAAATAGAATTAGGCGTGCTCGAACGTACACGCGTGAGAGAATTTCAAAGTCTTGCGACAAAAATATTTCGTTGGATTGATATTAAAGTCATCCTGGAAGATTGCGGTTAAAGTTATTCGACGCGATCGTTCACTCAGTGTTTTTGATATTTTTCACTTTTATTTTATTTTTTTTTTTTTTTGGTTGGAATGTTGTGCAAACGAACCATGCTTTTGCAGCTATTACGATACACGATTACATTGTATTAATTTTTAACTACGCAAAGTGCCGCAGACTCTCGAATAAAAGAGAAAAGGAAAGGCTGCTGCGCACACAAACGCATTTTGTTTTAAGATAAATTCCCTTTGCGAGCATTTTAATTATTTCTTTGTAATGTAATATCAGTTTACTATGCATGGAATTTTAAATGAAACGCGTAAATTATTTCAGCTGCGAAAATTACGAGTGGACTGATTATTTATTCTTCGCGCTTGCGCGCCGTGCAAACAGCTTTCGATAAAAAATAATTAATTCATTTGGCAGTTAATGGAAAAAAATTCAGCGAGCCACTGTTTAACAATAATGTCCACTAAAAACACCCATTGAAGTCACACGTTGTTAAGGTAATTACCGACCGGGTCTCTTGTGATCAATCTGTTAATTAAACTTATTGTTGAACGAGTTTCTATCGTTAATCAAACGTATCGACTGTTTTCGATTAATTGAAATTACGCAAAGAGAATCTCTCGATTAGCAGAAAAGAGAAAAGAAATTAGGAGAATTTCATAGTGATTTCTCCAGTTTTCGTCCGTTTTCGTGATAACGAAATTATATATGCGCGAAAATGGATGTATGAATTAGATATGTGCAGGCTCGGATAAAATTGGACGAATTCGAGTGTTGTACATATATGTACGTATATACGATTCGAACGGACCAATCGCGTCGAGTGGTTCGATCGATTATCGGCTCAGATCGGAGGGATTAATCGCATTAAAAATTTTATACCGAATTAAATTTTGGATATTGCAGAAAATTAGCCATCTTTTCTCGACTGAATCCTGGGAATATTGGGCTACTACCTGACTTCTTTGAGCGTTGACTTCAAAACGAATCGGGCTACCCGCGAACATTCGTACGTATTTTGCTGTTCGGCTAAGGGGAAATTTCAGGTATCTATATCAGATATATTCTGCAGCATCCCGAGAGCTTCCGTGATGTTGAAAGAGATTCGAACTTTTAGTTTTGAAAATATTTTTGTACGTTGTCGCGTAATGCTCTTGAAACTAAAAATTTGCGATCGGAAAAATTCAACACTGGATTTTGAACAAGTATCGGGTCCCGAGACAACGAGTATCCTCGAGTAGCATAACTCTAGTAAGTATTTTATCGATACTGCTAGCTTAATTGCCTCGTTTTATTCGCACATAGTAGAACGTATATTTCCGGAATACATAAAATTTTCACATACAATAACATCCATTAATATTCAGACTAAATACTCTCTGAGAAGAAAGGTAATGGATGAAGGTTCGTTCATCCAGCCAGCTGATGTAAAAACGTTTTCCAATAAAACGAACGACCATTTCCAAAATGGAAACAAAGAGTTCAAGAAGTTTTAAAACGAGCTTAAGTGCGACGATCTTTTCACAAAATCGTAACAGTTTCAACGATCCGTGTCTAAATGTTGAAAAATTTCCCTTCGAACAATCACGATACTTCACAAGAAAAAATCCACCCCGTCGCTGGTTCTCCGTATTCGTTACCGAAAAGAAAAGAAGAAAAAAGAGAGAAAACCAAGGGATAGGTGGGAAGAACTGAAACGTTGAAAAAGAGATAAAAGGAAGAGGGGTGGCCTTAACGATAAAGGGAGGGCACCAGTCGAACGACCGACACGGTGAACCGAAGTTTTTTAATAAACCGACGGACAGGCCCCGGCGCAACGCTTTCATTATCCTCGTTTATCGCGCGAGAAGCACAACCTGCCCGCCCCCCAAACGCTGGTCTGGCCATCCCCCGGTTTACATCGCAATTTCGGTGCTCGCGCATTTGCGGCCGGCCAGAATTTCACCGCCATATTTTTGCCAGCCGCAGACCGGGGGCTGATCTGTCACCGGGCATCGTCATTTCGACGCCGTCCCATAGACGAACGGACCCGCTGATACACGCGCGCGGAGACTGATAGCCGCGTCGATGTTTTATCGGGCGTCCCCCGTGACGCTTCCTTGCAACTCCGTCTCTCTCTCTCTCTCTCCTCCTTCCTTTCTCAACTACGCGAAATAAAACTCCAGACTGCTACCTTTTTCACCGTGTTTTTCGCCCCTTGTTCGACTCTCGATTCGACATTTTTCGTTCATTAGTCGGAGTTTGCGTTTCTAAAGTTTCTTCAATTCTCTCTCTCTTTTTTTTTTTTTTTAACAGTTCACAGGTATATTTTTTAAGATTTAAAGATTTAGAAGCTTGTGCCTTTATTGTGTATACTTTTAAAGATTTAAAGATTTAAAAATGTGTATATTTTTAAAATATGTGTGTATTTCTAAAGATTTAAAGATTCAAAAGCAATTTTCTTGGACTTTGGTGTCTCTGGTGGAAATTTTAAATCTGCTTTAAATCGCAATTCCAACGTTAATGGCAATTTTCGTTGCCGGGAAAATTCTAACGCTTCGTCAGATATATATTTTAATTTATTTATATTCGGTTGTATTTGATTCGATCCTATTTGCGATTCTCTTCGTTTCGTACGAAAGATAAACATCCACCGTACTTACGGTGTATGTGAGTATATTACGAAAGCGTAGTTATGGCACTCTCACAATTTCAAGCCACGAACCATCGCGAAGACTGACAAGAAGACATTAGAGAATTGCGTAATTCTTCACGATGCAGTTGTTTAAAATCGGAGCAGCCTCAACTTGAGGTTCGAAAGCGACGATACCAACGGAAATGATAAAATTTGATCGCAGTCGATCAAAGTCGGCTCTGGCTAGAATTTGATCACCAAACTGTATAATCGTTACACGCCACTGTCAGAATGTTCGACCGACAAGTTTCGCTGCAGAGGGCCAACAACTTCCCGCAACCCCAATTAGCACACAATTTCCATAGACCGCGAACAATAGCAATTAATAACATCTCAAATATATTCCCTGAATAGAAAGCAATTACCACGTGTCACTCTGCGAAGAGAATGCTCCTCGGCCTTCGAGTTTCACTCGCTGGACCAACCAGCGCGATCCTCGACCTCGCCACCGCTTGTTAGCACGATCTCGGCCAACCATAAACAAGGAAGAACCAACGAAATCTTCGAACGGGGGGAGTTCGTAGTAGGAAATTACTAATTAAAGCAGATATCGTTTCGAAAGCTAAAGTCTTCCTAATTAGAGCATCCGATTTCCACGGATCGCAAAGCCGCAATTGAAAACTGTCTAATGCGGGCCAACTTGAAAATTGAAAATTATGTCGTACAGAGAATACTCACTTTGCTCTCTCTCTCTCTCTCTCTCTCTGGTCACGAATACAATTTATACACTTGTTTTACATTTGTTTTACTCTTACGCGAGGAGCATAACGGTGCCGATGATAATGAAGAATTTTTAAAGCGAAACATCCAATTTGGCAATAATCGAGGTCGTTCGTTCTTTTCAAAGATGAAATTTTTACGTCTCGGAAATCGTCAAAATTCAAACGCGCGTGGAAAGAAATTTTTTCCGCGACTACATCCACCACTGGTCTGGAAAATTGAAATTTCTCTGTTTGCAACGACTCTTAAAACTCGCTCTATTTTTCCTCGTCATTTTACCGAGCTTCGAACACTGTCGAAATGAATTTCTGTCGTCTAACACCGACACTCGACGTTCGATAAAATGCCACGAAAAGAGAAAGGGTTGCACCGAAAAGTTTAAGAAGTTGTGCCAAAAAAGAAAGTTCACGACAATTCGAGACCGCGTGGTGATATCAGTTCGAACGAAATCGGCGATATTTGCATCGTCGTTGGTGCAATCGCGCGCGTGTCGATCCTCAAAAATATCCACATTGATTACAGAGTAGATTAGCGAGTAGCACACACGGCTTTTCGGAAGAAAGTTTCGCAACAGCGTAGTCCCCGCGATAAGCCTCTCCCAAAGGGATTGCCGCTTTACACGGAAGGCAGCAGCGAGTTCTCCCGGGATTGCAACCGGGAAGAAATTGAATCACTATCGTTAGGCGGGGCAGCCATTTTCATAAGCTGCCGTACGAGCACGAGCACGAGCGCGAGCACGAGCAGATCTCTCGCCGGCGCTAAACCGCATTCGAATATTCCGGTGGTTACACCGTCGTCTTCCAGCTGATGCACGCTTGTCCCGACGCCGCCCGTGCAATAACCTACAATTTCACGGTAATACGGAACTTCATAATGTCCGTAATTATCCAGGATAATCTCGCTGTCGTGTTCTCCACCCTCCCCCCACCCCCGCGTAATGCACGCTTCCGCTTTATACCGGTAATGAAAATATCTGCCGCCGGACGTATTTGTCCGGCCTCGTTAACCCGTCTCGACAGAAGATCCCCGGTCTCGATCCTCCGTTTCAACGAAGAAACTACTCGGTCTGGCGTTCTAACGAGCGAACTTCGACTCGAACGCGTGTTCCAGCGAATTCGAGACTTACGCGGATACGAAACACGCACGCGGGAACTTACGCGGGAATTTAATACTCCGAGGGTACTGGATCTTGCCCTTAATTAGAGCGAATGTAACCGAACGCCTCTTGTTCGAGGTTTGTTTCTTCCGTAGGGTCGAACGAGCAAAGCTTTCGCTATGTTTTTTGAACAGTTTGTAGCAGAGGTGGCGAACTGGCGGCTCCCCCACTCTGTCGATCGCTAAGGCGATCCCCTCCACTTTCGCTCTCAAATGGCTAATTGTCAGTTACAAGATCGGAAAAGTTGCTCGTACGGCCGCTCACTCACTGGGTGACCAAGAAGAACGCGCAGAGTGGAAATTAATCTTCATGGCAGGCTGTGCGGCGAACAAGTTTGCCACCTTTGTCTACAGAATTTTGTACATTTACCGCGTCGTGAAAATTTTCACGTCTTTTGTTCCTCCTTGCATCTTCGAATTTTTTTTTGTTTGATTCGTGTGTGACAGCTCTGTATATCGGTCAAGTTGGCTTCAAGGAACCAACCCCCCTCTCGGAAATAAAAAGGAACGAAAAAGAAATTGAATTTTTATGAAATCACACACGGTTCGCCTTTATATCGCGCGGAGATTTCAATTGCTATAAGAGAGTAGGAAAAAATTAAGGGAAAAGGGAGGGAAAAAGGGAGAAATAAATGGGTCCAGCCAGAGTGTAGAAGTGGCAAGCACTGCTGGAGCCTCGCGGAAGTAAACTCGCATTCCGAGTGGCTGCCACCACGTCGGGAGAAGTAATAATATGAAAATCCATTCGTGATAAGCGCGGTAAGAAACGGGGACAGACATCGAGGGGGTGGATTGTAAATAAGCCTGTCGCGAAAACGAATAGTTTTTCCATGATCCTCTCTCCCTGAAGTGGGGAAAAAACAGCGGAGAATAAAGAGGACGAACGAAGCACCTTGGAGAACTCGTCTCAGCCTTCGAGATTCGAATTCTCGATAGTTCACGGTGAAGATTTAAATCGTTCACGACATAATCGTAACGTGACGAGACGCGCGTTGCCGCGTGTGCGAATTTTTAATCAGAATCGTCCGAATGGCAGATTTCACTATTACATCGTGAGATCTATGAGTTTCAAATGCTAATCACTACCGACGAATTCTTGGATTCGAAAACTTCTTCGACATTCAGCCGCGCGATTTTTTTTTTTGGAATGACAAAATCTACCTCGATTTTACTGTTAATCATCAATTAAACGCGGGTTCGGAACTGTAATTATTTCAGTGCCAGTTCCACGAAGTGCGTTTCCCATCGTTTCTGACGGGGGAAACAGAGGTAGATTAACGTAGATGGTACGTGCACCTGGAAGATCTACGTTGCACGGATTACGACGCGGCTTTGCTTATGGTACTGCAACTTGTAGCTACAGGGTACTCCGTGCAACTCGATTAGAGATAACGAAATAAGACTCTGATAAAGCTACAAATGCAGTGGTAACCGTTTGGAAACTGCTGGAGTATTAAGCGAGATGCTGGCAATTATCGTCTGTGCTTAAAATTCGCAGACACGTACTCTTTCAATCGGATTTCTCGTCGAGGTACGAACAATTTGCGAAGAAAATTTCCGAAGAAAAATCGCCACCTGACCAGGCGCCATCGCAATTAATTAATATTACCCGGCATTGTCTGTCCGTCAAGTTGGATCGCGCTGGCGATTCCAATTCGATGGGATTATCGCGGGAATTAAATTAATATTTCAGAGGAAGGGAAGCGTGTAACACTTTCATTCCTAGATCATGATCAGTCGGGGCGTTGATACGATTGATTAACGATCTAAACGCGAACGCGCGAGCGATCGGAACGACCGAATCGATACGATCGAGCAACGAGCGAGTTAATGACGCGCGTTAAATGGGGCGGGAATTAATGACGAAAACTGCGCGCTCCGCTCCGATTATTAGCGTCGACGATTCGACGACGACGGAGAATTCGAAACTACGAGCTGATCTGTCGGACTTTCGAGGAACTTTCGTTGCCTCGGCTGACGAGACCAATTCGAGTCGAACGTCTCGACTTGCCAAGTGCGTGCGCGTTTCAACGTTATCACGATTGCGGTTAAGGAGATACGTATTAACCAAGCGGAAAGTCATCGCGAGCGAGTCATCCCGTGGATACGGGGTGATCCGTTTGTCTTGGATGTCCTTGCAAGTTCCATCGGAGTTGGGAATTTAGGGAGATATCACGATTTTCCTCGAAAAGTAATTTTTCATCATTTTGATAGAAACGAGTCGTAATGGATTTCATGTTTGCGCGATGAAGAAAACCAAGTAACATAGTTGATCTATCTCGATAAAGGAAACACCTTGTACATGATGATTCGAGACGAACGTTCCGAGCGAAATCACACGAGTCATCGTTCACGTAATCTTCCTCATTGGCGCGAGAACGAAGAAGCCAATAATTATTTGTCGCGCTATAAATTACGTGCGTTGTTGCAACCGTCGTTTTCGTTCGGTTTTTTCTTAAATAAGCTAATGAACAAGTTTCATCAAAAAACTACGCCACTTCTCGAGAAAACAGATAGAAAAATTAAAAAATGAGGAAGGAACTTCAATGAGAGATAACTTACCAAAAAGCGCATTCGACGAGTTAATTCGTAATGCAAAAAAGGGGGAAAAAAAAAACAAATGGCAATATCAAGTTTGAAATTATAAATTGGTCATTTTTTGACCATTTCGGTAGTTCCAGCCTTTCTACAATCTCTCTCACGTTAATGAATGACGCGTAGTAAAAAACTGCACGATTTGTACCAAACAACGCCACTCCTTCTCGAGGTCTACCCCACGCCCCCTCGCGAATCACGTGACCCAAGTCAACCAATCGCTAATTTTCGTTGCATCAGCGTTGCACCTAAAGAGGCCCGATTTTCTGGGTTACCCCCGCTAAAATCACTTTCAGTGATAATATTCGCGATAATAGATCGACGATCCGAGAAGACTGAAAGAGAGGGACTGTCGACTGTCGATCCGATCGGAGCCATTGAATCGGCCGTACTCGCAGTCTCGACAGGCAAACAGCCGCGGAAACGGCGAAGCGCGTGGATGAAACAGCCGCGAGACAGATAGCGTGAAATAGCCGCGGGTTTCCCGCGCGTGTTTGAGCGCATTCGAGCGATTAATGCCGCGCGAGTGGCACACACGGCCGGTAGTTAGGCGCGCACTCGACTTAATGACGACGTTGAACGACCGTCTTTTGAAGCACCGTGGCCCGGTGCGGCGAGGTTGCGCGGATACGCTCGCGTAACTGGTCACGAGGTCCCCGGTAATTGCGGATAACACACACTGGGGTTGGAAAGGGAGGAAAAAAAAAAAAAAAAGAAAGAAAGAAAGAAGAAAAAAAAAAAGAAAAACTGTGGAGGAGGAGCGTTTAAAGGGAGAGACGGCGCGGCGTGTCGAGACAGCGGCTTCCTCTTCGAAACGCTCGAGTGTCTTCCACGAGTCGTCGAGGATCTCGCCCCGGCGCTAGGAATTTCGAGACTGTGGAGTACACCGATGTTTAATTAACGGAACGAAACGGGATGGCGCGACGTGGCGCGGATGGATTTGCCCCGGCAGATCGTTGCGATGCCTGGAATTTCAACTCGGAACCGATCGATCGTTCCGTTCTCTTATTTCCTTGCCTATTACGTACGTACCGGGTATGTGTACGCTCTTGTCTCGCTCGATCCCCATTGTTGAACGTCTCCATTGCCTTTGAAACTTATCGTTCGTTCGCTAAACGAAGACTGTTCAGCGAAAAGGGGATCATAACGCGGAGGTTAGGGTATTGATATTTTTGTCGATGGAGAGATTTGGGGAATTTCAGAAAAACTGGTAATTTGGGAGATATTTGAACTTTAACTTGACGAAATCTATGCGTGAGACAAGGACAGTGTAAACGCAAGAAAATTTTTCCTGTGCTTCCCTGTTTTTCGTACGATAGATTTTCCAACACACGTAGGTCAATACTTTTTTTTTTCCATATAAAATGCTGCATCGATTGATAGAAACATATAATTCCATTTAAAAAAATTAGAGGCAACCTTGTATCCCTTCAGCTACAAAAAGAAAAGACTGTCACTATCACTATCATGGTTCTCTCCATACCAAACAATTTTCATTAACAAACTTTCCTCATATCTTCAAGACGATCAAATTCACTCTGTTTGTACTATGATAGTTACTGGTGTGCTGGTTTCTTAAAGCGGTAGATGGGATCTTGGGACAAGTTTCAAGATGTTACCAATTACTACTAATTATTAGTAACTACAAAGTTTCTTTATACCTTCAAAGTGACCAAGTTACGTGGCTCACCCTGTATATGTGTTGGTTTCTCGAAGAGGTGGAAACGAATAGACGAAGTAGTTGTCTTGGGACAAGTTTCGAGATCATCTCGCCAATTACTATTAGCAACGATAAAATTTAATTCTCGTAACGAACGTGGCCAACTTGACAATTTTCTACATAAACGCCAGCGTAAGAAACGTTAGGCCAGCGTCAGGCGCTAATTCGTACGGGTTCGTAGGATGTTAACGACAGATGTTAACAGTGAATTAACACGGTAGACGGTACTCGGCCCACGGGACTCGGCGGGGGCGAGAGTTAACACCGTTCCCAGGCCATCGATATGATCGCAATTTCAGCTTACAACCATAATTAACGCGCACACCCTGTGCTAACGCGCTACACCTGACCAAACTCCAGTAAAACAGTATCTTCGCCCTCTCTATCGGTAAATCCAGAGCCTGACGATAAATCGAACGACGAAGCGAACGAGACGGTGGAGGAGCTCGCGTTCCTGAAGCTCGCCGATCACCCGAGAGATCGAGACGATGAGTTCTCCAACGAGCAACGGGAGGAAGCGAGGTCCGCGGTTACGAGGAAACTTGGACTAACGTCGCTCGCTATAAAATCTCACTCTGTCGGCAATGTCGTTTGTTTTTCAACCCCTCTTCACTCTCGCGGGGACGTTTTCCAGAGTCCAGTTCCACGGTCTCTTCGTTTTCGAAAGGAAGGAGATTTTGCGGACAGAGTAGAGATTCCCCAAATATTTTTTATGTGGTGGGAGTAATTTCAAAATTTCCCCCTCCTCCCGCCCTCTATATGAAAGCTTTTTTTTTTTTTGAAACATTCGCGTCCAAGATCCACGGCGAACTCGCGATTCAGGGGAACGTTATTTAGAACGATCGAACCGTGTCCTGGCCAACGAACAATCGGACTTCTCCAGCCGAGAACGGGCTTTCCCCGGGTCGTCCCCAGGCGAGTACCGCGGCAATACGATCCAAATCCAGCTCGTAAAAAAGGATCGACGTTGTAAGGGATCCTGGAAGCCATTCGAGGTCGTAGAGCAAAGTTCGATTTCCCGATGATGGACAGTTCCCCTGTTTGCCATCATCCTTGGTTCCCTTTACTTTGTCCCGCACTTCCAATACACCTTTCGTTCAACTGCGCGAACGTCCACCACGTGGATTCTAGGATCCGTCTTTATTCTTCTTTATTTTATTTCAGCGACGGCGGTGCATTCATTGAATTTGATGCTCTTCGACAGTGTCGACTATTAATGTGAATTTAGTCACGGTCGAATTTGTTTCAACGAAGAGACAGGTTAATTCTCTGCAGAGAGTGACAAACTACTAAGATCAATTTTGTTTCAACGGATGAAAAGACAACTTTTCACACGTCACAGATTTTTCATACATTACGCGAAGAATTAAACGCGCGAAAGGTCAACTGAATTTTGATGGCCGGTGGAACGGGAGAAAGGAATCGATGGCTGAATGAAAACTTGAGAGAGAGAAATTGCAAGAGCGACCCGATACTGCTGACGTTACTACGCTGCAAGATAAATTGTTTCTTCCTTCGCTGACTCAAAACTCCGCACGAAACCTGACTGCCCACGAATTCAATTCGAGACGTAATTTGGACAAATCAGCGAATTGATTCCCCATCCACCGGTTGATTCGAGGATTCTTCGTTCTCGTATAACGCGATATTAATTAAACGCATAATGATAGAAAAATGTCGACACTTGAAACTGTTGCAACAAAATATCACACAATGATTTAATCGATCTCATTTCTAAACGTGAAAGCTTTCGCTTTGACCGTCGATAATTTCGTTGTTTAAAATTTCCAACATGCAAATTTCTCAATTTTTGTTTGAATGAATTTATTTTCATTATTTATTTTCATTCAATTTTTAAACAAATTTGCATACTGCGAATTTGTTTAAAGTACATTTGTTACATTTTGAATATGAAACTTGATAATAAACGTTCAGGTCGTTGAAACCTATCCATTAAAAGATTTCTCGTGCAACAATCTCATCGTCTCTGCGCGCCCAGCGTGCATGGGGGGGGGCTTTTTCTACGTTTTCAACGTGATTAATTTAATGAACAATTTGATCGCGCCCCGTGCCTGTCTTTAATTAATTAACTTCTGGCTCGATGACTTGCGCGACACACTCCGCGCGTCCCAGTTATTAGCGGGAATGGATGGATCGTCAGAAGGAACGAAAGTTCCCTCGAAAAATGGAAATAACAGCCGGAGAACAAAAGGGGGCGGGCTCTTTCATCCAGTCACGATACCTCGAAAATCTTTTCCGCGCTCGTCGGCCGTCAGCCTCACGCGATTCCCATGCAAGAAAAGAATCGATTTCCCCCGGCGTGGCGCGCAGCACACCACATCGTGTGTTCGAACTAATTAATTTCCTACAAGAAAGAGGGTGTGATATGACTGTTGCAATTACCGCGTTGTCGATCCAGATTTCAAGTTACCCCGACAGTTTTACCCGGCGATGAACTTCCCGACGAACAGATTAGATTAACGAGCGAGAATTTTCGCTGAAAATGTGGAACAGCTTCCGTTTCGAAGTGAATGGACTTTGGAGGTGACGTGGAAGTAACACTCTTCACTGACCGTCGTCGAATGACCAAATCAATCTTGAAAACTTTTATTCGAAAACGTGATGAATTTCCGATTCTGTTCGTATATTAGTAAATTATTAATATAATATTAATAAAATTTGGAAATTAGAAACTTTTGTTAATACTAGAAGAAGAAATATTTATTAATATTAATATTATTAAATAATAGTATTAACAAAAAATTACACCGAAAATTACGCAGAAGCAACTGTTCCGACTAGGAAACGAAAACGACTCTTTTGCCATAAAACAAATTACAGGCGCGATCGCTCGGTACCAGACAACGCCACTCCTACTCGAGGTTTACGCCACGCCCCCTCGCGAATCACGTGACCCAAATCAACCAATCGCTAATTTTCGTTGCATCAGCGTTGCACCTGAAGAGGCCCGGTTTTCTGGGTTACCGCTTTCAGTAACAAAATTTCTCTTCTTTCGCGTCAATAAATATTTGCATAATAACATTTCTTCTGCGTTGAAACGATACAGATTTCACCTACAACGACAAAACTTTGTCGCAGAATGTTCTGACTGTTGGGACCATGATCGTAAATACAACTGAATCCTGGGAGATACGAGCGCCACGAAATAACGAGCATATTCTATCGAGCTATCCATCAGGACCCTCCTCGACGAACCTTTAACAATGCCAGCGCGACTCGAAGGTTTCGAAACGACGAATTTTCGCCGGCGGTCACGAGAGAGAGAGAGAGAGAGAGAGAGAGAGAGAGCCTATTACGTTTTTAATCTGTAAACGATACGGATTTACGGCGAGTCACGATCGCGAGACGGCGAAAAACGCGAGGCTGGATCATCGAAGAACGTCGATAGCCGCTGGATCGTAAGGCTCGTTTATTATAGTGCTCGTCGTGGCTTGTCGAGCTGTTCCGACTGATTTCACCGAAGGGCATTCTGCCACGGAGATCACGGCCTCCCACACACGCGTACGATCGTCCGAGTATGTACAGAGTGGAAAGAAACGTTTGTCCGTGGCTATAATAGATGAGTTCTACACCTCCGATTTGACAAAAAGGATGTATGTAAAGGAAAAATATTGCTGCAAAATTGATCTTCAGGAAGAAAATTAAATTTCAAAGAACTTTTTTTTGCATTGTATTCTACTCATCAGGAAAAAACAAGGAAAATAGTTCTTTTGAAAAAAGTTTCTTGATCGTTTAACACTGAAGACGCGTGCGTCCTAACAGCGACTTTATGATTCTGGACGCGTGGATGTCTATATTACGAATAATGTTAACAATTAGTTTTGTCTTTTAATTATTTGGATTCACACTGATGCTACAACTGTGCATAAATCAAATGTTAGTGAAACCTAATATAAAAATTACGTAAAATAGACATCCAGCGACCATAAAGTCGCTGTCAGCACTAAGAAACTTTTTCGCCATTTTCCAAAAGAACTGTTAGGTTGAGACCTATGATTCCTCGGAAAAGTTTCATCTTTGTGATGAGTAGAATACAATGCAAACAAACAAAATTTGAGTCAATTTTGCGGCCGGTTGTTTTACATGTCATTTCCATCGAATCGAAGGAAAACTATGACAGCCACAGACAAGCTTTTCTTTTCACCCAGCACGCGCGATCGTTCTGTCGTGGTTCTTCGTACTATGCTTTTTCTCTTTCTTCACACGGAAAATAAACCGTGAAAAATTTTGCAGCGACGTCGGGGATTTTGATAGATCGAGAGTCGTTTTTCAATCGAACTGATACCGGCCGGAGTGAGTGACGAATTGGTTTTGATCGATTATTTCCAAGGAATTAATTGGATATTTGGGGGAAAAAATGGAGTTTAATTTAGTACACGGCTAGTGACACTCTATTCTTTTTTCTTTTTTCTTTTTTTTTTTTTTTTGACGCGGATTTATCACCCGGTTCGACGCCGTCGTGGAAATTGTTATTTGTTGCACGCTCGTAAAATTAATATTTTTGGCCGAAAATTGGATGCACGATGAATTTCTAGTAGGAAATAATTCACCGACGTTTGAATGAGTATTCAAAGCGAGAGAACGAAGGGAAATGTATTCGTTTAATTACGCGGAGAGATTCCGTCCCGTTGACACTCGGATATCATCAACAATCATCAGTCGCGGCATTTAATTGAAAATTGCAATTAATAAATCCACCGTTGAAAATCCGTACGAACGAAGGATTCTTTCCAAGAACCCTTTCTGGATTTTCAATTCCACTCTGCTCTCATTATTATCATTCAAATACTTTCTGAATACCTAAATTTCCGCATTCGTTTCGAAATTTCGTCCATATTTAAATTACTAACTAGCGACGACCAATAAACATTTTGTTTACTCGCACGCGAGATGTATTTCGTCGAGAGGCCTCTATCGCGTGCAGTTTCCTGATTTCGCCGGTCTCGCCGTTGCTTAATTATTTATTGCCTTTCGCTCTATATTTAGTCTCGTTGCGACCGCCCGGCACGCCCCGTTTATTCGTACCCGTTGGACAAACTTGCGAAATCCTCGCGCTCTTTTTCCAAGCGCGTCTCGAGGGAAAAACATCGGGCTCGTCTCCCGGAAAAATCGCCCTGTCCCGCACCGCCCCGCTCAAGGGCTTTTTAATTAATTCTTAATGATCGCTAATTAAATTTCAAACTGTCGACGGGCCACTAGGTGTTCGTGAAAATGTTTTTCAATTAAGTTTTAAGCCCCCCCCCCCAACCCGTCCCCCGATGGAATATCATGAAACGACTTTTTAATTAAATTTCATGAGCTCCATTTTCGACGATGTAAAATCATATAAAAGTAAGAAACAGAGAGAGAGAGAGAGAGAGAGAGAGAGAGAGAGAGAGAGAGAGATGGAAACGGTTCGAAATGACGTTTCATTTCATTTCGAAACCCTGTACGAGCGTATTGTAGGTTTGCATACTAATTTCGATCAAATTACCTTTCACTTTGTTACGTGAAATGTCGTAATTATAATTCACATCTGGGGGAAATCTCGTTTAAATATTCGCACCGGCATCGATGTATTAATTTACGATATCAAGAAAGGTTCTCTCGCAGCGGACAGGTTTACAGAGGCGTTTCGTCGTAATTTCCATCGGTGTTTGGTTAATTTTCGATTTTCTCTCTCGGGAATCTCTGGGATTTGAAAAAAAAAAAAAACTACTTCGCGGAGCGAAATGTCAGACGCGTCTTTTGGACCGTTAGTCGGGCATTCCTCCGATTTGAAGCCAACTAAACAAACGAAATCTACGTGCAAAACAACTTTGAATATTTTATCATTTTTTCTTTATTTTCTCAAGACACTTTGTTAGTTATACGTCCGTGGAAAATTCCAAACGAGCCGCAAAGCAAACGACAACAGAAAAGTTTGGAGTCTCTCAAGTTTGAGAGAAAATCGAGCAAAATTTCTCGGACGCGAGCCTCGGATGGTTAATCAGCTAATTGTCAAACGGAAGTTTATTCCTCTGATTCTAAGGAACTGAACTGAAATAAATGAAACCTACATCTGCAAACAAATTTTCAGTTTGAGTATCTTGCACGTTCCACTACTTTTTTCTCTACGTTCTAACGTGAATAGCGTCGCAAACGTTCGCGTCATTAATTATGCAACATCGGCGCGCCCACGGAAAATTCCGAATGAGGCGCAAAGCAAAACAACGGCAACAACGGAGCGCAGAGTTTCAAGGGGTTGAAGGGCGATTTAAACTACGGTTAATTATAACGTTTATACCTGCGTGGAAAATTCTAAAACGATCTGCGAGGCAACGAAACACAAACACGCACAGAGTTGCGAGAGCAATTTTAGAGGGTGATTTAGAAGCGGTGCATTTACTTTAGTCGAAAGGATAATTCATCGTCCGCGGGGGGCGAAAATGACGGCGCGGCCCCCGGCAATTTAAGAATGAATATTTAATCGCGATTTACGAGGCAATTCTACGAAATTCCGCAATTGCTCCGCGGAAAAATAATTCGACGCCGACCGATCGAGGACCGACGATCATTACGCGGCCGACGACGACGCTCGATGACTGATTATTCATTTTTGATGAGCGGAGCGCGCGATCGATTGTTAATCACCGGCGACGATCTCCACTCGTTTTATTCCGAAATTCTGTTTGTTCGCGCGCGAGCACCGGCCCGGCATGCGTGATTGCTCTAAAACATTCACGAGTCAAAATATTGCCCTTTGCCAGCGTGTTTGCAGCGATCGGCGTATCGAAGATTCAGCAGGCAACGCCGTTTCACGGTTGCACGAGCACTCGAACGCTTGGCTTTCGGATCTTACGCTGCGACGGGACATTGTTCTACGTACAATCTACTTTTTAGATGTTTTCTCTTTGAATATTTTCAACATTCGAAGAATCTGAGAACCGAGCGCGCAGAGTTTACGATCTATACGTGTCGATCACTGGTGATCGACGAAGCAAATTCAATGCACACGTATTTGAAAACTGACAAAGAATAGTAGCTGAACAGTATGTTTGTTATGTAAACAATAATATTTGTTATATAAACAATATATAGTATAATAATGCAATGGTAGCTTTAATTAAAACAGTTTCTACTAATATTTCTTCCCAGCAGTGTTGCATTTTCTTCGCAACAATTTTCACAAAATCCCCCATTCACTTAGGATGCTGGATGTGGAACTGTGTCGGAAAGGTAAACAAAGTACGCCACTTAACGCGATAAAAGAACTCGAGCTCTCGAGTTATTTTGCGCTGTAAAATCATTTGACGTTTCAACTGTCCCTCCGCTCGGACAACAGACGTGGAACGGAATTACAAAGTGGCCTCTATCCACTTTTGTCCAAATTCGGGGCAGAGCGAATCTTTATTCGATCGTGAAAAAAAAAGGGGGATAAATCTCGAGCGCTCGATGTTGATCGGAATGGTGAACGAGGGTGAATGTCACGGTGGTGAGAGTCGATCCATCGACCACGTTCTGTGACGTGGACGTTTCGCGTGGCATTATTAAACACCGGGGCCACCTCGATTTGCCCGCGTCGGTTCAGCGAGCACGGTAAATATTTGCGACTATCCTGGCCCGGGTTGGTGAAACTTGTCAAAAAAGAGAAGAGACAAAAAAGACAATAAAAGAGAGAGAGAGAGAGAGAGAGAGAGAGAGAGAGAGAGAGAGAGAGAGAGATGAAAAACGAGGAAACGATGGAAAAAATAGAAAAGGAGGTCAGTGGAAAAATGAGGGAGAAGGGGGAAAAAAAAAGGACACGAAAGGGGGAACAGGAAAGGAAAAGGAAAATTGAAACGCGAATGTTTCGATTCAATAAAATTCTATTCGGACGAGGAGAGGGGGAGGTGGGGCCGGGTGTGAATTCGTTCGACGAACGGTAATTACAATGGAACCGCGACGGTTAAACGGCCCAGCTTTTAAACGCGTTTATGCGAAATAAAACTTCCCGAAACTACGATCCGGTGCACACCGCGTGGAACCCGCGCGGTTCAGTGAATTTCGATTAAGGTAATTAGCTGGCAACCGACCGGGGAATATTAAGTTGAAACGTTGTATCATTTCGACGAGCGGAATTCACGGTGTGGGAGGAAGGGGGGGGGGGAGTCGGCGGCGAACGAAACCGGACCTTTGCGTTCGAATTTTCCGAATATTTTTCTCGATTCGCGTGTTTGAACGTAAACTGTCAGCCAAAAGTTCCGTTTGTACTTTACGTTCTCACAATTTATTCGAATTTTTACTCACGTTTTTTATTATATATTCACTGAAAGTGATTTTAGCGAGGGTAACCCAGAAAACCGGGCCTCTTGAAGCGCAACGCTGATGCAACGAAAATTAGCGATTGGTTGATTTGGGTCACGTGACTCGCGAGGGGGCGTGGAGTAGACCTCGAGTAGGAGTGACGATCGCGTCTGTAATTTGTTTTCTATCGATTCGAATGTTTACGTATCGATAAAATTTTATAGCAAAAAGAAATCGTCTTCGTTTCCTAGTTGGAACAGTTACTTCTGGGCCTTTCAGTGACACGAATCGTACTGCAGTACAAGTCGTGTAGCTTTTTTTCCTTCGTTCGACTGCAAGATTAGAAATTATTGATTTTAGAAACTCTCCTGTAGGACGCTCTGTGTACCTTTCATTTTCGATTTTCGGACAATTCGAGGATCCAGCGCGTTGCCAATTCCGCGCGATCGAAACTCCATTCTCTCCGTTGAAAATTGCGAATTAAAAATACCCAGTTTGTCCCTTGGTCTCCGGTAAAAATGTGTGGGAAAAAAGGGGAAACTGGAGTTCCTGTTTAAACTGCTCTGGGCAGAACGTCCGATATTTGAAACAACGGCGCGAAGATACCATTATAAACGTTTGTACCGGCAACACACGTCGCGGCGAATTGCAGCTCGGAGCCGCGGAATGTTCATCCGATAACCCGATTCGCAGGGATCCGCATTCGCGCGGATTTCCGCAATAAACGGATTACGTTCTGCGCGCGTGCGCCGACACTCTCTCTCTCTCTCTTTCTCTCTCTCTGTTTTAATCTATAAAGAGCGCCGATTATGCATCGAACACCGAAAACGAACCGGACCGTTCAACTGAGAAAATTGAACGCGTTAAGGTTCGGCCAAGTCTCGAAGGATCATTAGGAGGTTGCACGGCAGGCGGCAAATGAATACCGAGATCTTGGCTTTCCGAGTTCAACTCGCCTGTAGAATTCCGCCGAAATTTGTAGAATTATTATTGGGTCCCTCCCCTCTCTCTTACCATCTGCTGGAATAGTGGACAAGTATGAATCTCTCGACTACGCGCTTTCTGCCAAGTTCTCATCAATTTTGCACAACGACGGTAACAGTCAAGTAAAGTTTAACTTAACTGAACAGCAGTCT
>KQ435727.1:3424126-3435239 GCA_001276565.1 Melipona quadrifasciata | reverse complement strand
AACAGCAGTCTCCAATTTGGGATCTTATTATAAGTCATTTAAGCTTGGTCATTTTCGATTCAATCGAGTCTTGTAACTAATTTTAAACTTCCTTCTGTCTGCCACTGTACAAGAATTGATAAATTGTCGAATTTCAGATAGGTCGTATCAAGATTTCCATCGTGGAGACACTGCGCAGCAGAGCATGCAAGATTTTTCCGAAAATCATTTGAATCTCTAAAAATGCATTTGTAAAATGCATTTCTGACAGAAATTAATAATAGTTGGCTATTTCGATTGTTCCAATGTTAGAACACAGACTGCTGTATCTCCAGCAGTCTGAGTCATCAAACTAAAAAAATTCAGAAACACGTCTGTCAAGTTTGAGACAGTGAAAAATGTCGAAAGCACGAGTTGACGACGTGGTCGAGCGTCAGTTTAACGACCGGTTTCTCAGTAAAGTCGCAAGTCGCAACGAGAACACGTTACAAGGAGACATTCGCGAAGTCGAACGAGAACAGTTGATAAGAGAGACAGCCAGCTCGGCTAATTTGCATGTGTCCTTTATACAGCGAGCACACGTTGCACACGTAGAGTAGCATTCGTCTCATCCCTCTGTGTGCCTGTTGGCGCGAAACAAAACTGCATACCGGTCGCTTTGTCGAACCGGGACAAACAGAGAGAGAGAGAGAGAGGGAGAGAAGAGGCGCCGAGAATCGCCTAGCCTTGACACGCGCTCCGCGCAAATAAAAGATGCATCGGCTATTGTTCCTCCTCTCTCCGTGGACTTTCATATATTTTTCGAACTTTCAGAGAGAACTGGTCGACGTATCGCTCCATGCCCTTGAAACAATCGGTCACGTTTCTCCGCTTCTCTCCATTGTCCGCGTTCTCGACGACACGCTTTGACGGATTTCAAACGACAGTCGACGCATGCATCTTTTTCTTTTTTTTTTCCTTTTTTTGCAATCTCCCGAGCTGGAGATTGGACCGATGAAACGAGCGAGATTTTTAGGGAAAAATATACATGTCTCGCGATGGCCGATTTTAAGGAAGAGAACCGCGAATCACTGATCCGTACTACTTTGTATCAACGAAGGATCGCGTACAGATTATTTACACGTCACGAGACAGTCTTTTATTTCATTTGTTGGGAGTTGAATTGACCTAGTTTCGAGATTCGACCGACGAAACAAGCGAGATTTTTAGGGGAAAAACAGACCATCGTGGCATCGTTGATTCGTACCACTTTGTATCAACGAAGGATTATTTACACGTCATAGTACAGTTTTTTGTATATAATTTTATCGATCGATTCACGCGTGACGAAATTAGAATGATCGATGAATTGATCTAGTTCAGTTTCGAAGAATTTTGTCAAGGATGAGGGTAAACGGTGAATCATTGACTCGCACTACTCGCAATGGAAACACTTAATTTTCCTTCGTTGTTTCCTTTCAGAGACGATTTTCATAATCGATCAACGGCACGAACGAGTATTTCATTTTCTGAGAATCTTGGACGGTGAATCGTCGATCCGTACTACTGCTGCAGGAAATATTTAAGCATCTCGCTGTGGGATGCAACTGCTCGTCCGTCGAAATTGACACAAATTGAAAAGAACGTACGAATTTTTCATTTTTCACACTGCTCGAGTGCAATTTCGATGTTCAAAGCACCCTCGATCAATCTCACGCCACGCATTATGTTCCTGGCGTTAAATGTGCGCGTTTCGCGCGTTCTCGAAAATTTCGTAAAAATTTACGTTCCCTCGATTTATTTAATTGAAAGCACCGAATTAAATAAAAACGGGACATTTAATCGAAGGTTGAGATCTCAAAGTTCGTCGTCCGGCCAAATTCAGCCAAGGAAGGAAGGTTCTTCAGGACGAGAAGCGAAACGAATGAAATATTCATTGGGATTACGATACTCGCAGCAAAGAACGCGACGGGAAATTCTAGATGAACACGGTTAAATCGCACTTTGACACTCGCGGAGGGAAAATAATTTCGTGGCATTTCCCCTACGTCTGTGGCTCAATCCCCTTAGGTCCATATCGTCCTATTGCGCGTACGTACATACTTGTACACTTTAGCAGAGGGTCGAATCCATCGGGAGAAACGAAAAGATCCAGCAGCTGGCGGCTTTTCAGCGTCATCAGCAGCGACAGTCATCGGCGATCTGGCGACGATTTGAATGGCAATTGATGCCGGCAAAACCGCGCGCTGACGTATCGCCATAATGCGGTTCGGCGATAAAGCGTGGCGTGCACGTTTCACCGTGATAAAGTGGCCGCTGATCGATGCCAACGCCGAGAATATACAGGGTGTTCCGCTTGACCCGTGGTCAACCGATTGACGTGTAAAAAAGGAACGTGTCGAAAAGAAAGAACGAAACGTTTTTGATCAAACTGGGGCGGAAATCAACCCAGAAATTCGGGCCTGATTCAGGTGCAACGCCGATGCAACGAAAATTAGCGATTGATTGATTTGGGTCACGTGACTCGCGAGGGGGCGTGGAGTAGACCTCGAGTAGGAGTGGCGTTGTCTGGCACTGAGCGATCGCGCCTGTAATTTGTTTTGTGTCGATTCAAATGTTTGCACGTCAATAAAATTTTATGGCAAAAAGAAAAACAGTTGCTTCTGGACCTTTCAGTGAGACGAATCGTACTGGGGTACAAGTCGTGCAGTTTTTTTTTTTTCTTTTTTATTGAATCGAGTTTGAAATTTTGTCAACTATAGATGATCGAATTTAGCTAATTTCACGCTGTGCGCGAATAATCGACGCGAGAATATTTTGACAAGTAAAAATGTGGAATGAAATTTTTTCGTTGGAGGCCTTGCTTTCGTGAAAATAAACCTTAAAAATTGCGCGTTTGATAAATTTTCAAATTCGAATCTTCTCGAAAACGGGGCGTCCTCATTTGTTTTCGTACGTGGAATAATTATTTCTCTGCGTCGCGAATTGAAATATACTCGATGAATTTTCAAACTCGATTCTGTCTTCGAACGAAAAGATTTTACTCCTCCTTCTCGACGCGTTTTTACGTTGTAGAATCACCACCCAGTCGGTTGACCGCGAGTCGCGGGACACCCTGTACGTACATCGAGAGCCGAGAAGTAGAGAACTAGTCCAGGTTCGCGCACACACGCGAGGGAAAAAGAAAGGAAAACGAGTGGAAATGAGCAAACCCGGAGACCAGAGAGCTCCCCAGGGAAAAGAGGAGACTCGAGGGGGAGAAAGAGAGAGACTCGAAAGAAAAGGATCGAGGCTATCGATCGAGAGAACCCAGGGAAATGACCGTCGGAAGTTCGTCGAATAGGTCAACAACGAGCGCGTAATGATTTCGACGAGGCGGTAAACACGGAAGTCGATCGCCTTTATCGACTCGGGCTCTCGGTGATAGAAGCTCGAGTGTTCTTTGAAAATTTCCCTCGTTTATGCGGCTTTCTTGAGTGTTTTCGAAACGCTCGATTTCTGATTACGTGTCTGGAACTTTCTTCCCTCTTTCTTTTTCGAGGCAGCTGGCAAAATCGATCTTCGAACGTCAAAAGCTTCCCAAAAGGAAAAAGAAAAAAGAAAAAAAAAAGAAAAAATCAAACGGAACGTCGTTCATTTCTTCGCGTACGATTAAAATTCCAACCTCGGCTCGAATCTCGGGTAACGATTCCGTAACAACGGCCGATCGCTTTTAAATTGAAGATGACAATCATCCGCGAAACTTCCGGCTAAATGCCGCGATTCTTAATCCTCTTGCCTCGTGCTATTCAGTCACGTTCTATACCGCGGATTACGGTTGCAGGTTCAACTAAAACTACTGCATTCGCAATGAAGTTTAATTTAAACTCCGACTCTGGTTTCAATTCTTAAGCGCCGAGGATTACAAATACAAATTGCGCCTGGATATTTTACATCCGGCCGCGGTACGAAGCCGGATGCAAAACGCGAAACGTTAACCTCACCGTCGTAACTTGTTTCGTTATTACGCGTAAAAATCGCAGAGGCAATTTACGGCTGGATCTCAATGGCAATTCTCCGCGCGTTATATTCTACGAACGTTACATTTTACGATCTTTAAAGGCAAAGAAACGGTATCTGGATCGGTATAAATTTGTTTCGTTTGAAAGAAAAAAAAAAAGATTAAGAGTAACTCAACCGTATGATTAATGTTTTCCTTTTCTTTTTTTTTTCTTTCTTTTTTTTAATAGACCAGCGCCAAGTTAATCCACGTCAGATTGAAACGTGAATGACAAAGGCCGCGACATTAGCATCGAATAAACGCTCGTCATATCGGCGGTCGCTTGATAATCAAACGCTTTAATCAATTGTAATTAGTTCACGTGACACGCATGCCTTCGAGACAATCGCGCAGCCCACGTTATTCATTCTTCGTTCAAATACTTACCCACGTGTGCACGCTTGAACTTTGACCAGCGCGATTTCATCCAGTCGTGGACAGATTCTTTTTTCTGAAAAAAAAAAAGCCACTACATACGTTGTTTTGCAATTGTTTCTCTAACATTCTAAGATGATCGCTTGTCGCGACTTGTTGTAACATTGTTTCAGACATTTGTAATTTATACTCGTTAATTTTCAACTCGAACAAACTAATATACTGCAATTTGCTTTTTCGAAGGGCATCGAAACCACGACTTTGCGATCCTCCACAATGTCACAAAAACATAGGGTTGAAAATTCGTACAACGTACGGAACAATCGAATTAACGAGGACTAAAAATCCTTTGATCTCGGTAACTTTCACGGTAATTAGAAAATGAACCAACTTCCGCGAGAAATTACGCGAATCGACAATTCGCTCGCGTCAGCCCTCTTTACCTCACACGCTCGGGACTTCGAGACTCCCACCCCGAGAGCTAAACCGTATTAAACTCAAATTGAAGTCTCCGTGCTCGGATCTTTCCACGCAGCGATGGCCAACTATGCGTACTAATTCCCAATTTGTTCAAAGATCTACGACGGAGCTCGTCTCTGTCGCTCGTTGGTCCTTTCACTCTCCACGATCGCGTTAATCTAGATCGGGCCGTTATCGGACCGTCTCGTTAACGCGACGCACGTTCTCGCGCAACCAGCCCCGGCGGTGATGCCAGCACTCGAGAGTTCACGCGCGTTAATGGCGTGCACACCCGGGGGATCGATTTTCGCGTGTCTTCTATTAAAACTTGCGCCAGGGACGCGCGTCTCTGGATCGTAATCTCTCCCAGCTTCCCCGCAACGTATCGAGGCGTCTGGCCAAGTGGGTGCGCCTGCTTCGTCCCGGAATCGAGCATTTGCAACGTGCAGCCTCAACGGTGGGATTCGTTCCACTGCTGCGGCATTCAGCATCGTTACGCTAATTACCAAATTACGAAAACGTCGTCCACGGAGAAAGGGCGCGCAATTACGAATCGCTTGCGGGACGAGATGCACTCCAACTCGCGAAAGTAGCTATGTATATTTTGTACTGTGCGATATTTTGAAATTCAGATTTTCTTTGTACCGTAACACTATCGTTGATTTTCGTCTTGTTATCGCTGAAGGTGATTTTAGCGGGGGTAAACCAGAAAATCGGGCCTCTTCAGGTGCAACGCCGATGCAACGAAAATTAGCGATTGGTTGATTTGGGTCACGTGATTCGCGAGGGGGCGTGGAGTAGACCTCGAGTAGGAGTGGCGTTGTCTGGTACTGAGCGATCGCGTCTGTAATTTGTTTTGCACATCAATAGAATTTTATGGCAAAAAAGTCGTCTTCATTTCCTAGTCAAAACGGTTACTTCTGGGCCTTTCAGTGAGATGACTCGTGCAGTTTTTCTTTTGTGTGTGTATGTAAGAAGGGGTTTTTATTAGAAGGATATTTATTTGGACAGGTTAGAATTAAATCATTCTAGTTGGTGACGCCTGAAGGGTGGCTGAAAAATTCGTTACTACTCGACTTTCAAAAGTTACAATGTCCCTTCACCTGGCTAATTGAACGGCACTGCGGTCAGCGTCGATTGAGCTACGCAAAAGAGAACGTGGGAAACTTTTCAACGATTCGAAATTTTGATTACACCGATACAATCTCCCGTTACCAAACCCATAAAGTCCATCTCCATTCTTTTTTTCTTTCTTTCTCCAAATTTCGCCGTATGTACATTCAGCTTTGAACACGTCACCACTAATCAAAGGCCTATTCTAGCTCGACGATGAACCCCGGGACAACCCCGTCACTTTCAATTTTCCGTCCCTTTCTTTCTTTCTTTTTTCATTTTTCTGACGATCGAACCGTCCGTATCGTCGGACAAACACAAAAACCGACACACACGGTCGAGGGGGAGGGAGCGCAAGCAACAGGGCGATCATTCAGCGGCGATGAGCGAAAACAGAAAAAAATCGTACAAATCGACCATCGGGCCATCGAAGGATTTTGATTGATCGTATTAGTTCGTCAAAAACGCGACATGAGTGGAAAGCGGCCGGGCAAATGTACCTAACGATGTACGCGAGATCGTGCCGATTAATCTGCGCGTCACGTGCCGCCATCGTTTTCAACCTACAACACGAGCGCGTCCTCGTGGCAGCCGGATCAAAGCGGTTCCACGCGAATTTTACCAGCCGAACCCCCGGTGCCCGATTCAATCGGCACTTACCTATCTGGCCCAAACGGGCGGCGAGAACAATCACAACCTGTCCCGTCGACCGCGCGCCGATCATTTTCACTCAGTCAAAGGTTCCTCTCCCATTGTCCGCTAATCAGAGAACAGACTGAGCGGTTCGTTCCGATTTTTATTCATTTCTTAATTCTCTGTCGCGCGATTGACATTCGATTCTCGAGTTGCGCGAAACAAATTGGCGGCGAGTGTAGTTTTGTGCTAAATGTGAGTTTATTTTATCCATGCTCCGTCTCGGACATTTTCTGCTTTTATTGTATATTATTTTGACTATATATGTGTATATATATATATCATTATTTATACATATTATTTTGTGTTATGCGTATGTTGTAAATTTTTAGAATCAACCAGCGTAAACGACCCACTGGCTTTCGAGTTTACACAGTTCTAAATTCCAAATTCCAAAAGTTCGCGTTATCTTCTCGTCGTCGCATCCTCCGCTAAACTTTCGTAATTTTCGCGAAATTCGAAAACAATTTTATCCGTGCTCCGTTTCGAGTATTTTCTTTTATTGTACGTTGTTTCGACTTTACACGTGTTACTATTTATATACACAGCATGACTTTGCGTTGTACGTATCCTGTAAATTTTTAAAATCAACGACAACCAGGCTTTCTGTACTTTCGAGTTTACGCAGATAACCTGTCCGATTCCAAGTTTCAAAATTCAAAATTCGAAAAATTCGCATTACCTTCCATACCATTCCATTCGTAATTTTCACGAAATTTAAAACAAAAAGAAAAAGAAGAAAAAGAAATCTCAACGGGTCGACCGACGCGTCTTTCAAATGGCTGGCGCGCGCGTCTCAGTGTCACCCGGGCTACCCTCTCTCAAAAGGTTGAGCCGAAACGGGTGAAAAAAAAAAAAAAGAAAGAAAAAGGGGAAAAGTACTCTCGTCGCCTTCTGAAAGACAGCTCTTTTACATACACGTACAAAGCAGCCGGTCGACGTTGAAACGGTCGCCGCCACCCTCTCCGCCGCCACTCTGTATCTTTCCGGGCGCCGTATCGGAGGCATTCTTATCCACGATTCTCTCTTCCAGCGGATCGAACAGAAAAGCCAGGAGAAAGAGAGAGAGAGAGAGAGAGAGCTGATCCCTGGCCCCAGCTGGTTTCTGGACCGTGTCAGTGGGTCACTTTTCCTCGCGTTACTTTTGCCCCCGGAGCCCCTTGCGCGCGGCGAGCAGCTCTCGTCAACGAGCACGTGACCCGTTTACCCGAGACGCGTACGCATCACCGGTTTCCACCGGTTTCCACCGATTTCCTGGCGACCGTCCAGCTCGATTAACGCGTAAGTCAGGAATTGATACCCGAGGCTGTCCCGGCGAACACCTCCCGCGGGGACTATCGAACCTCTCCGGAGAACTGTGATTTACTGACAACGGATTAAACGTTTAGCGCGCGTTCAGACGCTTCTGGGGTTTACACGTCTCTCTGGATCGCGTTTCGCGAGAAATCTCCCCCCTCTCCATTGTTATTTCTTTTTTCTCGTAGTGCATAGTGTTTGTTGGCTCTTTAGTCGTTTCTTTTTTCCTTTTAGTTTGGTTTTCCCGAAGAATCTGGCTTTGGCAGGAGGATTGAAATGGAAATACATTGTTGCGTGACTGGTCGACATTCGGGAGAAACAATTTTCCAAATGTAGTAGAAAAAATCGTATTTGAACTTGAATTTAATTTAGTATTTTTTTTTTTATATTTTGATGTCTTGTTAAAAAAAAGAAATAGGCGGGAAGAAGCTTTTGGGCCATTCTATTTATTCTAGGACTACATTTCTGGATAAAATAATTACCTTCGAAAACACGACGAGAGATCGACTGTGAGACTACCAATTCGAGTACAACAAAAATCTTTCTCGCTAAGATATTTTTTTTTTTTGTGAAAAGAAAAATGGCACGAGTTCGTTCATTCATACATATGAAGAGATATGAAAATACAACGACAAAAGTATTAAATTTCATCAGGCGATGATGACTAACAAAATTGTTAAAGAAAATAAAATGTATTTTCAGCTACAAACGAATTTATTTTAACGAACGAATATTATTGAAAATTTCAAATTTTTTTGAAATGTATTCTTTCAACGTATACTGTAATTTTGCTTCGAATAATGCATCGAACTTTGATGATGTGTTTTCCACGCAGTGGCACTCAGCGAAACTGTTTGAATATTTATGGGAATTAGGAACACTTCGAACTTTCATTAAAACTGTAATGAGACGCGATATAAGTAGATTATACGGGGTGCAAAACTTTGGGCCCGACGAGAAGTCCCTCAGAGAAAATCGTAAAAAAGGAGACAAAAAGGTTTTAATTTTCTCGTTTATTCGCTAAGTTTATTCGACGTCAATCAACTCGAGAGAGCAACATAAGAGGAGCCAAATAGCAAAGCGTCAAACATCGCCAGAACAACGTTTGATCTAATGTTTGCATTGCTGCCAGTGACTAATCTTTCGAACAGTATCTTTTCTAAGTTAAATACGCGATACAGATAATATTAAGAGATGATAATGTGGAGAGCAAAATAGACAATAAGCATAAACGAACGTTTCGACATATTTTTCTTTCCTCATCAGACCCTCGCACGTTCCCAGAATTTTAACATTTCAATTCACCCTATGCGTTTAATGCATTTAACGCACTCTGTATAAGCAAATAACAACAAGACACCGAAACAGACATTTCAGAAACTGAAAAATCTAGTTACTTAGTCAAACGCGCCGGCACGCCGAACGTAAATTGACAGATTCGATAATAATCGTTCTCGTAATTCAAACGAAATTAGATCGCCGATCCAATTTTGCACGAGGCATTTGCATTATTGGTTTGTAATCAGGCACAGTCGCCAAGATTTATGGCCGAGGCGAAGAAGAAATTTACGCTGCTCTCCCTCCGCGTCTCGACATATAAAGTAATATAAAAAGAAGAAGAAAAAAAAGATAGAAAAGCTTCATGGCAAGAAACGCGTCGGTACAATAACGTAGCTCGTACAATTTTATCTCTAACCCTGAACGACCGTGACGTCTGTGTGCATGCATATATATATATATATATATATGTACCGGCGATAGAATATTTTAATCAGCAAATGGACGAGCTTGCAAAGTGCATTTAAGATGTTTAAAAATTCAACGGGATCGGCCGGGAGGTCGAGGATGCGAGGACTGCGAAAATGCAAGGGAATTCTAAAGTGAAATTCGCTCGACGAAGACGTCGTCGTTGCGAGTAATTCAACTCTTTAAAGCTCGACTCGACTCGAAAGTGAAGAATCAAAAGAGGGAGAGGTGAACACGTGCGGACCTTGAAATATTCATTTCCAAGCTCCCTTTCTTCCACCTGATCGCGAGCAGACAATAAAATCAACGATACGCGCTTCGATCGAAGAGCAAACATCCGACTCTCGATTATCTCGCACGTACGTAGCCACTTGCGACATTTGTCCACTCGATCGACCCATTGGTCACAGATAATTCTCTCGATATCGAGCGAGCTATTCTTTCCTCCTTTTTTCGTTATTCCGCGGAACGCGGCGGTTATCTTCTCCTCGAACGAGAACTATCGAAAACGGAGCGGCCTCGCGTTTTCTCCGTTATTTTGGAAGTTGTTTCGCGAAGATTTTTTTTCTTTTTTTCAGAGCAGAGATAATGGAATTTCGACGTTTGCGCGCGAGTTGTTTGTACCAATCACTTTACGGCGGTTCGCGCGAAGTTACTTACAATACATGATAAATCGATAACTGATAAAGTAAATAAATAAATAATTGATAAACAAAGTGAATCGGTTTCTCTAGGCGCGTTAAAATGGATGTCTGAAAATAAAGCAAATCTAAACAAAATCTAAGCAAAAGAGCGCAAGTCAAAATTACCGGCACTTGTGTTTCAGAAAACAGGAACACACAGTTTTCCGAAAAAAGGAAAAAAAAAATGTTTTTCGTATCTCACTGAGAAGAAAACGTTGACGGCAAAGTACCAAGTACTCTTCTCGTTCCTTCAGACACTTGCATCCTCGACAGCGATCTGTCCAACTGAAAGAAACGACGAATCAACAATGCCTGGCGATCTAAAATCGATTTTCACAAGGAGGGAAAGGATAGAATTCGCGGCAATTTCATCGTCCGGAAATAGTTGAAACCGAGGGCGGTTGGCCCTCGCTTCGTTCATTTTCCGTATCGTATCGGTCATAAAAATCTCGGCGACTATCGGCGACTGGGATCGCTTTAATGCCGTCGCGCGGGGCCAACGATTTACAGCCCGGGCAGCTTACAATTTACAGGTAGTTTTATCGGCCGAGCAGATTCAAAACACAAGCAGATTCGGAACACGCTAACAGCCAGATAGGATCGACGCGTAATAACGCGGCCGATCGATCAGATCGGCGCGTAAGTCACGCGCAATTGGTAGGAACGGGTTGGTAGGCGCTTGTAATCCGACGAGGATGAACCGAAGTCACGGGGATGTAATTCACGCGGGTACGACGTGAACGGATTAAAC
>KQ435727.1:3361761-3399252 GCA_001276565.1 Melipona quadrifasciata | reverse complement strand
TAGGCCCACGCTACACACGCGATACGTTTTTGATAGAAATTACAAACCACAACGCACGCGCATAAAACGTCACGATTCCACGCTCATTATTTGATTTTACATCCCCAGCTTCCATCCAGTTTGCATTTCATATTTTCCCACCGTTCAATTTCACATTTTATTCGATAAATCCCGTTTGTCCGGATGACGGGAGTTGCTCGCGAAGGATTAAGGTCGAAAGCGCGGAATGCGCCCAGCTATATCGATCCCAACTATCCCAAGATCCACCCGAGCCATCAAGAGTTAGAGGAACTCGTTACGCGGATCGCGAGCATTCGCCTGTCGCTTTTCATTGAGAACGAACGCGGCCGGAGGCGAGGTTATCGGGGTCGAACGTAATTCACGGTGACGCTGGCACGAATATCGCATTAAGAACGTCGCCGTCTAGGCTCGCTTATTGGTCACTAGGCCAGGCGAAATAAACGCTTCTTGCTTTTCGCTTTCTCCCGGGCTCTTGCTCTCTTGAGTCTCGGTTGCGTCAGGGTGATTCAAACTAACGAGTTTAACGCTAAACGTGTTGAACCGACACTTTATACGTAATATACGTACTGGTTCCTAGCAGTCTAACGGCCGATGACGAAATGAAAATTCTCTTTCTACAAGATTATTGCATATAATCGTCAATTTCGTGCGTTAAAGGAAACAACGCGCAAAGTAACTTTTAGATGATAAAAATGTAAAAAAAGTTTACATCGAAGGGAAAACGTAAAACAAATGTTATTGAAAAGTAAGTTATTTTTTTCTACGTTTTTGCCATTTGTAAATGCGTTCTTATTAAAGTTTAGCGTTTGGGTTTGGACGAACAAACAAGTAACAACGAATGCAGAATCATTCAGAATTTCAAATCAGATTGTTAAACCGGTCATTTAACGAGGCGTTCAGTGTCAATACTGTCAATAATCGCTCTAAAAAAGAGATATTCGAGGTTCGTTCTTACATCGACGAAAGATCAGCTCTCGCTCCAAGTACGTACGTTTGAACGCGCACGCATTTGTCGCGCCCAATTGCAATTTCGTTCGTTTGCGAGAGGAAAACCGTCAGAGCATCTTTCCGGCTCGCAATCCCGATGGAAAATTGGTTCGCGACGGGGTAAGGTCGCCCCCGGACTTTTCCCTCCGTTTTCTATTAAACGGGCGAAGTTCGCGTTTTAGAACAGCGATCGCGAGTATTTGGATTTCGGCGACGCTGCGGGGCGTCGCGACGCAAGCAGTTTTCATTTCGAAATTGATTTCCCCCGGTTGTTGCGACTTCCGTTCGGGACACGCGGGCAAGCGTATTAAAATAAAACTTTGATTCCACGTGTGCAAATTCGACCGTGTCCACGACTCTTTATTGCTTCGCCGTGCCGTTGATCGATCCTTCTGCTAAATTCTGGATAAACCTTTTAAATATCGACAACGCGCTATAATAAATATATATATATAGTTAACGAAAAATTTATCGAGTCGACGAATTATTTATTTTCACGAACATATTATCTTACAGAGAAAACTAGCGTGAAAAAAAACTGGGTACTTAATGTATTTAGCTCGTAACAAAATATCAGGTGGACAGAAAAAAAAAAAAAAGAAGGAAAGAAAGAAAGAAAAATTCGGACAAAACCAAATCTTTTTTACAGAATGAGAAAATGACCAAACTTTTTGGAAAAAATTGTATGACTCGCGGGAAAATAAAATCTAATATCTCCCCTGTTTTGCCTCATAGGGGTAAGTAAAGACCGATAAATTGTTAAAAGACGTATAAAATGCAATGCAGTTGCGAAATTTTTATTTTTATTGGTCAAGAGATGGTAAAAAGAATTATTTTTAACAAATATAAAGTTACTCTATTTTATAAGGTCTGTTTTATAAGAAAAATTACATTGATTAACTACTAATTAATTAATTACACTTTTACCGTATTTATAAAAAGTTTGAATTATTTGAACATACAAATATACGTTACTGTTGGCGAATATCTCGTAACTTTCACGCACCGACATAATCGTGACCGGTTGCGTTAATAAAATTGCAAAATTTGTGCAATTTCGATACGGGGCAAAAGTTTCTCCTGCGGCGGGCAGAAGTTGAAATATACTTTCGCGTTCCTGGCTATATACGTACGTACGTACGTACGTATTTTCTTTTCTTGTTGGCTGCCGTGGCAAGCTTTGCTTTTGGCTAGAATTTCAGTTCCGTCAAATTGAATCCGTTGCCGGACGACGTTGTGCCACGGCAAACTTTGCGCGCACGTAGCTCGTTTTATAGCCGCCACTCCGTTCTCTTGTTTTTGTTAACTATACCGGGTGATGCGGTGCAAAAACAAGTGGAACAGTATCAATTCGAGCGCGAATTTCCGTAGCTACCCGGGGGGGAAATCCTATGAAGCGAACGGCTGGCTCCCGTTGGTTCATTAAAACGCGAGCGATAAACAAATAAGATCTGAAACGCTTGTAAAACGACAAGCGAGGAAAAAAAATATCGTTCGACGATCGTGGCCGGACGTATTAAACGCGCCATTGGAAAAACTCGTCGGCGGCTATTTTCTTTCCTTTTTGCGAAAATGAGTGCCGCTGCTTAAATTAACGATTGAATTAATAATAAGACGCAGTTATTTCAAATCAGAGTGATGGGAGGGAAATTTTCACGATTTGTGGGAAATCGTTTCAAATTATGCGAAAAGAAAAGAAAAAAAAACAAATACAAAACTAACATCTCCTTCAATTGTTATTGGAAAAAATTCACCAAAGAGAAAAGATACTTTTTTAGGTTTTTCAAAAGATCTCTCAGAACAAGGAACTATGCTTCCGTACCGCATTTATACGCGCGTTATTATTAACAAGCTACTTTATATTCACGGGAACAAATTGCAAAAAGGCGGCGCAAAAGGCCGCAAACGTGGCAGTTAACGTCTCGTATTTCGTCTCGTACGTATCATCTATTTCGGGGATGATTCGAAAGCCACTGAATCTTTGATGGTACTCCCGCGTCGTTGCTTCGCGGGAGGGGACAGAAGGGAAATAGATTTAATACCGTGCCTAGACGTCCCTTCCCGGCTACAAACGATGTCTTAAAGTTCCCTTCCGCGCCTTGCTATTAGCATTCTCTCTTTCTCTTTCTCTCTCTCTCTCTCTCCCCCTCCGACCAGGACCCACCCTCCATTCCGTCCTTGTCTTCCCGCGGACCATCCCGCAGATGTGGAATTTTTACTACATCCCCGCGTAGTGTAGATCCCGAGCCGAGGGTTCGTACGGGGCTGCATTAAAGGCGAGCGCTGTTTAAAGCGGACCTAACCACCCGGAGAATAGCCTTCGAACCGACCGAACTTCTCCGATACCGGAGTCGCCGATCGACTTTTACACCCGCTTCCGCCGCTCCGATCGGTTAAATTTCAATTTCACTGTTCAGAAAGTTTTCGACACGCCGTTCGCGTCCTGTTCTTTGAATCCGGATGGAATATTTTTCTTTTCTATCACTGAAAGTGATTTTAGCTGGGGTAACCCAGAAAATCGGGTAACGCTAATGCAACGAAAATTAGCGATTGGTTGATTTGGGTCACGTGATTCGCGAGGGGGCGTGGGATAGACCTCGAGTACGAGTGGCGTTGCCTGCAATTTGTTTTGTGTCGATTCAAATGTTTGCATATCGATAAAATTTGATGGCAAAAGAATCGTCTTCGTTTCCTATTTAGAACAGTTGCTTCTGGGTCTTTCGGTGAGACGAATCGTACAAGTCGTGCAGTTCTTTTTTCGTCTGGATTTGAGAGAAATAATTTCTTTAATTAGAAGATTGATGCGAGTATACCGCGTTGTTTGGAATTAGACACAAGGTACTTTGATAACCAAAGTGCAAATCGAAAGCGCAGACAGATTTTAGCCAGCATTGCAACATTAGTTATCGAGTGGTGTCTCGTCTTGTTTGAACAAAAGTTCTGTAAAATCCCAGTCTTCTACAACGTAACAGCGCTATGTCAAATTTAAAAGTCCAAATCTAGAATTGTTCTCTCGTAAGATAAATGCAACAGTTTACTGTTTTCGCAGAGAAAGGGCTATCAAATTGTAGCCAGTGACAAACAGAGTTTTAAATCAAGGATGCACGGCGTTCCTCGATGTCGCGTTGCTCAGGTAAGAAGCAGAGTTCAAGCTTTTACGGCTCCGTCGGCGACAGAGCTATCGGGGAATTTCTAGGGGACGTTCGCATCTCGCAGTTAGCATCAACAGCTAAGAGCCGTGTAACTTAAACAAACGAAACGTGAAAACACACCTCGACGTTGCCTGGAACGAGAGGCGGCAGCGCGCACCAGCCCGGCTACCTACGAGCGAGCGTAACAAAAATCGACTGGCGTAAACCTGAGCGTAAACTTCGACACACTCGAGAGGCCAACAAAAGGCCAAAGAAGCTTCCACGAACAGTGCTTCGTCGATTTTTCCACGATTTTTCCACCCATAAAAGAAATAGAAGAGAGAGAGAAAGAGAAAGAGAGCGGACACGTCGCTTCTGCCTCTCTGGTATACATATATATATATATACACACAGACGCGCACGCACACAGCCCCGAGCCCGGAGAGTTTTCTATGCCTGGTTCTTCTGATGCATCTTTCATAGCCGAAGACTTAGCGTGTGTCCCGCATTAAAGCGTCGCACGCCTAATTTCGCATTCAGATTGTCATTTTCGCGTGGCAGCGCGACGTCTCGCGACGCTCGTAAAAGGAGCCTGCCAAGGGCTCCGGCAACGAATGCAACGAAACTCTTTAATCTCGACGTTCAAAGACTCCACCATCGCCACCAACCCTTCCTCATCCTACTTTTTCCATGAAAAATACAAAACGGACACCGTGAAACCGTCCTCTCGTTAATGAACGGACATCTTGGCCGAGTGGAAGAAAAAAAAGAAAAAAGGAAAAGAAAACGGAAAAGGAAAGAAGGAGAAACGTCTGATCTTAAAAACGTGGCAACAACCCGGAGGAAACGGGAGAAAGAGCCGAGGACAGGCTAGAGGGTCTAATAGCGAAATTAATATCCGTGTTTCTAGCAGATAATGGCTCCGAGCATCGCGTTATTACGTTCAATTGAACCGCGTTACGCGGAACGTCGTTCCACGGTGAATTCTTTTTTTTTCATCTCATAGTCTCTTCCTTCCTTTTGTTTTCTTTTTTTTTTTCAAAGAGCTGGTTTTCTTTAATGGATCGATGTTCGGATACCAGCAACTGATCGAAGATTTAATAACTGCGGATCGTCCGACGCGTCGTTGCAATCAGTCTCTTTGTTCAGAGACAACGAGCAAACGAGATTACACCGCTTTTGGCTCAAAAAGAAAAGTCGCAAAACGTTTCACGCAGATGCAAGGATTGATGCTACAGCTTTGGACAAAATTGATTTAAACGATCAATTTATAATTTTCCATGGAGATTTTACATACTTTTAGACACTCGGGTGATTTTTAATAAAATGTATCAATAGGAGCTGTATCATCAATTTTTTCTTGTACCTTTATGCTTTAATTTCTCTGCCACGAATATTACACTTTAGCCGTCGATAGTTTTACGAAACGGCAGGTTTTTCTCCCGGACATTTTCCTTGGTTTTCAAGTAGCAGGGAAGAGGGAACGATTTCCGAGAAATGCGCTTTCGGAGAAATAAGTTTTCGTACTCTGTTCGTACGCCGACGGAAGAAACAGGCGAACTCGGTTTTCCATAAAATCTTAAATTTCCCTGTCACCTTTGGCTTTCCTTCTCCGCCGCTTCGAACACTTGGAAAACTCGATTTTCAGGCTTTTATTGCCCAGGCGTGGAACAAGTGGACGGTAGCTTTTAGGATTCAGAAAGTATCGAAACAACCATCGAACGAAAAATTAGGGGTTGGACTCGCAGATTTTATTTGAAGGGTCGAATGAAAGATGGAAGGATTTGATGGATGCGTTTCGTCTCGAAGTCACTAAGATAAGACTCATATCATCAGTGCGGGGGCTCTTCTGATGGCAGCGACTCCTTAACCCCAGACACGTTTGTGTTGGTTGTAACTATTCGCTAGGCTGGACGGTCACCCCTCCTAGCGGTGTTCCGCACTCTGCCTTGTTTAACGTTGGAGAGATCGGCAGGACCACGACGCTAGATTCGCAGCCACTTGAGGTTTGTGCAAGTCAGTGTTCGAAACTCGTAGTTGAGGAATCCTAGGCCGCTACATATTAACAAAAAGCGTGGGCGTTTCGTGACAAATTGAGGGAAAAAATGAGACGAGGAGATCGTCAATCGCTTCGTTATTCTCCCTCCAACTTTTTCTCTTTAGCTTTGATCCATCCGGGAAAGATACGAGCGAACGTGGAAGAAAATGGCAATCGTTCGGGGGTAAAATTGATGGGTGGAACGAACGTGTACACATAAATTTATCTACTCTTTATATTGCTGCGCCTTTTTAATGGATGATCACTGCCGCGTGTAATTATATCCTCGCTTCAATAAATCTTCAATTTCACGAGCTTCGCAAACGCCATTGCAGCGCCACTTTTGCGAATAATTTAACTCCGATTCACAACGTAAGAATTACCCGCGTTACAATGCGAAAATATAAAAGAAGACAGGTCAAATACCAAATATTTCTGTACGCTTTATCTTCCAACGATCCTTTCATTTCATTTCAAACGTTATTAAAACGTTATTAAAAATCCTGAAATTATTTCTCTCGATAAACTGTACGTATTTCAATTTATCATTTACAGACATACGTAATAAGAACGAGCAAACGAAACTCCAATTTCACCGTGAACGAAAGATACTACTCGTACCTGAACATTTCAACATGTGTGGGGATTTCACGGCCATGAGAACTACGTGTAACATCGTAATTCGACCGATAAGTTCTATCTACGAGGCAGCGATAATCTATGCGACACACGCGTGACATTGTATTGCCAATTCTTTTGCATAATCGTATTTTTCTGCCAACTAATCAAGCTGTTGCGCGCATTATCCACTACGTAATTTCAGAATAACAAAGACTGATGCAATGAGATGCAACTTTTCTTGCTAGTTCAGTCACGGCGTCTTCAAATAAACGATTGTGAATATTAAACGCGTAATCGCGATTATACGCGTCGCGGTTTCCAAGGTTTTCCCGTTCTAATTATAAAAAGCAACGTACGTAGTTGTTTTTCCTTTGCGAAAAGAAAAGAACTACGTAAAAGTATTTATTACGAATCTGGTGATTACCAAATCTAATCTGTATTTTTGTAACAGACGTAAAATAATTCACAAACGTTCCGTTTGCATAAAAAGATACTTTTAACGCGATTAACTTTTTTTTATTATTAGTATTATTAAATCTGACTACTAATTTATAATTACAGTAAACGAGCGTTGAAAATTTTCGTAGCAAAAGTCTTTTGTAAAAATAATTGCAATGAGCGACAAGTCTTAAGCGTTAAGTAACACTCAAACTAAACTGCAACATTGCCGGTAGAATTATTTAAACAAATTGACAACGAACGATACGTATTAATCCCACAACAATACGTTACCACAAATGTAGACGTATGCCACAGTTAACGGAGATACGCAAGTACAATTAAATTGCAAAACAACCATCGGAAATACCTTATTGAATGTGAACCACTTGAAATAGAATGCCGAACGGGATTTGGAGCTGGGAAGAGTTAAGCCCCCAGGAATATTCAAACGATCACAAAGGCCAACTACCGACAGAGAGAGAGAGAGAGAGAGAGAGCTGGATACGACACGCGCGCGCTCATAATTCCCGGGAATAAATTTCAACGGGGAAACCGGGACGAAATTGCGTCAGACAGATAACAACGGAGCGCGATATGTAGACATTTAAAAGGACCGCGCTTGTTTACACACCGGCCGGGCCGACGTACACACATGGCTCACGTCTCTTTTTGCCGAGCGAGAATTACGCCGACGGCCAGACGCCGTACATAAAGTGTAAAGACGTCTCAGCAAGCGATCCTCTCTGTCACGAGCGAAACGCGGAAACATTCCCCTCTATCGATACTATCGTTTTCTTTTTTCCTTTTTCTCGCTCTTTGTAACTCTCGCAGTCAACAGCGACAGAGGACAACGACAGAGGACAACGACAAATGACTTTACGACTTACCGGCGAAGGGAAACAGTCGATTCGTGGAAACAGATGGTTGAAACGCTATTCCGAAACAAATACACCGATGAGCGACGAAACAGTTTTCTGAGAAATGTTTTTCTCGTTGTTGGCTGTGAAGATTTGGTCGTCGATGGCCAAGACGTTTTTTCTCTTCTTCTCTTTCTTCACGGTTTTTGACCAGGTGCCCTCCTGCTCCAAAGATTCTCTGTTTCTTTCACACGTTAACACGGGGACCGAAATGTTACCGAATCTCGTTTCACACCAGGACGCACAGTGGTTTCTCCGTTTCTCTTTTGCTCTTTTCGCGGTCTCCGTACCTCGTCTCGTTCCTCCGCACGCACGGCTGTCACGCGACGCACTTTAGGCGCGATCACGACGAGAACCGCGATATTACGCGCAACACCGAGACGACGAACATCAAGAAGAGAACGCGACAACCAGGCACATTATCCGTCTCGATAAATGCCACGAGGTACGAGCTGCAAACGATACGAGAAACAGACGAGAGTCTGCGTCACCGCGACCGCGAAACCAGCAGAGCTACGTCTCGGCTCATCCTTGTCTTTGGAGGTTAGGTTCGAATGTGTCTAGCGTCTCTTTCGCTCGCGCTCGTTCACGGCTCTCGATTCCCCTCGGTCGGAAAGGCACGCGTCTACCGACGGACGACGGTCTCGAACAGTTCCGACGACGACGACGACCACGACGACAATGACGACGACGATCACACTCAGAGGACACGCAACACCGCGACGTGAGTACACGATCGACTGCGCTCGCCTGTAGAACACAGTAGAACCGGCGAAAAATTGCGAAAACATCCAGCCATGCTGACTGCGCGACCGGCGTCAGACTGCCGCGAGGACAGAGCGGGGATTCGGTTGAGTGGCATCGCCCGACAAGCGGGGTCCCCCCACCAGCAGCCTCACTCGACCGCCGGACCCTCGTCCCTTACGCCACCCCTCCGAGCACTGCCAGCTTCCACGCGCTTCTCCTACGGTCCCTGCGACCCTTTCCTCCCCACTACTCGGCCGCGAGGTTTACCCCTCGCGTCGCCCCGCGAACTTCAACCGACGTCACCTATCCCCACCAGTGTCTGGCCGAGCAGCGAAAGAGAGCCAGAGCGAGGAAGAGAGGCACGCACGCGCTGTGCGTGGGACAGAGACGGACGGAACGGGAATGCGACGCATGCGCGGAGCATCGGTCGCGGCACGCGGTCGCGCCCAAACGCATCTCTTCTCGCGATCCTCATATTGATGTACTACGCGCTTGCACTCGCGGCGAGCCGATTGCGAGCCTCGCGGATACCTACGAACGACTCGTACGTGAGAGACGAACGAAACAGCTTGTCGAGAGACCGCCTGCAGGCTAGCTGGATACGCACTGGCACGCACTAGTCTTTCGGATCGCTTCGATCGATTGAATTCTCGAACGCGGAAATTGATAAGATCGTTGAACGAGGAGTCGAATGTCTTGTTTCTCGTTCTACGCGCGGTGAAAATCGCACGTTACGCAACGTGTACGTTATCACGTAACAAGCGCGAGACTATCAATGTTATCGCGCTTCTTGCCGTTATCGCGTTATCGCGAATCGAGTAAACTCCATTTACGAGAGACGTAACTCGTTTTACGCGGCCGACAGTCTCTCCATTCAGTCTTCTTTTGATTTCTTTTCCGTTCGTTTCTTTTTCGCTTTTTTCAAAAATAAGCGATATTTACCGGAGAACGAAGCAAATAGCGTTGTCGATTCACGTGCATCCTGCACGTGACGAATTCCGCTGGCACGACGACCCCCGGTCACGGACAATTGATCACACTCTCGAGGGGAAGACACGCTCGAGGAGGGCAACCTTCCTTCAAGATCGCGCTTTCGCGCGCCCCCAGGCCGTCCTTAGAAAACATTTTTCCCCCTTCCATTCGGAACGCGGGCAACGTCGCGTTGAATTCTTCAACGACAACAATCCCTGACGCGGCGCGGCGCGGCGTCTATGGAGAAGGGTCTATGGAAAATGGCTCTGCCCGTGCAGGATTAACTAATGAATTCCGGCGCGGTTGTGTGTGTGTCGGCTCGGCCGCGTTTCCAGCCGTCTTATCGTCGACTGGAAATCAGCCTGCTTGGCAGATGTTCGCTGAAACCTCGACCTCTCTCTCCTTCTTCTTGCGTTTCTTTCGCGGGCCAGACGCCCTCCACGCCGCCTCCATCCTCGTTACCTTCGTCGTTTACGTTTTACACAACTCCGGCTATCCTCGCGCCTCTCTTTTCTTCGCCCTTTCTTCGCCGTTGGCTGCGAGTTACCGCGCCGCGGAACGGACTCGTTGAATTATATTCGTCGAACTACCTCGCGATCGCGTTACTGCCGCGGGATAACGGATATTAAAATTGAAACGAACTCGCACGATGTGTAGGTTCCCTGAATGAAAGGATAAATTGCGTTTAAATCGTCGTCGCGGGTAATGCAAACAGGTTTAAGTTTGGATTCCATTTGAACTATAGTGTTTCAAAAATTCTCTTTAATTTCGTTAGTCTGTCGACGAAGCTCGCAACGGAGGGAGATGGGAAGACGTCTCCACGTACGCCGCCGAGTTCCCATCTACCTCCGTTAAGTAGCAAACTGTGCAAGAAGCGTTCGAAAGGGCGCATCCGTCGTCTTTCTTCCCCTTTCCTACCTACGTTTTTCTGAAATCTGTGCCGAACGCGATACCGGCTGGCCCAGATTCAACCCCGTAAGTTCGCTCAAAGAAACTTGTTTCCGCCGCGCCGAGGCATATATCATAGCTTTCCTTGTCCCTGGGAGTGGGTAGATAGGGGGGGAGAGGAAAGGTGGAGAGAGAGAGAGAGAGGGGGTAGGGGGCGGTTTACGAGAGGAAATGAAATTCTTTTTTACTCGCCTACTCAAAGATACAATCGTATTTCTCCTCGGCGACGGAGGAAATGAAAACTTTCTGGGCACGCCTCTCTCTGGCCGCCGCTTTACCATATTGCGCAAATAAGGAACATTATTGAGATAAGAATACCAAATCGCGGTAAACAGCTTCGCAACGTCTGGCCGATTCCCTTATTAAAGCGAGGACGGAAGCCAGGGAAAATTGTCTCGAATACCTCTTTCGAAGTGACACACATGCGCGCATGATCGTGCGGATTTCCAGTCGCGGAACGGCCATGAATTTCCGAGCCGATAGTGCGAGAGTAAGAATCCGAGTGACCGAGCCGCGCCTTCGCTCGTTCTTCCTCCTGAACGCGATACGGAGCGCGCGTTACAATAGGCGGAAACAGAAAACGTCACGTAGCGGAATGAAATTCAACCACGTATTCCCGGGGAACGTCAAACCGGTCTGATCGCGCGCTGTCCACGTTGCCGCGACGCCTTTGTCACCGGGCGACTCCGCTCAACTTATTTGTCGTTTCTTTTGCAAGAGTCGACGTCCCACGTCCACGAGACAATGTTCGAGCCATCGATCGAGCAACAGGAAAGCAAAACACTCCACCCGACGTGACGACTCGTTTCCTCCTTACGTTTCCTCGAAGAGAGAAGAACGAGTTGATTGCGGTGGTTTGAAAGTCCCAAAATCCACGTAGTTTCCTTCGAAGACACTCGCTCGAGTGTCAACTTTCGTTTCCCACATCCGGCCTCCTTATCTCGTTTCTTATCTTCCGTTGATAGGTATCGATCACGCGATACACTCGCGTTATTTACTTTCGATTCGGTCTTCGGTGATTCGTGGAGTGAAATTCAGAACGCGGAAGAGAGAGAGAGAGAGAGAGAGAGAGAGAGAGATTACCATCTCCCGCGGGGAAGAATCGATAAAAGCGAGTATCCTACAGAGCTGACAGACACACACGGCCCTAACGACCCTGCCTTTCGCGAATTCTGATCGCTTTCATCGCCGACGACTTTTCAAACCGCTGCAACCGTCTGCAATTACCTTGTCGTCCCACTAGCCGGTCGTGGGTATCGCGACTGCGTGATCAAACAAGCGTTGCGGGATCTGACGCATCGAGGGGCGCGATAGGTGCTAATTAAATGCGCCCTTTGACGCGACGCAAGACCCATAGGCCGTCTAACAATGGACATACCCTTCGTAATATTGATCCCGCGTGGCGTGTGGCGTTTCGCAGTAAAATAAAGGCGACTGTTACACGCCTGTTGTGATTGACGGCGCCGCCTCGAATTGTGCAAACAGAATAAATTGCCCGTCAATCATAGCTAATTAGAGATCTCTTTCTCTCTCCCTCTCTCTTTTTTCTCCGTCGTCGTCGCGCGTTTTACAACGCGCAAACCCGTTCTCGTTTCCTTCGTTTTCCTCCCATCGACCGATATATATATACCGTCGTCGGCGAAACGAGTTGGAAACTAATATTTAGAACCGCAACCAACAGCGCCCGTTGGCAAAAGTACACTGCTGGGAGTACGTTAACGTTCAACCACATGGGGTCAATATTACACTGTGAATTATGCTTCTAAATATCGTTTCACTTACGTAACCCTCTTACGAGTTAAGCTTCCCGTTGCATTCCGTTGCGAAGCGACGACTCTCGACTCGCGTTCTAACGAGCGGCACGGCGCTTCGAGCGACAAAATAATTCGCCGTTTCGATCGGGGCAACTCGTAAAGAACGAAAACGTCGACCGGTGTATTCGCCGGAGATTATAGAGACTCGGACGCACATAGAAAATCTCTGCTAGCAGGATCAACGTGATCTGGCTCGAATCTCTCTTGCTCCATTCGACAAGATCGACCGCTATAAATTCTTTCATTAGCTGCGCGTTGAACGTTGATTCAGGCTCAATCCGTATTTATATAACGCGTTTGGAGTCCAATCAAAACGTTTGAAATTGTAGAATTTGTAAAATTTAAAGGCCGAGGTTTCTATGATTTCTGTTTATCAACCCATTTGCATCGCGAAGCGAAATATTTGGCAGAATAATTCGTGACCATTAAGAGTCTTATATAGTCTTGTATTTGTTAATATGTACGAATGTATGAATATATTATATGAATCAACATACTTAGTGTGAGCGACTTGTTATTAAAAACTGCTTGTATCGTACAAATATTTTTTTTTTATTAAAATTGTCAGTCGATGAAACAGTTTAGTTATTATTTCTGACAATCTACATGTTTTAACAATGTTTTTGATATTCTTCTGGTTATTATATTCTGATAATTATGTTACAATGATCGTATAATATAATAACAACTATTCTGTCGATTGAAGAATTGTTTTTAATCAAAAGTAACTTAGACTGGTCAGATCACGAGCTCTCTATGTAATGTTATGTAAAGTATTTTGATATTTCATGGAAATGAGATTTGATAAAGTATGACATAACGTCCAATTTAAGTTGTGACGCAAACGTTGACGAACGTGAAAACGAAATTCGGGAAATGGCATGACTTTGTAGATATTGGGTTGTCCCACAAATAAAATCGCAGTTTTTTATAAAATAATAAATAACGAAAATTTTATTCAATAATATGTTGTTCGTTATTTCGTATGACTTTTTCCCACCTTGCGAACAATTGTACAATTCCTTCCAAAATTCACTATTTCATTTTTCGGAATTGAAAAGACATATTTGCTCGGAAAATATGTCTTCTCGTCTCCTAAACCCCCAAAAATGTAATCCAAACTTAATTATAAGCGATTATCGCGCGATTATACCTGATTATACCTATTTTTTCGGAAAACGAAAAACCATCAGCTACCGCGAAAATGAAACCTTTCAGTGTTCCAACCAAGGATTCAAACCAACTTGTCAAACAATCGCACGCACGAAAATATCGTCCAAAGATACGAAAAGTTTCTGTTACGCGGTATAAAATCAGGTTGCCTCTCAATCGACTCGTCGATCAGTTGACGCGAAACGACGGATCAACGACAGTTGGAGAGACTCGGAACGACAGTTTCCAAGATTGATCCGCGAGAGCGGAATTCGTGACAGGTTGGCAAGCTCCCGAACGGTTGAGCGCCGAATCGCTCGCAATTTAGCAAATCTATCAGAAATCACGGCTCCTTAAGCGGCCGTCGATCAGCGTTCCACCGCGGCGTTTAAACGGCTCCGCTTCAGATTAGGACGACGTCTCCGACATCGTCGGGATCCCGGGATCCCCATCAACCGAAACGCATCGCAGTCATTAAGCCGACCGATCGATTAAGCAGCATCGCGGGGATGTTTGTACCGTCTGCCGCGAGGCGGGCCGGTTGCCGCTGTCTGATTTATTAACGAACTCGAATGCCTCCGCTGGAAATTAACCTCGTCTAGCCGAGTCGTGTTTCCCGCCGTTCCGGCTGGTAGCTGCAGACACGATCGTCAACGATGCGCGTCGTCGTCGTCGGCCAATGCTACATTAACTAATTACGCTCGGTACCCGCGGCGCGAGCATCTAGCCGCTATTTGGTTATCGGGAGCCACGCGCGCTATGATTATGTTAGTTAGCAGCAGTCGATTTAATTAAGTCTCGTCTACGACAGAGGTAGTTACGCGCGAATAGTCACAGCGACAACTGTGTGTACAACTGTAGAGCAAACGGGTGCGGAGGATTCCGTTACAACGGAAGCGGCGTAAGGAAACGGTTACTTGGAGTCGGATACTTGGAGTTTGGGAAGGATAGTTGGTCGGTCCCCGTGAATCGTCCGGTTTCAATCGTTTATCGGACGTTTATCGATTACGGGGCGCGAGGTTACCTTCGTTAACGGGATATTTAGAGATGCCCGGCCCAGAGAGAAAGAGAGGAGAATCGTCGATACGGGCCAACGAACTGAACGGGAGTTTGCTCCGTATCGATGTAAACAAGGAAACCTCCCGCTGGATAAATCGGGATCCTCCGATGAAATACCGATTAAACTGTCCCTAATCCTGCGACGCCTAGCGATTAAACCGTCCTTCGTGTTCCTTGGCGTTTAAGGAATATTTTAAGATACGGTGATTGCAACGATTATTATCCCTCGAAAGAAAATTCGTTTGCGGAACGCGGTGTAACTTGTGTGACTGAAGTTTACCGATTCTTTACAACGAAATCGGAGCACGGAGTCAACGATTTTTGAAAGTGATTCTAACGGAGGTAACCCAGAAAGGGTGCAACGCTAATGCAACGAAAATTGGCGATTGGTTGATTTGGGTCACGTGATTCGCGAGGGGGCGTGGGGTAGACCTCGAGTAGGAGTGGCGTTGTCTGGTACTGAGCGATCGCGCCTGTAATTTGTTTTGCACATCAATAAAATTTTATGGCAAAAAAGTCGTCTTTATTTCCTAGTCAGAACAGTTGCTTCTGGGAGACGAATTGTACAAATCGTGCACTTTTTTTTATTATAATACGAATTTGCGTTACGGCCGATTTTTCGATCGCGACGAAGGATGAAGAAAAGAAAAAAAGGCAAGCTTCCGAGACAAAACACGAACCGACGGTCCCACCGGCGAAATTGATGAAACGAGCCTCTCAACGACACGACACCTCGCGCGATATCGGCGCGATATCGTCACCGATCGCCGTATAAATCAAAGCGCCGGCCCGTTCGAAAGAAGCACGAGCGAGAGAACAAAATCCATAAATTCCCGCGTTTGCCGCGGCCGCCGTGGTTTCCGTCAGAAGTTCGTTCAAGTTCGTAAAGTAGTATATCCGCCGACGAGCCAGGCGTAAATAATGGCGGAGGCCGCCGGGGCAGCGGGGGAGGGGATAGGTTTCGAGGGGTAGTTACCCTCTCTCGCGGCGCGAACAGTCGAGACGTTCGTAAACAATACGAGTTCGTTCGAAGGGAAGGTGATCTCCGAGATTTTTCGGGCGAGTCCTCGATGGGGGTGAGTTTACTCTAGCGGGGGAATTTCATTAGCCACTCTTCTTTAACTGTAACCTTGCGCTGGTAACCTCGATTTATTACGAATACGCGTGATCAAACCGTATACAGTAGTTCGCCACTTTCTTTTTCAACTCGTCAAAGTGACAAGTTCACTGTCCGCTTTTCGTTTGACAATAAGGGTAGAAATTACTAGAAAGTAATAAGTTTGTTATTCGTGTGGCCCGGGTTATATTTATAAGTTATGAATTAAAAGTTAATTAAAAAATAAATTAAGTTATGACGTGACACGTCGTTCCAGCGCAGGAGATTAAGGAGGTTTCGTACGATACGACGTACGTGCAAAGTCTTTTCAACCCCTTGACGTACGAATTAAATGAAACTCGATATGATACCAAGAAATGATGTTTAAACATTTGTGCAAGCTCGACGAATGTAATTTTTACCGCAAAATGTCACAAACACTTGTAGATACTTGTAAACAAATTTAATAAAAAATTAATACTTCAATAGTCTCTAGAGAACGGACGACGTCTTCCAGACGTCATTGTACGTCAAGGGATTAAACACGCGACACTTCAAACCTTTCGTACGTTTATTGGAACTAGGCATAGCCAAAATCTTGCATGCTTTTCCTCCGCCAATATTACGTACGTGTAATGTACGCTACACATCGATCAACTGGCGTTGGACAAGTTGTGAAGTATTCTGTGCGCGCGAAAAATGAAATATTTCTACATTTTCGTGTGTAAAAATTTGACGATGGTACACAAGTTCAATTAAAATTCAGAGAACGAGAATGGTAATTGAAAGATTCATTTTCCACGTTCCACGTCGCGAAAAAAGAAACGTTTCAACCCTCTCGGCCCGGTTTCAATTGTGCTTTCTGTCGTTGCTTTCTTTGCCGCCCTTTCAACGGTGTCGCTTCCATTTTACAAAGCAACGGCTGAAAACAAGGTAACGAAAGCGCGACGTCGCGCTGAAACACGCGCTCAATTCCCCGGGAGATTCGACGGAGTCGCCGGAAGAGCCGCAAATTCGGGTTAAAAGTTGCCGTATCGAGCGGAATGTGCAACGGGCGAGATCGTTGCGTCGAAAGGGGGTGTGCACCGTGGCCGAGGCTGTAAACCGTTCGCGTTTGAATTTACGAGTTTCCGATTCCAAAGCGATCGACAGGGGCGAAGAACCGGCGCGAATCACAAACGCAGAAACCCACCGATTCCTCCATTATGGAATTCTGCGACATCTGGAAACAGCGTCGCACGCGCAAGTACTTTGAAAATCGAGGCGAGTATTTCTGACACTTTTCATTTCTACGTTTGATAATTATCAGTTTGATCGGTTTGACAATTATTATCAATTTGTCATCTCTTACGTGTAGCCAAAAGCTTGAGAGATGGTATTATTCAGCATTTCTTCATCTCAAACTCAACAAGACGTTCAAATAAAATGATGAAAAAGGCGAAAAATGTAAATCTCTCCGTTCTTCCAAAAAATGTTTCAAAGTTTTTTCGTTCTAACTAAATCTACCATGATCTGCTCTTTGCAACGAGCTTTCGATAAAGAAAGAAAGAAAAAAAATAAATAAATCATACAGGTAATTGAAAAGAGAAGACTCTAATCTTCAAGAGTCTTTCACTTTTAGTCATTAAAAAAAGATCACTCGCATAAAATCGCAGTCGAACGCAAGGGCCAACGTCGACGTACCTGCAATTTCCACGGTGCCGTCCGCGTCGTGACGATCCTTTAAACCGCCCTCGCCGTACTTTCCTTTGCGCGACTCGCTTTTATATTTCCCTTCGTAGCCACCCTCGCTGCCGGTTTTCTCCCCCTGATCCGACGCCTTGCAACGAACGACTTTTCCGCGGAGTCGATCGTTTCCATTCCGGGATTTCTCATCAAGCGTTCGCGCCGCCGCGCCGCGTAGCTAGCGGCTGACTCGCTCGCCCGGCTCCTCTCCGTAATGAGTTCCGCGCTTTGTGACTGCTCGCCGCTCGCGCGCCTTTTGTTCGTCATAATAAAAGGACTCGGGTGCCTGCCGAGCTTCAATTAGCCTGCCGGTCGAAAGTCCCGCTCGCGAGTATCGGCACGGCAAGTGAAGAACAGCGACAATTACTGCGGTTCGACTCTTTTGCCACGGTTCACGAGGCCAGCTCTGTTGATATTCAATCTGTTCGCGGTCGCGGTAACCCGTTCTTGTCGATTTGTATAATTTTGACGATTCCGTTTCGTAAAACTTGACTCGTTCTCGATGACTTACGAGTCTTCCAAACTTTCAGTAATTTTAAATTTGCACTTACGAGGTAGCCTCCTCTCACTCTCGCAATTTGGAGTTCAAAGTGCACAACAGGTGCCATTCCACCGTGCGTAATTCAAACCTGACCGGATACGAAGTTAATTTCGCGATGTATCGGAAATACGTCAAGTTAAGGGATGACACGACGTGATTAAAACGGCAGAGTTGGATTTTCGATGGACTCGCTGTATTTTTCTACTCGCTGAACGGAGGTTCAAAGATTCGTAATTACGTTTATTTTATTACCAGACGTCTAACCTGTCGATACTCGAAGATTTTCGACGAATAATCAGAGAGTGTAAAAAAATACTCTTAACTCGCCTTTCGAAAAATCAACCGCACAAAATGAAAAAACTGCGCGACTTGTACCCCAGTACGACTCGTCTCACCGAAAGGCCCAGAAGCCAACCAACGCCACTCCTACTCGAGGTCTACGCCACGCCCCCTCGCGAATCACGTGACTCAAATCAACCAATCGCTAATTTTCGTTGCATCAGCGTTGCACCCGAAGAGGCCCGATTTTCTGATGTTATAAAAACACGTGTCGTTCAATTTCTCTCTGTCAATTTCATGGGCTGATCGTTCCTCAACGACAATTAACGACAATTAACGCCGACACACGCGACACAATATTCTCAGCGAAATTAGACGCGGCGAGATTCAAGACCGTGGATCGTGGCTGCTCGTTACGGCTGGATTTCCCCCAAAAAATTCCCCCCCCCCCAACAATGACGCGTCTTCGCCATGGGATATCCGCGGATTATGCGACTAATATGCGTCGGCGGGTTCAACCCCCGCAAAACTATGACGAAGATGAATTCATTGTCTGTCCCCGGCGCCGGCTGGAGTGGGTATACGTAATTCATCAACGTAATTGAGCGGTGCTCGCGAGCTCAGTCGCGATGTTCTTCGCGTTATATCCTCTGCTCCCTGCCAACCATCTCGTAATGGCCCGTTAATTTTGGCCCCGCTGCGCGCTGAAGAAAGCCAAGGTGTGGCTCTCCTTTGACGCGCGACACTGACCATCCCTCCCTCTCTCTCTCTCTCTCTTTTTCAGCATCTCTTGAAAAATTCAACGAAGCCAGCGGAACGACGGTAACTCGCGATTAATTGGTCACTCCATTTCGTAAATTGCAAAAAACGGCACCGAAGAAGAGGAGAAAGACTTACTGTCGCGCGTGGGTGCTGGCTTCGAGCGGTTGCAGTTTGTCGCGGGAAACGGAGACTGGACTGAGACGAATTCGAGACGATCGACGTCGTGCAGCGAATTATTTTATTTATATTATATTAGTATTATTGTTAGTTAAGTATTGGTTGTTTCATTGGTGTACATTCGTTATAATTATATTTATAATATAAAAAGCTGCACGACTTGTACACCAGTACAATTCGTCTCCCAGAAGCAACTGTTCTGACTAGGAAATGAAGACGATTTTTTGCCATAAAATTTTATTGATGTGCAAACATTTGAATCGATACGAAAAAAATTACAGGGGCGATCGCTCAGTCATCGCTACTAGACAACGCCACTCCTACTCGAGGTCTACCCCACGCCCCCTCGCGAATCACGTGACTCAAATCATCCAATCGCTAATTTTCGTTGCATCAGCGTTGCACGAAACGAGGTTAGCCCCGCTAAAGTCACTTTCAGTGATAAAAAGAAAAGGAAGCCCGAGCTGTTAGCTCGGATGTAAGTACGATGTCTCTTCAGAAAGGACAGCCGAGTGCAAAGGGTTAAGTCTGAGATGTAGCAGGCCAAGTAAATTGGGCGCGTTCGTGGGCACGGAGCTGGAATGCGCTTCGCTTCGCAGTAGCGCGCAGCGGGGAGGAGCGGCTGAAACGCGAGTCGCTCGCGACAGGAAAAAAGGCCGCGCGAACAAGAAAACTCCATTACGCCGCTTCTTGTCGGAGGAGCATTCCCCTCCGCGAAAGATCTCGCTTCGACGATCGCTAATTTCTCGTAACAGAATACTTTCGACGCTTCGGCACTCTCAACATCCACGTCGAGAGAGAGAGAGAGAGAGAGAGAGAGATAGAGAGAGAGAGATAGAGTGGAAGATATAACTGTCGAAATACAATCGTCGAAAGTCGGCTTCCTCGATGAGACGGGACGAAATATGAACGAGCGGCGTGTTTCGATCGAATCGGTCGACGGTTGTTTTTTTAAATCAAGCATTTTTTTTTTAACTTTGACTATTTAACGCTACCTCGTCAGAGTACACTGAATTTAACAGAGTTATCGGTTGTGTACTTAAGCTTTTAGCTGATTTTGAAATATATATTTCTCTCTCTTTTTTTTGGAAAAACATCTGGCTCGATATTCGTGATGTTTCATACGTTCTGTGTAGCACAATTTTAACGCGTTTGATACTCCACTACGTTGCGTATTTACGTTCTAGCTGAAAGATCCTAGAACCTAGAGTACTATTGGAGGCTTTTCGAAAAATTAGAAAATACAACAAATAGTCTGGCAAGTATCGATTTAAAAAAATTGCGTCGTCTACGAAATTAATTTGGCACTGACGTAAAAGATGCAGCGAGATCTCTCGAGCGAGGGACAAGGTCGATTTATTAACGAAACGCGCAAGGGAACGCGCGAATTTGCGAAACGGATCTCCGCAAAAGCATGTAGCGAGCACTGTGAAAAACAAACGCTCGTTCTCGTAAAACAGAAACACCTTTCCTCTAATTCCCGGAGCGCCGGAGTGCGACTCCTTCGCTTTCCCAATTCGTTCCAGCGAGGTATTCCCCCCTCCCCCGGTTTCATCTCTTGCTGAACAACTTCCTGACAAAGTGGCCGGTTCCCAAGTGGAACGAGTCCGAAAACACGGGGGCGACGCTCGTCGTCCGAGCGGACGGCACGCGCCGTCTCATTCGCGGGGCCCCGTAATCTAACCGGAGAGAGCGAGCACACAGCCTAATTCTTGTCCAATTTCCAGCGTAGCGAGACCGGTTAACTCGCCGCACTCGTTGAAACGAGTTTCGATAAAGTTAGTCGCCCGACACTCTCCGGCTCCGGCGTTCAGATAAGTTAACTGCCGCTTGGAAACACACGGGCGAACCGCTCGCGTATCAACGAGCGCGCAACTCGATGCACACGCGTTGCTGACGCCTCTTAAACGATTGAACTGGTACTATCAGTGGGGTTTTATAACCGAGAAATATCAATGAATTCTCTGAACAGAGTTAATTTGATCAAACGACTCGTGAAATCGCGCATGGAGCACGTAACGATTTGTTACAACAATTGTTATATATATATTTTTGTAAATTCTCGATCTAAGGAGTGGAACATTGTTAATAATGTGTAATTAATTATAACATACATAATGCATAATTGTAATACTGTAATATAATAATAATAATATTATCGATATATTAATGTTAAAATATTAATATTTAATATTAATTAATAAAGTATTATATTAATATATAATTATAACATTATAATACATAATTAACAATTTATAATATAACAAAATTAGCTACAACACATTATACGCAGTTAATCATGTATTGTTATTATTCCTCTCCATGGATCGAGAATTTACAAAGAAATTCAACCCTAAAATTTCTGATACAACCAGCAAAATTATTAGACTTTGACGTTTCATCTTTTTATATTCAATCTCCTTTGCATTTACACTTTCGTCGTTGCTTGTTTCGCGTCAATTGAACTTTATCGTTGTCAGTTTTTCAATTATCTTAATGGGTTTTCCCGTTAAACGAATAAATAAATAAACGTCACTGATCAAACGGCGACATCTCACGTATAATTCCTTTCAATAAATTTTTATCTGCCAGCTAGGAGTTACGCGGAGAGACGCGTCAATATTTCACTCTTTCGCTTTTTCATCGATACCTAGATTTTGCAACTTTGTGAAATCCAAAGCAATTGAAATGTCCGCAACACTGTGATATTAGATCTTCATGCAATTGAGAGATTTTCATACAAAAATCTGTGGAGAATGACGCGTGTAATTGTGCACGTAAGAGAAGATAATGCCCAGAGAAAACAATTTCTCTACCTAGGAAAGTTCCCTTTTATTTTAACCCTTTTATTTATATTAACCCGACGCGTCGATTATTTAAATTCCGCTGCCAGCTCTGAACAGTTAAAGTTATAAAACTCGTACGACAGACGTTTCTGTTCGAGCTGCAGCGACGACTGTATTAACTTTCAAATTCGCGTTGATGTATCAATAATCGCAAGGCATGGCCGGACCCGGGGCTTCCGACGTTCGTGACTGGAGCCACCCTTTCGTGCAAACCGCTGGCGTGTTTACTCCGCGGAACAGTCGACTCCGCAGTGATATCCGTGGTTCTAGCCGTCGCCAGTCGTCTACGACGCGAAAGCAAACTCATCACGATCGTCGTATGCAATCTGTCGGAAAGCGAAACCTCCCGGCGACTCGCGGAATTGCTTGCGTCGACGCAAATTGTGTTGACAGCCCCTGCTCGGAAGGAAGGAAGGAAGGCCTCCGCTTCCTTTTTTCACCCCCTTCTGGCCCTTCCTTCCGGTTCCAGCTCTGCAAATATCGATTCATCTCCGAATCGTCGAACCGTCAACGGCTCAGGTTCTCCCTTGGACCTCGGGTTCGTCGATCAAAAGCTTCAACTTTGCGATTTCGAGGATTTTGGATCTCGGTCAACCGCGACCAGATTGGATTATTGATACCGCGATTAATAATTTTTCCATCTACGGCGTACGATGTTCCCGGGAACGCGGTGATATTCCATTCACTGGGCACGAAAATGCAGTTTCACCGGTGTTCGTGGTGAAAAAAGAAGGGGAAAGATCGATCCTTAATAGCTCGGTAAATTTTCATTTGCAGCAAACCGTGGTAAACTAAAATTCATTACGGGCGCATCCGGATCGATAGGGGAACGCTATCGAGACACCTGCGAGATGATTCATCGAGTCGACGCACGTGCGATCGGCCAATCGGGATAATCTATATTTTATAAATCACGCGACGCATTCGGCGCGCGGGGCAACAAAAAGACGAGATCCCGACAAACATTCGCTTCGCCCCGTTCGCTTTGTCGCGAGTTACTGCAATTATTTTCCATTCCGCGCGCAACACGTTCCCATTTCCATTATTTCTTCTTTTGTCTTATCGTTTTTAAACGATAGAAACTTTCACGTTTACGTTTCTAGTTCTCTCCTGTTTAATTAAATTCCCCCCCCCCTTTTTTTTTAATCTCGCGCGAGAATTTCAGTTCCACTAAAATTTCAACTGGAACGAATAAAAATAAACAACGCGAGGAAAAACGAAGGTTCAACAATTTTCACTTTTTGAAATTTAATTTCAGTTCGAATCGTCGAACCACCTGTCAGCGTGAGCACGCTCAGTTATCAAAGTACGAAACCTCGTTACTGATCGAATTCGAAGTTAACAAACTACAGCGTTTAGATTTAACGCGTCCTCCGTTCCGTCGAAATTCTTTTGATACGAAGCTGCAAACGAGAAAAAGGAAAGGTCCGTAGCAACTCCAATTCTAAAAGGGTTTGTTGCCTCTGCTTAAAATTTCCATGAGACCGAAGAATTTCCAATTTCCGTAAGTCACGAGCATGCAAACAAAATGTTACGGTATTACAGAGTTTATTGCACGTAAAATGTCGCGTTATATTTTGCAAAAAAGGCAGAAAGGCGACTCGATGGAAGACGATTTTACCCGATGATACGGCCGATACCGGTAGTATCGGCTTCAGCTGCGATCGGCATTGAACGCACGTAGAGACGCGTGCAAACATCGCGGTTCATTAAATTAATCCGAACACGGACCGGCGTATAAACGGTGGACGTGCGAGTCCGTCGCGACGTGCCGCGTCGTCGTAATTCCTCTCGGACGTTCCACCGATTTCGAATCGTGCCGCGAATACCCGTCGATTCCCGATATATATTAAACTGTGCAACTATCTCGAGCGTCGATGGGACACGAAAACGACGTCTTTGTCAGCCACCAAGCGATCCGTGTTTGACGGTGTAACGGGCCTGCTCAACCCCGCGCGAATCCACAGAAACCGTTTTCACGCTTACCGACCCTAAAACTTTGAAATCGTTACATGACGCGTAAAATCGGAGAACTGACTTTTGTCGAACTACCGTCTTGGAAATTGATATTTGCAGTGCGAAAATTCTCGAACATTGAACACTTAATTAACAAAAGTATCACATTACACGCGAGTCACCAAAAAAGACTTTTCGATCTTTCGATTTTCATTTACTTCAAAGCGATCCGTTGCGGTTGGGAAGCGAGGAAATATAAACTAAAAAAATAAAATAGTTGGCATAGAGAGAATTTAAAAAGAAAAAAGAATCAGATCCCTCTCCCATTAAATTTCAGATATATTATACTTGTTATCTTTTCTTTCTTTCAACGATTATCATCATCAACATAGAGATCGTAACTCTGTCGATTGTAAATTAATTAAATATAAATAAACAAGTAAATTTTCTACCGTTGTCTCTTTTTAAATCGTATTTTATTAAAAATTACGCGTAATCACAATTGATAACAATTTCTATTCTTTCTTCCATTTTACCCAAGCAGATGCAAATTTCCTTTCACGTCGTTAAACAAAAAGGACATCTTATCGTGGGTATACTCGACTTCGATTAAAAAGTTAAAGATAAATCAGTTTGAGAGACGGATAATATCTGACAGATAATTTTCCCAAATCCGACAGGGATTTTCCGAGGTTTCCCTTGCAGTCTTGATAAGACTTTCCATTGGCAAAAGGAACGGTTTGTTTGCGCGGACACGCCGTTCGTGGGTCGGCGATCGGCGACCGTGGATGTTCATTGAATATTACAGCAGCGAGACCCCTAATGGGAAAAGGGATCGCGACGAGTCGGGGCTGCTCTGAATGTGTTGAATGGAGACTCGTCCGGACAAAGGGTGCCACTTCGCGGTCTCTTTGTCCGTCGGTGGTAATCGGCGCCGTCGATACCAATTTCACCGGTAATTAGAGAGTTCACTTTTACTAACGACCGTCTCGCCTTTCCTCATTGTCGCGCGCAAACGTCGTTCAAGCCTGACAAAAACATCGTCGCGGCCACGAAATTCGATTTTTTCCACCCTGCCCCCCTCGTTTTATATCGTGAAACGAATTTTCAAATTCCACCAGTCCTGCGATTAATTTTTAAACAAAACTCTTGACACAGGTTACGAGTTACGAAGAGTTCTCTTGTGCAAGAATTAACAATTTCTTGGATCTTTCTCTGCTACTTTCTTCATTTTTTTTTTTTTTTTAATAAAAACGTTACCGCAAGTTGCGAGTTACGAGTTGCAGCGCGAAGAGTTTCTCTTTTACAATTTGCAACTTGTCCAATTTCGTTTGTTTCGCCACGAATCTTCTCGACACCGCGGACTTTTGTGCACTCGCGAAAAATTTAAAAGCCCAAAATTGCGCAGAATGTAAAAAAAAAAAAAGTGCACGAAACGTTCAAAATGCAGTACGTTAAGTGCAATACTCTCCTAATTCGAATTAAATGATTGAGAAATTTTTTTGCCATTTTTCAAAAGGAATTAGTTTGCGACCTGTGGTTCTCTGGAAAAGTTTTACCTTCGTGACGAGTAAAATACGATGCAAAAAAATTGATCTTGAAATTGAAAATCAAAATCAACTTTACATGTATCTCCATCAAATCGAAGGTCTATGATAGTCACGGACCAACTTTTCTTCCCACCCTGTACATCACTGTGTAACTTGTAGTTCACAGAATTTCGTATTTCAAAGCAAATTTGCTAAAAAATATGAATTCGCGGCGCTCGTGACTCGTGGTCCGCGAATATCGAACGATGCAAGACGACGGAGAAAAAAAAAGAAAAGAAAAGAGCCACGAGACAGAAACCGTGGCGAAGAGGAACGTGTAAGCCCGAAGCGAACCACCCCTTCCCGTGTTTCGGCCGATCCGCCGCGCGCCCCTTAGACTTCGAAAGGCTCTCTCCCGAGAGAGTCCCCGCGGGGGCCGACAAACTCGAGAACACTCCAGCGGTGGCCCTCCTTCACAGGGAATCGATATCTCGACGGGACAGGAGATAACGGGGGGGATCTCTCCACCGCGGACGCGAAGGGTTGAAGCGAGAAATTCAGCGAGACACATTTCCCCGGAAGCTGCGAGCTGCGAACACGTGACAAACGCGCGTCTCCTTCCGCTTCTGTCGCGGACCACGTAGACGTCGACTCTTTCCGCTGACTCGTCGAATATTCCTGGCCAGGTTTTTCATCATCCCGTCTTTGCGGCTTTGGTCCTCGCGAGCGACTCGAACTTTCGTCGAACGACCAAGGTCGAAGAGGATTTTCTCGGTCCTACAGAGTTGGATTTTCTCTTACACTTTTATCACTGAAAGTGATTTTAGTAGGGCCAACCCGGAAAATCGGGCCTCTTCAGGTGCAACGCTGATGCAACGAAAATTAGCGATTGGTTGATTCGGGTCACGTGACTCGCGAGGGGGCGTGGCGTAGACCTCGAGTAGGAGGTTGGTGCCTGTAATTTGTTTTGTATCGATTCAAATGTTTGCGTATCAATAAAATTTTATGGCAAAAAGGTGGTTTTCATTTCCTAGTCAGAAGAGTTGCTTCTGGGCCCAGTTTTTTTAATTTTGGTTTTCGAAAAAATATCCGGTACTTTCAGATGATCTATATTTTGCAAACCAACGATATTTTGCAAATTATGCGATACAGTCAGCAGCCCCCCTCTGAGGGGGCAGAAAGACGAAATTCCTACAAACATTCCTCTTTCGTACTCGCCGCGTGTTATTGCGATTTTTTCCCGTTCGCGCGACATATTTCCGTTCCCTTTCACCCTTTCTTTTTTTTTTTCTCTCGCCGAACGTTGGGAATTTTCAAATTTCCGTTACTAGTCACCTTTTTTTTTTTTTTTTTTTAATTAAAACAACGTTCCGAATTCCACGAAGAAGAATCTTATATTGGGTCGGTATATATGTATGAAACGATTTGCAGCGAGGTGTGGAATTTTTCGGTCCTACGCGACAGGATTGAATTCCTCTCTACTTTTCTTTTTAATCAATCGAACGTACTCGCGTGTCATAAGTTCAGCGAACGAAGGGCGATTACGGTGATCGAGAGAGGTTTCAATCGCGCGCGCGTATTCGCGATATTTTCGTAATTCTCCCTCTCGAAGGGAACGTGACGGAAGCAGCAGCGACGAAGCGGCTGGGATGGCCCGTTTGGTGGTTTCTCGCAACAGTGGAATTTGCAACGGACGTGAGAACGATAAGGAATGTCCAGAGCCAGCCCGGTGAAACGATTTGGTATGCGGGCTGCGTTCACGCGATTATCTATGAGTCGATAACTTACTTGCCGAATTTCTGGTCAACCGACTCTAAACGCTCGACTCGGCCTTATTATAATCTCGTCCAATTACCAGCCGTATTGTTGGCGACGCCTGCTCGAGAATAATAATGAGGCGGTCGTCGATCATTCCTCAACATCTATCAACGTCCACGGTCTTATTCTCACGGACCTGTGAGACGAGAAACTACGAATTTTCCTCTTCAAGGATTTTTCCTTCTCTCTTTCTCTCTGACGTAATTATCTGAATTTTGGACAAATCCTGGGCGAACATAGCTGGAAATGGCAAGTTGCCTGAAACACTTGGAGCAGAAAATTCTTGTACCTTAAACTTAATTTCACTCGTAAGATTAAACTGAATCACTTGTACAGTTTTTTCGCGTGCGCAGACTCGATTTGTTTCTCCAATTAAAATTTTATTTCCTCAAAGCAACACCGATCGGAATGTATTTGCAATCTCAATTTGCACTCGATGTTTGAAAGTTTTCGCTAGACCGCGGTCGTAAAATAATCATCTGAATTCTGGACAAATTCCGACTGAATGTATGCAGTTGAAAATATTTGGAGCAAAAAATTCTTATACCACGAACTTAATTTCCCTCGTAAGGTTAAACTGAATCACGTGCACACTTTCGTATGTTACAGATTTGATTTTTCTCCACTAAAAATTTTCTCAAGGCAGGGCTTTTGTCAAACAGTGTCTGTCTTAAGTTGTAATCGCAATTTACAGCTGATGTTTGAAAGTTTCCCCTGGACCGCGGCCGTTTGTGCGTGCAAAGTATGCAGACAGTGCGCTGACAGTAACGCGTAAAAGTACGTATGTAAAATATGCACGGCAAATTCTGGGCGAATATAGAAAACACTTGGAGCAGAAAATTCTTGTATTCTAAAGTTGACTTCCCTTCTGAGGTTAAACCGAATCGCGTTGTACACATTTACGCGTCCAGATTTGACGCGATTTCTCCGCTTAAAATCTCCTCGAAGCAGAATCCAAAGGTGACATTTGTAAATTTGCAATTTACACTCGACGCGTTCGAAAGTTTTCGCCAGAGGGGTGCGGAAAGTAAAAAGGGGCACGGAAATATACTCGCGAGACGATAGAATTCCACAGCCGACCGGGCCGTCCAGCATTTAACAATCGCGAGATCCCAAAGAAATTCCAAAGGAGATCTCCATAAATCCCAATCAAATCAAACGGTCCTGATCAAATCGGAGAAATCGCCTGGGTATCCTCGCCCGGAGTAGCCATAACTCGTTCCAGGTTTGAAACGAGTCTCGTTAGAGAGCGAGAGCTCTGGTACGGAGTACCTACGCGCGCGCATGTGTGCGCTCGATCCGCACGTTGAAAAAGCGGATCGCGCTCGGGCTGGGCATAAATAACGCGGCGTACGGCGGCCATTGAATCTCGGACCGGTAGAAAAAAATGCCCGCCGCGAGGCGCCCCGAGCTCGAAAGAAAGCGACGCCAACGCGCGTAAGCGAGCGTGTACCCGCTTTGGCCTGGCAGCGCCGAACGCTGTCGCAATCCTCTGCTTCGCGGAATAAATTTTATCCGCTGGACTGGTACCGCCCACGCCATCCATCGCGCCGGAGAGAATAATACGCGCACCGTTTTCACTCTGTCGGTCGGCCTTGATCACTCTAACAGAGAATACTCCATCAGTCGTTCTTACGTCGGTGTCGTCGGCTGCGTGGGCGTGCAAGTTGTAGCTATCATCCCCCTGTGGCAGTTCTTTTAACCCTTCGCTGGACAGCCATTTCACTGTGGCAATGGTTCAATGCGAATCTCGCGTTTAGACTCGCGTATGAATGGATGGGATCGAATCCAACACGCAAAGTTCGAATGTTACTAATTAGGTTGTAATGTAGTGTATGAATTATAGTATATAATAGTTAAGATTAATCATAGTATAGTATAGTGCGGTATAAAAAAATTAAATAGTAAATATTCAATCTTCGCAAGTTAGTTTCAATATTCAGAACGAGCATTTGCAAGTTTTGCAAACTTACTTTTATAAAAGTATTTCGATGTTGGAATGAATTGAGCCTTTTACAAGTACCAGTCGAAAGGCAAAAAAGGCACGCTGCATCGAATAAATTTTATTTCAATATTTTCATTTACAACTGTTGGGAAATAATATTTGATCTGCAGCGCTTGTTTGTCCTGGCTTTAGAAAATGTCCTTTTGCGTGCAATTCCCCGACAAAGTATCACTGACAACAGTAATTTATTATAATTTACAGTTATATGTATTATAATGTCTTGAGAACAATTTCGAATAAGATACTCATAATCAGTATTCGATTTTATATAAAGCTATTTTCCTTTAATATCACATAGTACTCGTGCAGATGGTTCGAATCTTTTCCCAGTCGAGTTCGAACATATTCAAAAGTACAATTATTTTTTTTCTAAAATACTTGTAGATGATTCGAACCTACGTGAAACTTGACGCTAACGCATTAACCTAGCAGTGTTTCTTCAGATTTACAAGAAACAAGTCTCCCCAAATTTTTGATGAAAACACGGATTTGTTAAGACACAGCGAATAATGAAATTCAGGTACATACAATAATCATGAATCACGAAGGAGTAATTTGCAAGAGTCGATTATGCGACTGGTTCTACGATCCATTGTTCCAGCTCTCACTGTTCACCCTCCTCGGTTCACCACCCTCTGCGAAACTCTCTCAGTTTCCTTGTTTCTAATCTAGTCGATGGAACGACTATCAGGCACACTGTACACGGATAGCTTCGCTGTTCCAGCAGCGGCTGGTACGACCCCTCTCCTCGGCAAAGGAGAGGGAAATGGAGAAAGGATCGGTGGAAGGAATGTACAATGAAGAAAAGCTGGGGAGGGAGGGAGGATTGATAAGCATCGGCGGACAGTGACTAACGCAACGGGATCAATGATCCGAGGATTGTCGAGCGTAAGCAGATTCTTTCGCCTCGGTGACTCGTGTCGTTCTTCTGAATTATTATTATTATTATATATTATTTATTCTTTCTCCTTCAGTAAAATTTTCTCCAATTTATCAAGACCACGATCACTCTCGTTACAACTCTCGATGAGAGAGGAAAATTTCATCCACCGGAAGATTAGATTGTCGTTTAACGACTTTAAATTAGAACGCGTTTTTTTGCAACGACGAAGATCGTTCCTTTTTTTATCTTGTATTTTGGTGCCAAAATTTCACATCGATTCGGGGACGACGCGTCACGTTCAAAAAAGACACGGTGATTGGAACGACGTTTGCAATTTCGAATCGAGCGCCGGCGGTGCGGCCAAAGAGCGGAAAATACACGGACATAAATTAGAAGCGACGAATTTCGTTCGCGCCAGTTCCGCGAAAAAAGAACGTCTCGCGGCGCAACAGTTCAATTAAAGCAGCTAGCTGTCCTCGTTTTTCGATTCCTTCGACGGCCACCGAGAAAGGATCAAGGATACATCGGCCCGTTTTTAATCCAGCCAAATTAAAACTGACAAAATCCGTTCGCTAATCCGCACGGAAATTTCGCTTTCGAGTTTGACGAAAAGGAGAGAGGAAATTCGTTCCTATTTTGTTTTTTGAAAATCAGTCGAAACTTTCATAATTTTGTTTCCATTCGCGACAAAATGGACGGGGAAACAAATATATACACCGGGGCGAGATTAATTTCACCGAGGTAGAAAGTAACAAAAACTTCGTTCGGCGATCCTGCCGAAAATAAAAAGAAAGATTCACTCGTCTCTCTTTTTTCTCTTTTTAAAAAAAAAGGAAACTGGAGAAATTTTGCAACTGAGCAGAAAAGCAACGATGATTAACGATACACCGCTGGCATTAATTTCGTCCCGAGCAGAGGACGGGAGATATTCTTACAAAACTGAACGAAAATCCTCGTTGCGAGACAACGTCAATTTCGAGTCCCGAATTTTCGTAATGAAAAACTTTCTCCAGTTGGACACGGTGGAAGAGTCAACCTTTAAAAAGACGAAACAGTTTACCGCGACCCACTTCCATTTCTCTGAATTTCGTGCAATCGCGGGATCTCGAGTCAAGAAGCAGGAAAGTATTAATCGAATTTTCAAAATTTCCATTTCACAGTCGACGCGAACTCTCTGCACTGCAATTGCTTTCCTAGTTTATTCTCATTTAATTACCCTGACTCTAATTCGTTTTGTTGACTCGACTCGTCGCATCAGAGAGATGACTTCACAATTCTGATGGAAAAATAGTTTCATCACGGTGCAAGAGATTGAAAGACAAAATTAGATAGTGTAAATTAAAGAAAGGAGAAAACGCGCGGCGTTCTCTGATTGACAGACTGACACCGAAAGTGTCCAAGAGATTTCACCGATCGGATTCTCATTTCATTTTACTAAACATTTTACTAACTCGTTTTGTCGAGCTCGCGTCAGAGGTGACTTTAGAGAATTCTGAAAAAAAAAAAACTGCACGTCTTGTACGATTCGTCTCACTGAAAAGCCCAGAAGTAACTGTTCCGACTAGGAAATGAAGACGACCTTTTTGCCATAAAATTCTATCGATATGCAAAACAAATTACAGGCGCGATCGCTCGGTAGACAACGCCACTCCCACTCGAGGTCTACGCCACGCCCCCTCGCGAATCACGCGACCCAAATCAACCAATCGCTAATTTTCGTTGCACTAGCGTTGCACCTGAAGAGGCCCGACATTCTGGGTTACCCCAGCTAAAATCACTTTCGGTGATAAAATGAAAGACAACGCAAATTGACCAAAATTGAAAAAGGAAACAAAATTCACGCGCGCCGTTCTCTGTCAACGGGTTAAGACTGCTCGAGAGATTCCACGGATCGGTATCAACGGAGCGAGGAATTGTTCGCAACGGTTGGCGAGGAGAAGCGGGGAACGTCGAGAGGTTGGCAAAGCGGTGCCTCCCGACGTCGTGGTGGAATGGGTGAACGCACGACGCGTACACGCGTCGCCCTCGCGGACGACGGGCAAGCACGCCGCGATGGCAAATACGTGCCCGCTGGTTGAATCGCGGAGCAGTGTGTGTTTCGCGCGGCCGCTCCTACCAAGAGTGGCATTTTCCCAATATCGAAGTGGCTGATGCGACTCGATGCGAGAATGAGTAACCTCTTTTATTGGATGTACACGCTCGCGCCGCTGTCGGGTTCCTCCCTCCCACCTCTCCCGCTGGATTACTCGAGGAGCATCGATCCGCTTTGTTCCGTCAAGGGAATCGACTTGCTCTCGGAATCTTCCCTCTCCCCTTTCCGCCACGTTCACCGCGCGTGTTTCGCCGATTTTCTTCTTTCCATTATTGCTTCGCTTTTCGCGATCATTTCTCACCGGATGCTGCGGTGTTTCTTCTTCTTGGGAGGATGGTGCGTCGTGAATCGTTTGGAGATGCATTATTCCGATCAATAATAATAAGGTGCGATAATGATAAATTACAGTGATAATTTGCTTTTGGTACTGACATTAAACGGTGATAGGAAATCGTTTCAGAACTGACATAGAAACGTTTCAAGACCGATATCGATTTCAGAAGCGATGTAGAATCATTATAGATACAGAACCGTTTCAGAGCCAATATATAATTGTTTCAGACTCAATATAGGACCGATAAAAAAACTGTTTGAAGTTTTCGATATGGAATCGATATAGGAGCAATCTAGAACCGATACAAAACTGTTTGAAACTCGACATAGAACCGTCTACGGGATCGTCTTTCTCGTACCGAGAGAAACGAGAATTTCGTAATTGAAAGTTGAGACGTCACGTTTCCGCCGCGACAACTGCACTTACGAAATTTAAACTTTCTTCCAATTATTACACCGTGTAAACTTCCACCATTTCGCTACTTGCCACTTGGCTTAATTATCTCTCTAGTCGCGCAATTCGATATACGTTGAAGTTACTATTACACGTTGTTTACAACACGCGACGTTTACAAAGCCGGAACCTTCATTCTTAGCTTCCGATCCAGTAATCCGCCGAGTCCTGATGACGCGTCCATTAAGTCTCATTCGCAATATAGAAAAACATCGTTGTATGTGTTTCTTTGCTAAATAACGAATTTAAATTTACTGTTACGCTACCGTTGATATCAGGCACATTAGCCATGTTTCCAATGGAAAACGGGAAATTAATTCATAACTTTATTAAATTCAATTTAAAATAAAATGAAATAAAATTCATACACATGTCCGCACAGTTACTCGCTTTGGGGAGCGGAGTTTCTCCTTCCGAGGAGAATCGAAGAAAATTTAAATCACATACGCAAGCGGATTCGTCGATGGGCCGGAATCGCGGATCCATCTGGCATCTCGCTGTACGGAACGATCCACGAAGCTGTTTTAACAACAGCGCGCGGTGGTGATTATAGACGGCGAGACGCTTACGAACGAACGGCGGTATCATAACCGCGACGCTCCGCCATTTCGCCATTACGTGTAAAACTAAATTTCCGCCAGTCAGAATCGTCTCAGAGCGAGCTAGCTAGCGGGACGCGAGAGATTGCATTGCAGGCATGTACGTATGTACGTGAGACACCAGCAAGAGATAGAAAACGAGAGAAAAAGAGAGAGAGAGAGAGAGAGAGAGAGAGAGAGAGAGAAATATATAGAAGCGGAGTTTCGATCGCGAAGTGAAATAGTTTGAATCCGAGGCCCCTTCATTTGTATGTACAGGCGACCACATTATGTGTGCACGGCCGCTAAATACTCCGTGGATGCCGGATAAAGTTGAATCGGAAGCGTAAACACGGCTAAGCTACTTATCACTACGTATTCCGAGGGATGTGCGCGAGGGGGGGGGGGGGGGGGGGGGAAGTTGCGTTGTTACGCTTCCGGGTGCCAAGTAAAACAGTTTAGCCTTGAGTAGCTAACGTCCAACTTGGCCACGAGCCTCGGGCTTGCACGCTGTTCCCAACCCCTATTTAAAGCAGCCGCGATTCGCCTGTTATCGCGTCCACGTACGCCCCTTCATCCTAATGGACATGTTGCGCGGACATTGTTAAGTCGCGGAATATTTGAAGCTTATTTCGATAGCCGGAATATTCCGCCGGGGATCGAGCGAGTTTACGCTCGAGGCTCGCGAGAAACGCAACGAGGATGGCTGCCTATTCTTCCTCCTGGGCGTAATCCCACCGATTAGGATTCGCGAATTTTTAGGTGCGCTTCCCGAATTTCCCCGAATCTCCGGCAAATTTCTGGAATAAAGGGGAACGAGCTGTCTGCGCGCGAGTCGGCGGCTATTTAAATATAAAGAGGGGATATTTTTGAGATGGAAGAATGTTACGTGCTAGCTCTTCCGTGAACGAGAATTCAGTCTGTTTTCCGTGCAAATGAAATCATTCGCAATAAATGTTTTTATGAGTCGAGATATCCTGCAAATTAACGAACCTCTGTCACGCGTTCTTCTCTTTGTACACATTCATAGTGCAGTTATACATGATATGTCATTGATGTATAAAATAGATACATAGATATAGATGTAATTAGATCTATATATAAGTGTAGATGCCGCCTACAAATACTTTTTACAACCACTGTACGTTTCATACCAATATATAATATTAAAATTTTATTTTTAAAATTCTGATTTTAGTTTTAATTTATAATAGAAAATAAATGTATAATTTATTATTTTTGAGAAAAAGATTATTGATATAATAAGATATAATGATCGAATTAGTAATAAGTATATGTACAATATATAAGGAATTAGGCAAAAAAAATATTTATCAGAAACATGTTTCATTGAAAATAATTTCAAGTCAATCTGCCCAATGAACAATTGAACGGCTGCAGCATAATCGACTGTACAAAGGTAGCACAATCGATGGATTTTCAAATGAAATCTGGAATGAAAGGATCGACGAGTTAAAATTTTTAATAAAAATGCTAAATGAAAGTCACTCAACCTCTGCAGGTTGAATGATTAAAAAATTATTTTCCAGAACCATCTGCCAGTTTACCAATCACGTTCATCGCGCGCATTCCCCGCGCGTTACTCTCGCCTTTAAATTTCCCGCAAAAACACGTGAACACCCGACGACGTACTTATTGTTATTCAAAGTGGGAAGCAAGCTACCATAATAAAGCTTGTACGCGAACAGGTGGACGGTCAACGGGTTATCCGCAGCTCGAACCTGTTCGCGTCTGTCTTTGCCTTCCAGCGTGCACCGTGGCGAAAGTATGCTGAATCCCCCGTCGGGCGACGCTTTTGTCAGCAGCGGCTCCCGCGGAATATCTAAACAGCCGTGGAAACGTCGACGAGACGTCGACCACTCGCGAAACCGCGGGACCCTCTTGATATTCTTATCACGATCCCCTTAACGAGCTATTTTCTTCAAAACGAACCTTTCCAATTGTTATTCCCCCGATGTGTACTCGTTTCCGTGTTACGCAACGATGGGGATCTCGTTCGGTTTAATTGCAGAACCCGGGTTTCGCGTTGTCGTTCGCGACGGAACGCGATTTCATGGGAAACGGGTGGAACCGGCACGGAAAAGAGAGACATTTTTATTTTCCTTTTTTCTTTTGTTTTTCGTTTCTGTTTTTGTTTTCACTTTTTGTTTTTTTCGGGGGAGGGAGGGGGGGTGGAAGCATCGGTGTATTTATACGGTGTAGCGTACCGTGTCTGGTTTTATGGGAGTAAAAAAAAAACGGAAGGAAAAAATACGTACGATGAAATATGGCCACCGGCGCGAGTGAACTGGAATTTATTTCCGCGAAATTTGAAATTCGATGGAAGGAAATTCGTCGAACGGACGCGCCCGTTAGTACACAGTGTTTCTTGTTAACGATCAACGATTCTGGACATAGGCACGTCAAATTGAGAAAATTTGACGGTGCTTCGTAAAACGGATGATTTGTGAAATCGACAATTTATTATATAAAACTTTTTATATATAATATATATACTAACATAATTTTATTATATAAAATTTATTATATATACTGAATGTTAAATGCTCTGAAATTTACGGAACTGCATATATATGTGTCTTTTACAAATTGTACGTGTACATGTTTTATACAAATACATAAAAATCACAAAGGACGGTTCAAGGAGGACGAAATTTATCAGAAATGAAATTTCTGGGCACACGTTGCGCGGGCGTATCATTTTCAGGCCATTTCTCGGGTATACGTGGATAACATAAAAAAAGGGCGCGCACCCTTTCTTTTTCTTGGAAACGGGGACGATATTATACGAAGGGTTGGACTTTGGCTAAACGGATATGGAACAGCCGGAAGGGTCGATACGGCGGCGAATCGAACGTAGGATGAATCCTTGGTCTGCGGAAGCCTTAGCAAAGACACGCCGGAGAGAACCTTTCAATCTACACTTGCCAGGGTTCGCATTTACATTTTGCCTGCGCGACCGACTTCTCTCTGTATTAAACCACGAGACAGTGCCCTTGGCAAGGTTTCAGTAAGACGTGGGCTTTTTTCTCAGCCATAAAAAACTGGACAATTTTTTAAGCGAAATTAATATCAGAAGATCTCGAAGAAGACGTCGAAAACAGACGTCCGAAATACTTGAGTTTCGAAAAATTTGAGGACATTGGCAAACAGTGCACTCGACGACGATTTCTATTGTTTCTTTTACCTCGAAACACATCTGACGCAGTTCACTTTGAATTCGTAAATTAACATCTTTCGCGTTTTTTCAGCTGAAAGAGCCAAAGGGGAAACTAGAGCGGCAGGGTGAACGAAGATAATCCAAATATAATATCAAAGATAAAGAGCTCTCGGAAAGAAATACCAAAGCGTGGCAACGCCGCTTCGTGTAACCACTTTTACTACGGCGTTAATTATTCAGAGTGTTTAAGATCTCGGAATAATCCGGCGCGACTTCCGCCAAGAATGAGGTTGTTCGTCGCGGATGAATCTTGTTATAAACGTTTGCAGCTTCATCTCGGGCCGGCCGCCGAAGAATTAACGTCGCCAGCTCCTCGACTATCCTGCAG